>CM041547.1:4178028-4600528 GCA_023238725.1 Scortum barcoo
TAAACGTGTTAAGACATATTTGCTTCTTTGAATCATGCAATCACATGTTGGCATGTTTTTTTTATGTTTTGCACATTCATATCAGCTTTAAATATTAAAAATGAAGTGTCAGTATTAGAGCTTCATGTTTGTTAAAGATGTGCATTTCAGTGTTTTATGACCAAAAATCATCATAGCAAATACAACTTCTAGGAAAGCTTATACTGTACATGATAAGTAATAACGTGACAGAGAAAATTTATATTTTGTTTGTCAGAATATAGTTTTTTCCACATAGTGAAAGTTATCAGCCTGAGTTTGTCACAAATGGTTCTTGTAAAATAAAATTGTTGGGCCACTTTATCATAAATTTTCCACTGACAAATGTAACACACATAAATCTTTCTAACAAACACTCAAACATCTGTTTATAATCTACATTAATTATTCTACATGTTGTAAAGTAACTTTCTCATTATCTGTCCCTCCAGGTTATCAAGTCTGACACTTTCAAACACTTGAGGCATCTTGAGATCCTCCAGCTCTCCAAGAATCAGATCCGTCAGATTGAAGTCGGAGCATTCAATGGCCTCCCCAACCTCAACACACTGGAGCTCTTCGACAACCGCCTCACACTGGTGCCATCACATGCCTTTGAGTACCTCAGCAAGCTGCGGGAACTGTGGCTGCGCAACAACCCCATTGAGACTCTGCCGGGCTATGCCTTCCACCGAGTGCCCTCGCTGCGTCGCCTGGACCTGGGTGAGCTCAAGAAGTTGGATTTCATCTCCGACGCAGCCTTTGTGGGCCTCATCAATCTACGATACCTGAACCTGGGCATGTGTGGGTTGAAGGACATTCCTAAACTGACGGCCCTTGTGCGTTTGGAGGAGCTGGAGCTGTCAGGAAACCGGCTGGAGATCATCCGACCTGGCTCCTTCCAGGGCCTGGTGTCTCTCCGCAAGCTGTGGCTCATGCACTCACAGGTGTCCGTCATCGAGCGCAACGCCTTCGATGACCTGAAAAACCTGGAGGAGCTCAACCTGTCCCATAACTCCCTGCACTCCTTGCCGCATGACCTCTTCACGCCCCTTCACCAGCTGGAGAGGGTACACCTTAATCACAACCCCTGGATCTGCAACTGTGATGTGCTTTGGCTTAGCTGGTGGTTGAAAGAGACGGTGCCCAGCAACACCACCTGCTGTGCCCGCTGCCACGCCCCCCCATTCTTAAAGGGCAAGTATATTGGAGAGCTCGACCAGAGCCACTTCACCTGCTATGCCCCTGTCATCGTGGAGCCACCTACAGACCTCAATGTCACAGAGGGTATGGCTGCTGAGCTCAAGTGTCGCACAAGTACCTCCACAACATCTGTCAACTGGATCACCCCTAATGGGACTTTAATGACCCATGGCTCGTACAGGGTGCGGATATCCGTCCTGCATGATGGCACACTCAACTTCACAAATGTCACTCTGCGTGACACAGGCCAGTACACCTGCATGGTCACCAATGCTGCTGGCAATACCACGGCAACTGCTGTCCTCAATGTCACTGCTGCTGATGCCAGCGTCAACTACACCTACTTTACAACGGTCACCGTGGAAACAGTGGAGACCCCAGGAGAGGAAGAGTCTGCGCTGGTAGCTATCAATGAGACCTTCATTCGTGTTCACCCTGGTCCCACTCCCTCGCGTCCCCTGTGGCCAGAAGGGGTTCCTACAACAGCCTCATCTCTTTCAGCCGGCTGGTCCTCATCTTCCCCTCGGGCCACCCGACCAACCTTCACTGTGCCCATCACAGAGCCGGGCTACTCTGGCCTGGATGATGTGATGAAGACCACCAAGATCATCATTGGCTGCTTCGTAGCCATTACCTTCATGGCAGCGGTGATGCTGGTGGTGTTCTACAAGCTGAGGAAGCAGCACCAGCTGCATAAACACCATGGACCTGCTCGTGCCATCGAGATCATCAATGTGGAGGATGAGCTGGGGGCCGGGGCCAGTGGTCGGGGCAGCGGCATCTCAGGGGGATCCACCATGACGCAGGGTGGAAGCAGTGGATTAGGAGGGGGCCAAAGTCTCAGGCTGCACCACCCAGAGGTAGTCAACCTGCCAAACCTGGCCCGATCGGAGCACCTGAACCATTACTACAAAACCCATCACTTCAACAACAACATGATGGGCCTGGGCATGGGCACAGGCTCTGGTGTGGGCCTCAACAACAACAACAATCCCTCACCTTGCTCTCAGTCTCAGAACACATCCTTATCCTGTTCCCAGGTTCCAACCACCGGTGGAGGAACGTCCTCATGTGGCACTCTGCCCTCCCCTGTGCCCCTGCCCCAGTTGGGTCTCCACAGTTCTCTGAAAGGCCTTATGGGGAAAAGCCAGAACGAGCCACTGCTTTTTAAGAGCGGCTCCAAGGAAAATGTGCAAGAGACTCAAATTTGAGTAAAAGTGAGAGTGGAAGTAAGAGGTAAGAAAGACGAGATGCTGGATAGAGACAGTGAGACAGACAGAGCCTGTGAGACCGAGTATATGAGACGGATTGTAGCCTACTGTCCTCATGGACAGATTCCAGAATAGATTATATTTCACATAGTCACTGCTTTGTGTTGTCAATCTGTTGACAGAGAGAAGCAGATATGAGGACTGAAGGAGACAGAGTACAATATCTGATTAGCTCTAGTCCCAACAATAGCACCTGCACATACTTTTCAACTAAATCAGACACCCGATGTAAACCACAAACATCAGAATCATTCAGTTACCTGTGCAGCTTGCTAAAGTCTTTGCCAAAGTCGAAGATCAAGCCAACTCTTTTCATCCGAGTCCACAGTCACAGTGGAAAGCTATGAATAATACACATGTGCAATGAGCCTCTCTAGGTTTTTTATAGATTGCTTCGTATATTTCCAGACACATTCAGTGTATATATTTGGAGGGAGACATAATATTGGCCATTGAACATGTTGTCAGATTAGTGTTTGGCAGAGACACTGAACAGCAAACAATGGTTTGGATAAGCGGTACGGTCCCAGGTTTCCAGGAAGCACTAACACAAATCAGAGAAAGCAGAATTAAAGCAGTGCAGCGATTCTGTCCAGGACACACGAATCAGACTAGTACTTTGTACAGAGAAAGTACAACATCAGTTGTTTTTTCAGAGTGATTTCACTCTCACTTTCTCACTTTTTTCGCTTTTACACCTTACGGGCTACTGTCTTCTTCGAAGGAGGAGAGAAACAGAGTGGTTTATCATGGGAGAAGAAAAATCTCATGGCATAAAGGACAAAGAGATATAAAAAGGACAGAAAGTACATATTATATATACCGTAAATATATTTTCATTCAAAGAAATAAATTATAAAGAATCTTTATCAAGCTTCTGACTGAAAACTACAACATTTGAAGAATATATATAAAAAAAAGATATACACAAAGCTGTTGTAGTGGCCCTCCCTTACAACTTTTCCGAACTTGGAACAAGATGGCCGCTCCGACTGTGCTGCGTAAGGACACGTGGGAGAAAGGCGTCCGTTGAGAGGGAGCTAAAACAAAAACCTGGCAAAGTGTTTGAGTGAATTTATTTTGGTCTTGACTTTTTTGTAGCCACACAAAGTGTTTTCCCTCTCCTGTCGCATTCACATAAACAGGGTCATTGGAGGAGGGAGATCTTCACGCTCTACTGCGAAAATATGAAATATGACTACAGCTCTTCATCATTTGGTATACAGTATAGCTACAGTATTAATAATAATAATCATAATGGTAATAATGATAACAAGCTTTAGCTTTATTTGTCATAATAGGCATTTAATGATGAACACATTAAATGATCAATATGTTAAAATATTTTACTGTACGTATTGTTAAAAAGTTGCACATGCTAGTTTAGCATGCTCTCTAAAAACAAATTCTAGATTTGCTCAACATTCGGTTTCAACATGTAATGTAAAATCTTTCACAATGATGATATGACATATTATTGTTATCATGTTATCATTATTAGCATTCATATGACTATTATTATTACTACTTGTGCCTACAAATAGCTGAGAAGTACCTTTTTTTTCATTTGTATATGACACTGAAGTTGTTTTATGACTGCTCCTGTTGGACTAATGAACGGCCGTGGGACGGACTCTAAGTGAGCTCTACATGCATCCGCAGGAAATAACCTGGCCCTCAAAATGGCTTCCTCAGTCCAGCCCTCACTGACTCGTCTGCTCTGATGTCTCGAGCAGTCAAGACCCCTCATGTTATCACGCATTAAAGACAGGACACGAACCTTTGATGAAGACTGCTCCTTTGCAGGGGATTATTTCACAACTGTATCTCAGTGTTATCGTGTATGAGTGGATTTCATGGCAGCAGGGAGCTAAATGGACAACAGGCATTGCCAAGCATTTTTAAAGGTAAGCGAAGCTCGTTCAGTGAGGCAGAAAGTAACATACAGTACAGTATACAGTGGTGGGTGAATTTTTTTCTAAAGAAAAAGGACAATTAAATGAAAAAATATAGAACCTTATAGATCTCTTTTAAAAAACAAAATTATTATAAGTGTTTTTCATTTTGGGTTTTTATCTAGTTTGATTATTTTCTGTTTTTTTAAATCAAGTGTTATCTTTATTGTAATATTGTTATTGTTATTATAATTAGCTAATTACACTGGTTATAATTATGAGAGATGTTCTGTTAGCAGAGGTCACTTTGAAAATTAAAAAAACCTGGCACATAAAATGGCAGTTGAAGTCTGTGAAATTTGGTGGCTTTTTTTTTTTCTTTTTGTTATAATCAACTTTAATTGTAGTATCACTGTTTGTATCCCTTTTGGCTCAGCTTGAGATGAGACATAGCGAATGTGAAATGGTCAGCACTGGGTCCTTTTTTTTTTTTTTTTTTCTGCACAGGGGGACAGGAAAGGCCCTGCTCTGGTTTACAAGCTCACTCACTCTCGCTCTGTGCTTTCCTGAATGTCATCGCCATCACAGTGTTCTGAGTGCGATTGCGCTATGTCAACACCTCGTTGCCATAACTACACACTCAGACAAATGCGCCAAACGGCGTCACCATCGGCGCCTCGTAAGGCACCCCGTTGCCCCTTGTCACTCACGTTCCTTTTAGGTGCCATATCTCGACGAGCCAGCCAGTGTTCCTTCAATGGTAGCAAATCAACCTGAGCGTTGTACCCGTGTCCTCGCTTAAAACGCCCCCTCCCCCCCCCCAACCCTCAGCATCCTGCCATCAGGTTTCCCTGGCAACTGATGCCGCTGCGACAGCCCTTATCACAGCGTCTTGATTTGGGTTTCGAATGCTAAACAGACGGGAGCAAACAGTATAGGATTTCACCCATGTGTGCACGTGCATCCATCTTAAGGATTTTGTCCTTGCTTCTGTTACGTCCCTGATTCGTTTATATCAACAGCTGTGCTCCTTACACCACTGACTTTCTGTCTGTGAATCATGCGATTTGCACGCAGCTACCCCCTATGCGTTTAATTTGCATAGGCCCCACACCATTGCTAAACGCATTTATGCACCCTACACTTGTGATTAACACTCATACCCTGCATCAGTCATTAACATATTCCTTTCCCGGCACAAGGGATCCATATTCCCCTCACGAGTTATTTACATATTCATCTGCCTCTGTGTGTGCAAATAACGGAGAAATTATCATGTGGGCATGCTTGTGGGTATCAGTGCAGTGTGTGTGTGTGTGTCAGTTTTGCGTACATCAGTGGCTGAAAGCAAGGACTGTTACAGAAGCTATTAACACCCCTAATTCCTCAGATGCCGTGCACCCTGCCTGTCGCCCCGTATTCGCTCATCAGTTCGGAAAAAAAGCATTGTGTAGCCCCTATAGCTCCCGTGAAGTGGCACAAACCAGAGGCCATGTTATTGAGGCTCCGCGTTAGAGAGAGCAGCGGTTGAGCCGGAGACACAAAGTCACAGTGCTGCAGTGTCTGAGTCACAGAGCACCGAACACACTCCCAACACTCTAATGGAAATGCTGTGTTTACTGTGCAGGAAGGGACCCGCTCGTTCACCCATTCAGGGAATAGGTGAAAAACACCAGAATATGGGTGTGCGTGTGTGTGTTTTTTGGGGTTTTTTTTGCATGTGTTGCTGGATTATAAAATGTCTGTTGTACTATTGTATAAGGCAAAGAAATCAGGACATGTGAACGGGCGCACTGTTTATGGTGAAAGATGTTACACCATTGTTGTTGCAATACTGCTCAGCGCATGTGTGTGTGTGCGTGCGTGCACGTGCACGTGCATGCTCAGGTGGGCTTACGCTAGCTAGGTTGTGTAAGGAGGGGAAGAGGGAGGAGGGGCGGTCAGACCTCCATTTTAAATCCCCAGTTCAAACCAGCTCTGTCTGTCTTCCTCTGCTTCAGGCTACTTTTATGATCCTCTCACTGACACTTAAAGTAAAAACAGGATTTCTTTTTTCTATTTTTTTCGCTTAAGCAGCTCCTCTCTCTCTCTCTCTCTCCCTCTCTCTCTCTCTCTCTCTCTCTCTTCTCTCTCTTCCTCTCTGCCTATTGGGATAAAACAAACTGATGAAAGGTCCGTTCAATCAGGCCGACCTCCTCCTCTCAGCATCCCCAGCCTCTTTTAGCTCTCTGTCAATCTGCCACAACAAGTGGAGGGTTGGGGGTCAAGTCCAGTGGCAGCCTTCGTTTACCTCACCTTATCTTCAGCCGGCCAATCGAGGTTCCCATTTTGGGCCGCGCCGTTTGTTCTTTATTGTTTTGCCCCGGCTCGGCTACATGCAGCTGTAACACCTGTTGTAGGCGCTTAAGTGATTTTTAATGTGCGTTTTCGGCGGCTGTGTTTACGGTTAATCGCCTTGACAGTGATGCGACTTCTGGTCATGATCTTAGCGGTGCATGTGAAATGATTCGGGGGGTGCTCTCTCACGTGAGGGGGGGGTTGAGGTTTGTGTTGTCACAGATACGAGGGCCGTCCGGGTTCAGCCCGCCGCTCGCTGAGGCCACACTTGTCGCACACGTGTTAACCTTGGCACTACAAGCCCTGTGTGCTCTCCACACTGCTTAATTTCTTTTCTGTCACCCCCCCCCCCCAACCCCCCCTTTTAAAAATAGCAGTGAGGCGACAGCAGAGCTCAATGCATTATTGATATGCATGGTGTCAATGATGCATGTGCTTAGGCACCGGTGCTAATTTTCTCCCTGTTGCAGGGGCCAAAAACATCAAACTCCTGTAATTTATATGCATCGTTATTGCTATTATTTTTCATGCGGCCTTCAAGACGGTCTGGGGGAGCAGAGCCAAACGTCGCAGCTTGTCTCCTCACATGATGGCTGCTGTGATTCTGTTAAGTGTTTTGTGTGCCACTGTGTCACCGAGCCCCCCCTCACCCTCGAACCCGCCCCCACCCGGCAGCCCTGTCTTGCTATGCTTCGCTGTGCCTCTGCTGTGGGATGTTTGGCAGTCGGGGGCTGGTTTCATCACCATCACGCTGGTCTTAGGCCGATTTAATGGCACCAGTTTTTTCGACACCCGGGTCACTCTGCTCACTCACATTATGAAAGAATGAACAGCTTCTTTTTTTTTTTCTTTTCGTCACCACGATGTTGCTCCAGCTGGAGCTCGAGATGTGATGCGCGCAGACATTTTTCTGTGTCATCACTGCGAAAAACCCTGCCCCGAAGCCACTTATCAAACCTCACCACACACACGTGCACACACAAGCATGCGCACGTTAGAATCGCACACACACACACACACACACACTCTGACACTGACTGACTGAGTGATTTATTGATTGAGGTGGGGCTTTCTTGCTTTCTTAAACAATTTGCAGCCGAGTGCAGCGGAGGTTAACGCAAACCTCTCAACCGCTGCCATTGTGCTTCACTTACCGTGTGCCTGCTTTATATCCTGTGAAGGTGTCCTTAATTTGCAAACAGCCGGGACATTAGCACGTGGCTTATTTCCTTGTTGCCCTGGTAACCGTGTCGTCGGTCACAAGATGTCCGTTTTAGTCGTCTTGCGAGCTTCGAGCAGCGTGGAGTTGGAGGTAGAGGTGGAGGGATGGATGGATGGGGGAGGGGTTTGTCAGTGCTTGTCAGTGTGTGTGGGCCGTGACGTGAGAGTGATGAGTGGTGTCTCATCCCAGATGACTATCTCCTCTGTGTCACTCAGCTGTGGGTCAGCGGGCCTGCGAGCTGCGGCGGAGAAAACTGAGAAAAATTCTACACAGTCACCGAAATAGTAAAATGGGACACGCTCACAGCCCATGTAATTGTAAAGTATCGATTAATGGGAATAGTAAAGCCGCAGCGCTGCTTAACACAGAGCTCCTCATGAATGCTTTATAAAGGAGGATATCAGCGTCGTCATGTGAAAACCTCGTAACGCCAATTTTGAACATCAGTGGAGTGATTACGTTTTTCTTTCCGTCGGTGCTGACTTTCTGAACTCCATGGGGTAAGCTTTAAAAAAAAATGGCTGTTTTTCTTAGATCCTGAAAAAGTATCATGAATCCTGACATTTTGGGGGGGTGGGATGCAAGGTTTTCACTCGACAGCGACCATATTGTGCTTTCAAATACAGATTCATGTTTTGAGAACAATCTGGGATGTTGGGGCCCGTGTTGGGATTTGGAAACAGCAACTTTCATGCCCCAGAGCACCGTGGAAACCCCCCCCACCTCGTGTGATGTGTGTGAACTCAGGCTCTTGTATTGGAGCGTCCTGAACCATCCGTAACTATTAAAGGATGTGCTGACCCAGCAGCTGTGCTCCTCTCGGGGGACAGGCTTACTGTTAAGTTTCCAAACCCCCCTACATCCATGGTAGCCCGACTCCCAGATTTACTGTTTATGGGCACCTTGGCTCGGCATCATAATCACGCTCTGCTGTGTCTGATGTTTGTTTGAAGCTGGGCGGGGGCCATAGAGTACATTTCAAGGCTTTGAAGTGTAAATTCAGGTCTGGCTGGAGCGCCGTATGGAGGGCAGCGAGGAGATAGCAACAGCCATATGGATATAAGCCGGTGGTTTGATAATGGAGCTGTCTAACCCATATCTGTCCGCTGAGGTGGCAGAGGCCCAGGAGGACGCGAGGTCAAACCCAGACCGGACGTTGACAGCGAGGGTCACAAGTTGTCTGAGCTCGGAGAGGTGAAATCAGCCCTGACCCAGATAAGGCTCCCCAGCTGAGCTTTGAATCGGGCCTGCAGCGTCCTCCTGGTGAAAAAAAAAAGCAGGAAGCAGTTGTAAACAGTCATCAATATGAAATAAACTTTTTCTGGAAATATTGATTTTTCTTTACCCATTTTTTGTCTCCACCCCCACATGCCAGGCAGTGAGGCGTGCTGCTTTTTTCATCGGCACTGATTTATTTATCCGGTCTGGCTCTTAATACCCTCATTTCGTGTCTGTTCCCATTTCTGCTCCCAGTCCTGGTGACAACAACCTCGCAAGTTATATTTTTACCCCTGACGTTCGCGGACGGCTATGGGCGACATTCGGCAGGCACGGCACGGGGGCCTCCGTCGCGCTCAAGCTGCGGTGGTTCTGCTGCGGCCCCGTCGATGGCCATGCCATGCTCGCCGGGCTCAGCCGGCAGAAGAGCCTGCCCGACCGCACAACTGCCTCTGTCGCCTCGGGCCTCCCCACCGTCTGAGCCCAAAGGAAATAGAGTGACAGGGGAGGACAGGGCAGACAGAAATAGAGAAAGAGAAAAGGGGGGGTTGAAAAGAGACAAGGATGACAGGAGGAATGAAAGATGACACTGAGAGACATCCTGTCACTCTGTATTTATGTAGGTTTTAGTCCACGTGTGAGTGTGTTTGCATCTGTGTGCATGAATGTATTATGTCACACACACACACGCAGAGGCCCCAGCACTGCGCGCCCGCTGTGTGTTTGTAAAATATCTGCATGAGCGGCGTAAGTATGCAAGTTTATGCATACATCTGAGTGGGTTTGCGTGCGTACTCATGTGCACTCGAGTGCACACCGTATCTGTGTTTGCGTATCTGTGTGCGGCGGAGATAAAGACATGAAGGAGGAAGGGCCGCCGTGGTGCTTATATGTCACCCAGCGCCAGAGGGGAAGTGACTCCTCTCTGTCCCCAACCCAGGGGAGGCAGAGGAGGAGCACGGCTGACTTCTCCTGCTTCTCTGCCTTTTTTCTCACCCTCTCCTTCAGAAATGTAGCTAAAGCCTCGGTCACGGCCTCTTCCCCCTCTCTCTCTCTCTCTCTGAGTCACACACACTCATGTATGCTCGCTCGCTCGCTCACGGTAGTACGTCTCGCATTATCCCCCTTTTCCCCTCCTCATGCTCCTCATCCCCTTAACACCCCCCTTGTTCCCCTCCTCCGCTCTTCTCTATCTACCTCACGCTTACCCCTCACCATTTTTCACGCCCCCCAGCAGCTAGATGTCAACTTGTGATTCTGAATTAACCCCTCGATCCACACACACACAATCGCACACTCTCCCACGCTCCCGCACCATCCCCTCTCAGGAAAATGGAAAACAAACCAACGACAAACCAAGGCTTCTGATATTTCCTTCCCTCTGTTCAATTAAACATGGCCTCCATCTGCTTCTTTATTTCGCTTCGGCTTCTCTTCTGCAATATTGACTATGGTTGTTCTTGTGATTGTTTCTAAAGACTGTGTTTTAACCTGTTAGAACCACAGATGTACGTATTAACACTGGAGGAACATGTCACAAGGTGTGTGTGTGTGTGTGTGTGTGTTTACGTGGAGGAGGGTGGATTTGTTCTGCTTCAAGGTTCTGTGCCAAATCTTTTTTCAGAACATTCAATCTCTGTTCATGTGCCATACTGAGAAATTTATGAAATAAAAATAACGTTTTTTCACAAAAATTCAAAGTGAGGTTGGGGTGCTTTTTTTTTTTTCGACTGTAGGTTTATTAACTTAAATCACCAAGACAGAGAACAAGTGGAGGACCATGTGTGCCAATTCACCAGAGCACAACGGCAGCAAACACTGTTTGTCTGCAGGTTATTTCACTTGTGTGTGTGTGTGTGAGAGAATGAATTTCTGTGAATTCTTGATGTGCGCACTCTTCCTTCAGTCAGCATCAGTGTTTTTTTGTTTTTTTCCTCAGTGTGCCGCAGCAGTGTTGCAGAGTGTGTGCGAGTGTTTCGAAGGCATTGTGTCAGTGTGTTAAAGCTGATTTGACACTGAGGCTGTGGACCGGCTGGCTGCAGGGTGTGTATCGTGACCCGAGAGGCTGACCTACGCCTGCGCCCCACGTCTGCCCGTGTGTGCGTGTGTGTCTTTGTGTTCGCGTGGGTACGTGTCTGTGCTTGGATATATATGTGTGTGTGTGTGTGTGTGTTGTTCGTGGGATGTTGTTTCGCCTGCGGTGAACACTTAGCTCGTGCTGGCTGGGGGTTTGCCAAGAGGTCAGCTTCTGAATGCTACTGACTTCAGGGTTACAATTATTGGCTTACCATGTGTGTGTGTCGTGTGTTTCCGTGTGTGTGTGTGTGTGTGGGTGCAGGATGGGTTGTTGGGGTGGGTTATCATTGATTCGCTCTGTCTTAACAGTGATTCTCTCCTAACGTTTGAGGAATAAATTGTTTTATTCAACTATTTTAATATCACAGCTCCGGCAGTTAACAGCCTGTCGATCGGCAACAAAGGCATCGAGCTCTGAGAGCGTCAGATGTTATTTCAGTGAAGTGCCTTTCCAAACACATCACTAAACTTTGCTGCAAACCTGCTGACAGCTGAGCACAACTAATGACAGGAAACCGATACTGTACGTGTGTGTGTGCGTGTGTGTTTGTCCTCACAAGCACAGTCCAGTGTCCAAGGTTGAATATTAAAAATGTCCAGGTATAAACTGTTCAATGATAAAATTATAAATGTAGCATGCTAGCATTAGCTAAACACAAGGTACTGCTCATCTTCAAGAATCGGGAAAAAAATTTTAGAACCAACAAAGCTGATACAAATCATCCTGAGACTAAATTGAATGGACCCACCCAATTACAGTTAAGAAATTTAACAAATGTGAACCTCATGCTGGCTCTAGATAAGAGCCAAAGAGATTTCGATTCATCCTCTCAGGACCATGAACGTCTCAGCTAAATTTCATGGCAATCCATCAAACAGATCTTGAGATATTTCAGCGTGCACAAGAGTGACAGTCCGACCAACGTTGCCATCCCTACAGGCTAAAAATCCCAGGTAACGCAGCTTTAAAAGGAAAATGTTCAGATGAGTTGCAAAGTGCAGACCGGCTGACTTGACTTGGACTTCCTTTTGAGAACCTGACACCCGGCCTGAGGCTTATATTTCCCCCAAAAGACTTAAAAACACTTCTGCTCTTACATCACATTGTGGCTTCTGTGCTGGTATGAACTGTCACAAAGCTGAACACTAAAACACAACAGAAAAGCACAATTTATTCAAACATCCAGGTATGATATTTCATTTAACTTTGCCATTAAAAAACACATTTATTATAAACTCTACTATTTTAAATCATCCATACAATCGAGTCTACTGCAGCTTTTACATGTAAACCAGGAAGCATTCATTCTTATTCTCCCCAAAGCTGGTAATCTAGCAATTTAGCTTTTTTTTTTTTTTCGCTCCAAAAATTCGGTAAATTCTGTAATCAGATTATTGTAATCCAGTTACACATTATGTATTACTCCTCCAGTCTTTGTGTGGGTGTGTGCATGAGAAGCAGCAGCAGCAGCAGCAGCAAAAAAAAAAAAAAAAAGAAAATTGCAAACACTGCCCTGTTTTGCATGATGCCTGCACATAATCCATGTTAAAGCATATAGGTCTGCATGAGCGTCATGTAATTTGTATTACCATATTCAAAAAAAAAAAAAGTGTGACATGTTCTCTGCATGGCTACATGAGCTTCAGCGCATGGTGGTCACTAAGTGGAAAAATGCAAGTGCTCTTTTCTACAGCGGTTATGTGTTGGAACTTCAAAATGCTGATGCAACACCACCTCTGTTTGCATACATGCTATCCAGGGTGCAGTCCACGGTCACGCTGAATAGATTATGCACCTACCACCTAACAATTCTCATTTTTTCCTCACTGACGCTAGTATCTACATGACTCATGGGTAGAGCGGCGAGTACGTACTTAAGATTGGAACAGACTGCAGCGAGGCTGAAGCATGCAGCTCTGTTTCTCTCTCAGCCCTAGTTAAGTTAAAATAGTTGTGATTGAAGGTGGGAGGGCAGGTGGCGGGGGGCGGGGGGACTCTTAGGGAATAATAAAAACTGATGGAGATAGAAGGACAGGGATGGAGATTTGAGCGGGAGGAGAAAGAGGAGGAAGGAAGAAAAGGAGAGGGAGGGGGTCCATACGAGGAGCGGCAAACAACTTTCCGTTTTTTGCCTCCCCTTCTCGTGAAAAGGCCAATTCTTTCAGTTGGCTGGAATCTAAGTGATTTCTCCCCTTGCTACTCTCCTTCTGGGGCCTGTCGCATGTCACTCTCCTCTCCTCGCTGCCATTTGTTTCTGGTTTTCTGCTCCGGTGCTCATGTTGCGTCGGCGGCGTCTGCGTTGGCGACGACATGGTTACTCTGGGAGGTGCTGAGCTCCGTCTGGAGGTCAAGGCTGGCGTTAGTCCTGGATGCGAAGGTCAGAGGCAGAAAAAAGGTGCCTCTGTCTTCTTTAATTCAGTCCCGTGTGATGAATGGCCCGTGTCACCCTTTCACAGCCCGCCCGCTCCTCCTCTCGCCGCTATCCCGTTCTGCAGCGATACAGTTGTAAAGTGTAACCTTGGAGACAGGGGCTAATCATCCATCCCATAGCTACCCTTTCAATCCTTCTCCCTCCACTTCGCCGTCTCTTCACACCTCTACTTCTCTACTTCTCTACTTCTCGCCTCCCACCTCCTCTCCACCTTTCCCCTCCTCCTCCTCACCGCAACAGACTATTTAGGTATTTCATTGGGTTTACAGTATTTTCTCAATTATCTGCCTACCTCTTTACCTCCAGCCCTCCCACCACACCTCCCCTTCCCCCCCATCCTCCCCTCTCTTTGTTTGTCCTGTGGAAGGACGTTTGTTTTCCTGTGGGGGTAGAGGGGAATCTACATCGAGAGATGAGTTATTGATTAGAAAGCAGGTTGCAGGGGAGAGGTAATGCGACTCAGAGAGAGAGAGGGAGAGTGAAGGCAGGATGACACGTACAACCTATGACACATCATGCATACTGTATTGGGGCAGCATACCCACGCATGCCGATGTAACATATGTGCAATGTGGCGTGTAAACGCCGTTACATGCACACGTCATTAAAGGTGACACAAATTGTTACTGTTGTGTGAAAATCTTTGCAATTCAGATATTTAACAGAGTAAGTGATACGTGGTTGTCAGTGGGAGGAGAAGTCAACAACACATCAGCCTCTTGAAAAAAATTTTGCTTCACTTGTGGTGATCACGAATGCTTCATTTTAATTACCTTGTTTTAGGGCTGTCATCAGAGGGAGGAGACCAGAATCACATTGCAGATGATTGGATCGCCATTTCAGCAAACCAACAGATGATTGACATTTACTGAGACCTCAAAATGAACCATTTTTTCAGATGAACAGACCAGTTTTATTTATAGTTTTCTGTATTTGCAAACTGGAAAATGAATGACACGAGGTGTTTGCAAATTTCACCTAAACTTCCCACTGAATCATTATCTGAATAGATTTGATTTGACAAATAGGATTCAGAGTTGGTAAATCCTGCTTTATTTTAGATTTGCAGTGTGTGCGTGTGTGTGTGGAGTTGAGTTGCAGTGAGTTGGCGCTCAGTTTAAACTCAAATCCAGTGCTGCTGGTTGTTGTCATCATCTAAACCACTTTCCATAATTTGCTGATTTGTTCGACTCTTAGCTGCCAGACATCGATTCCCGCTGGATGTTTTCTGGACTAAAATCTTTTTTGCAAAAACTTCACAAGATTCAGGGTACAGTTGCTTTGTGAGCTTCTGCAAATTGGTCAAGCTCAAAACGAGGCCGTTTATTTCAATTCCTGAAACGCAACACATAGGGGACACAATTCTTCCACCTGACTGTGACACAATTTAACCACACCATTAAACACACCATAACATAATGAAAAACCTACACACTCGGGCCACATGTGGCCCACATACAAGGACAGGTATGACACCGGCAGTTTCGCAGTTAGACAGAGCAGAGAATATTTCATCCCAGGAGAAGGTCAAAAAAATCCAGCAAACAACACAAGATGTAATTTATAACAAGGATTTACCCAGGGACACTATTTCACGCACAGCTATCCATGAAGAGATGTCTTTTTTTCCCTGAGAGCAAGCATATGTTCTGTCAGACACCGGTGGAGGCATCAACGTAACACCAGTCCACCAGCCAACGTGTGTGTGCAGTAAAAACAGCTCTTTAAGGAATTGCCAGAGCCTCCTCTGTGGTGAGCGGTGTTTGCAGCATGTCGACTTGTGATATGACGCTATCGCAGGCTCCAGTCTGGACCCTGGCAATGGGCTCATGTCCACACATCCGTTTCCATAGAGCTTCTCAAATCCTGACATCCAACAGGACACCGACAAAGGAGATAAGAGCGTTTCAACGGGCCGGATTGCAGCCTGCTATCTGGGATAATTATCGCTGATATTCTGCATTCCAGACTAGAGCAGAGCGACCGGGAGACAATCTGTACAAACAAACACGATGCGATTATGAATGCATTATCATCCAGCAGACAGGCAATCAACACGCAATGACTTGTCGCGCAACGCTGCAGAATTAAGAGTCCTCTCAGGTTTCTTACAGACTGGAGATGATTGACACGCAAACGGGAGACGGCTTGTGTGGAGAGGAGTCAGCCTCGCCTCACCCCTCCTGCCCTCACCCCCAACTCGCTCGTACTCTTCGCTCTGCGTCTCCTCGTTACATAAAGGTGCTGTGTTGTACGTTCCCCCAAGGTGAACCAACTGGCTTGATGGCGCACGCCGAGACGTGATTGCGCACTTGTAGTACATCTCGAAATCCCTGCAACCTTTTTGCTCGTGCACATGGTCACCACTCCCTTCCATCCCCATGCTGCAGCGTTAAACGATTCAAGTAGTTGCGGTAATGACTTGAGGCGGTGGTTGAGGTGAATGTCTCTCTTTCTCTCTCGGTCTCATCAGCGTCTTCAATCCATCGATTAGCCACAGAGGAGCACTGACAGGCAGCAGCCACTGCGGTCCTGCAGGATTGCCGGTGTGTGTATGTGTGTGCGTTAGCGCGAGTGTGAACAACAGATAGGGATACAGACAGCAGACACGGGGCAGAGCCTGCAGTCGTGCACACCTATGTGAGGCAGTGCGAGGGCCTTATTTACTCCACTACTTGGTTTATTGAGTCAACCCCCTCCGTCAGGCTCTGATGCAGCTGCCTGCCAGCCCCCTCGGTTCAGCTGCCTCCGCCACCGCTGCATGCTAAGTCACCGGGCTTTAGCATCACCACCCCCCCCCACACCTCCTTGCAGTTGGCACAAAAGCACACTCTTGTGCACACGCCGGCGTCATTGACCATGCAGGGGCACGCCACCTCTGCGCCGGCACACGCTGGACCTGTTTACACATGGACCGGTGGCAGCAGCAGGGGTGCCTAATGAGACAACATTATTTATAGTCCGGTGTGACAGCAGCGGCCTCACCATTAGACTTATAATGAGTCACTGGGATATTGATGGATGCTTGTCTATATTGGTATTCACCAAGGAACCGGTGCCACTTCTCCGGGTTGCCGTGGATACCAACGTTGCCTGCTAAATGACCCAATAATAATAATGATAACAATGACAGCACTATGTGGAGATTGAGTTTTAAAACCACAGGGAGAAGGACGCCGGCCGGAGTGCGAGAGTAATGAGGATGGAAAGAGAGTGATATAAATGAAAAGAGGGAAATAAATGTGGGAGGGTGGTGGGGGGATGTTGGTGTCAGGGGTTTGGGTTGGTGGACATGGAGGGTGTGGGGTGCACTGAGAGGGAGGGGAAAAACACACAATCAATGATGAGTGAAGTAGTATTAGCATTGTTCACACATCCCGCCCCACACACACACACACACACACACACACACACACACACACACACACACACACACACACACCACCACCACTCCTCCAACCAAGCGCCCCCCTCCCTCCCCACCAACCCCTTACTCTTGCGGCCTCTCTTTCTTTCTTGCTGCAGCGTTGCCATGGCGACCGAGAAATGTGGGAATACCTCTGTCCTTCAGAGAGAGAGAGAGAGAGAGAAGAGGGAAGGAAGAGATGGAGTGAGACGGAGGGCGCAAGGAAGGAAAGGAAGCAAGGAAGGAAGGGAAGGGAAGGGAAGGAGGTGACAGAAGGAGCGAAGGGTGGAGGAGCAGACTTCGCCCAGTGGCTGAGCAGCAGATTAAAAGCCTTGTTTAGCCCTTGAAGGAGCAGCCAAAGTATGAAACATTGTGATCCTAAACACTCGTGTACACACATAAACAAATGTGCGTCAGAGTCGACGCCCTGCTAATGCATTCAGCTCCCTTCGCCGGCTCCGCTTCCATGAAAGAGAGTCAGCGGAAAGTGTTTTGAGTGAGTTGTGTTGGTGTGCGCAAACACACACACTTTCCAACGCACATGCTTCTCTCTCTGCACGCACACACACACACACACAGACGTGATTGTGATCGCACACATGTTAATCAGTGGCCAGCCAGGCTCCTATGTATTTACCTGCTCTCAGCGTTGTGAGGCCATGGTTACTATGACAACCCATCCAGACTGAAATAGTCTCAGTGCCTTTTGCTTTCCATTGCGTGGCATGTTTCCCTCACCTTGTTTACCCTAAATTCTTCCCCTGACCCCCCCCACCCTCCTCTTGTTGTCCACCCATGCAAGTGACTGGTGCATTAGCAAAAGCAAGGCAAGTTCCCCCATCCCCCCACCCCTTTCACCTCCCCCACAACTCTGCTGCCGTGCTCCTGTTGTCCCCTTCTCCCGCATCGCTCTCACCTTCCTGCCAACCTGCTGCAAAGATCCTCCTCAAATTCATTTTATTGGCAGCTAGCATTTCCATGGAAACATCTCGAAACCATGGCAACTATTTGAACGGAGCCAAACGCTTTCAAAACTGCTGCACTCGTCCCCTCGCTCTACCTCTTTTCTCCCTCTCCCTCATGCCATCTTTACTCTCTCCTTTTTCTCCTCAGTACAGACAATACTGTTGTCGCAGTCAACCTGCACACATATATATATATATTTATATGTGTGTGTGTGTGTGTGTGTGATACAGTACAAAGTCAACTTTTTATGCAGCTCATCAAGCCGTTGCTGCACCTGCTTGTGTGCTTCACATGCAGAAATCTGAGCTTTGGGTTTTGGCCGTGTGAACATGTGAGCTGATTATCTTTAACACACAAATGTGTCTGTGCATGTTGCGTGCTCGCTCCTCGTGCACTCTGCGGGAACCAAGCATCATTCCTCTCCTCCTCCACTCCTTACCTTGAGCTTGTCCTCTCGAGTGTTTCAACAGCCTGCCTGTCTGTCAAACTTCTGACTCCTCCCCCGGGATGCAGCCTGATGATGTGAACCAGAGTAAGACTGAAGTGACTGGCTGCCTCGGAGCCTCAGCAGCCCTCTCCTGACAAGGCCTGGCTCTGCTGCTGCTCCCGTGGTGTGCTCCACAGAAAGACGAATTTTAAAGCTGCAGCATGTCACGTTCGTCACATGATATTTGTGAGTGCAACAGCACAAAATATAAAGTTATCAGAGCAAATATGCACACCAGTTTATTAGGCACAGTTAGCTAAAACTAACTAAACAGGCATTTCGATTTATCTCCATGAGGCTAAAGATTAAATAACAGAAACACCTCTCTGTATAATACAATACAATTTACCAGCACCAGAAATAAGATCCTCAAAAATGATCATACAGTTGAGCACCTCCCTAAAACAATTTAAACACAAACTGAACAGTTCAACCTCCATGAGGGAGGATTTACTGCAGGACTGTTGTATTAAACTGGATTAGTTTAAGCTACAGTGGGCGTACTTAATAAACTGACAGCTGAGTGTATGTGATATCATTTGATTATATACAACACAAGAAAAGTTTAAAATCACACCAACAGAGAAAAATGTACATATAATTAAGCAAATATGTATCATTTAGAGAGAGAAGGAACAGGAAACATTAAAAAAAGTTGGATGCCAATGCCCCTGTTAATAAGAAAGTTAGTCTGGCTGTAGATGGTCCCAAATGATGTTTTAATGCCAAGTACATGCACATTTTGCCCACAGAAAGAGGAGAAATGAGGTAAACATCATAGCGCTGTGTTGCACTTATCGACATCATTATTTCTGGGATCAGAACCTCCCCGCTCGCTCCCATTTGGATCTGCGAGTACGCGGAGTTGCCAAATGTGTCTGAAAGGCTAAAGGCGCACCATTTAGCAGGAGGAGCTGAATACGTTTTTCCAGTTAAAGGCGATGCTCACTTTTTGACAGGGGAGGACATAAAGCACATTTCACTGCTGACCGTCTATACTTAAACGCATTAAATGCCTCTTTTACTAACTGATGGATCCCACTCCAGATGAGACAGAATAAAGCTTCCTGTTAATAATAATAATAATAATAGATTTTTTTCAGAAGTTAAAGTAACAGCTTGACTGGAGAGCTATTAAAAGTTGTTTATTTTTATTTTTTCAAGGTTCATATCAGAGTAGTTTCTTTAACAGCGGGGCTTTGAATGTGACAGAGACTGAGACAAGAGATGTTAAGAAAACATTTATACAGAAATGCAACCAACAATGTGTGACTCCTCTCGTGTGCCAAAAAGGGAGGGGGTAAAAAAAAAAAAAAGAGAAGTGCCATAACTGTGAAATTTAATCTGTCCTATTTTAGATCCATCTGTAATAATTGATATCTCAACCACACTCGCTCTGATGCGACAGAAGGCTTTGATTTTATCTGAAAGATCTAATTGTAAGGCTGTGGTCATACAAGCACAGGGAAACTAATAACATCACTCTCAACAAGAAGCTGGGAAGATAAAATAATTTCCATTCGTAATGATGAAGGAGGAAGTGCAGATATGTGGGGCGAAATCTCTGGATCCCTTTGTCCTCAAAGAAAGCCATAAAACACATAAAGCATTAATCACTATTCTGCTTGAATCATGACAATCTTCATTTTCTTCCTCACCTCCACTTTCCCTGATTTTTACATACTTTTTTCTCTGCTTGCAATTTTTCCAGCCCTGGATTCCTTAAAATAAAGCATTTCCCTTTTTTCTTCGGCAAGTAAAGTGAAATTACCGTAATTGTTTTAATGAAAAGACCTCAAGGCGTTTTTTTTTTCTTCTTCACCCTGTGATAGCAGATGAGTCCCTCTCACCTAAAGCGCAAGGCTGTCCCCAAAATCATAGAGGAAGCTGAGAGCAAAAAACACAGCAACAGCAGAAAAATATAACAAATAGTATGAAAAAAATACCTAAAACAGTACCCTACAATAATAATACTATTACCAGACATAATGCAGATGAAAGCACAGCCATATACACAAGTCTGTTCCCCAAAGACTGGCTCGGGATTTGCTCAGTGGGAAAAAAAAAAAAAACAATTACAGTGGCATGAAATGAATAAAAAGTATATTCAGTTATCGGAGTCCTTTGAAGATGTTTGAGGACGAGTAAGCAAATCTAATTCAACAGCACGGGCTTTCAGTTGCAGAGGAGCATATGAGAAGGGGGAAAAAAACTCCCAAAATGCAGAGATTAGTTGGTAGTGCTGCCAGTTTCGTCTTCTCTGAGGACTCTCGTGTATGTGTATGTGTGTGTGTGTGTGTCTGTGTGTGTTTGTGGGGGTTGGGATTGTAACGTACACCGATCCAGTCTGTGACACACTGAGGAGGCAAAACTTCCCACAGTTGCAGTATTCCTGCTAGTTAATGATGAGGAGCCAGCAGAGGTGAGGACGTTATGATCAAACACATGCAGGGAGAACAAAATGAACACATTCGGTGTGTGTTTCTGGAGGGGGGGGGTGAGAAAATAAAAGAAACAACCTAACGAAATGTGAGTATCAGGCGGCTAATAAGGAGGACGACCACCTTTTTGTTTCCCTCGAAGCAGCTCCAGTCCTTCCTGTGAAGCTTCCATTTGGTTTCTTGGACGGCGGAGGGATTTTGGAAGTTTCTTTCAAGGGGGAAAAGTTAGGAGGGACGAGCGAAGGGGAAATCTGCTGATAAAAGTTCAGCTGGTTGAGACGATGCTGCTGTTCATGATGACAAGTGTGCTGCGGTGTGGGCCTCCAACATGTAATTGGAGTTTTTGCAGTGAGACGAAATGCAACAAACTACCCTCAATTGACACCACCAGTCATGTTCTAGATGTGTTCATCTGAATGTATTTCATGCTAGCAACCCATAAGCAACCCTATGAAACTTTCAACAGGTGTCTTCTTCTTTGTGTTGGTTTTAGCGCCCCCTGTGGACAAAAGCGGCAGTGTTTCACCACAATGTCGTAAAATATCTTGATCCAGCTTGCGTGTGCATTTGTTTTAGTTGCAAGAGAAAGAAAGATGAAGCTTATTATATTAGATAGATTAGATATTTGCAGGATACCCAGCGATGAGGTATTGTATTTATTTGTGACTATGTACAATTAATAACTCTAATGTGATGATGGTGAAACAAAGGAGACTTACACCTACTCCTCCTGCTTCCTTTTAACTGCCTAACATACGACTGACTGCCAAACTTTGTCTGTGGAAATGTAAACACCGGCTCTTCT
This sequence comes from Scortum barcoo, assembly GCA_023238725.1. Classification (NCBI taxonomy): domain Eukaryota; kingdom Metazoa; phylum Chordata; class Actinopteri; order Centrarchiformes; family Terapontidae; genus Scortum; species Scortum barcoo. Next base: position 4,199,806 of record CM041547.1, read on the forward strand.
GCTCGGATCGCTGTGAATTTCTTCTTGATTTTGCAGAAAAAAATCGGACCCGGTGGCAGGCATTGAGAATAACTATGAGAAATTACTTGAAATGAATAGAAAATGTTGTCTCTGTTGGTCACAGTGTGTTTGCAGTGCATAGTCTTGCCATGCATTCACTTCATATCACTGTAAGTATGGATGCACTGGCGGCACTAGTTAACGTGGTGACATAATGATGGCGCACTGTTTGCCCCCGTGGCTGCATCTGCCATTTGAAAAGGCCCCGCGATCCTTGTCTGTTACATGACCATGCAGATCAATCATTAGACATCGTGCCAGTACATGACTGACCGTAGTTCCTGTTACAGATCCACTGTCTCACAGTTGACGACTGATACCGGGCTGAAGGGATTTTTTGGCCTTCTCCAAATCCGAGAGAAAGGAAAATGACAACCAACGAAAAAATCTTTGTCTTCAGATTTTGTTCATTACATCAAGTCAGCCATCTGTCATTCATATGCTGTAGATTTTTAAAGCCCAGTGTATTTTTCTCTGAGACTTTGCCGTCATTGAGGAGTTAATTACGTAGTCATTTTTAGGCTGTGTTTGTAGCCGCGTAGCAGCCATCCTTTTAAATGTCTGTCTTGACCACTCTTTGTCGGTTTGTCAGTGTTTTGCATATGTTTTCGTGATTTTCCAGACTGCTATTCCTTTCACACTATGCAGATGGATTTACATACACAATATGTGGCTCATTTGTGTGTGCCAACACATTAAACACCTACACACATATGCATGCATGTGTGCACCCACACACATTACTTATGAGGAACCTTCTGTTGGCTATATTTATTCCATAAACCCGTACTCTCGTTGCTTCATAGCTACCTAAAACTTCAACGGGTTAAACTTCCTTTTAATCCAATTCCAACTCTAACGGTCTTCTCTACCTTTTTCTATCATATTAATCAGTACTGAACAAAATTTCTAATTCAGCAGACATGTTCATTACAGTGAGAGCAATCAATATACTGGATCAGATACAGCTTTGAGAGAAGCCTGTTAAGACTGTACGGGGGAGCAGCGAGTAATAAGAAGCGCCATCTCAAATCAAATAGTGAGACTTTGGTAAGAATAGTCAGATGTGCTATCAGTAGGTGCTGCACTCTGACCAAATTGTCTTATGTTTCATGCAGTTTGGCAACCTCAGGATTGCATCTCTTTTTTGCTGATGATGTGATTCTGTTGGCTTCTGTGGACGATGACCTACACATGAACACGTGAGTCCTCTTTCTGGACACAAATGCAGTTTGGATGAAGCTCATATGAGGCCTCAGCAGAGTCTAAATCAGACAGATCAAGTGGGGATCTTCACCTCCTTTTAACACTATCCGTAAAAAAAGAAGAAGGAATTTTGCACTAAAAAGACAGTACCTTTGGAGGATCCCCTGCTTGATTTGTCTACCTTAGACTTAAACTTTATTTTAGCTTCAGCTTAACTTTTGTTGAGAAAGAGGACTGAAGACATTGTCCACCATTAGATACATCAAAATTGATTTTCAAAGAGATCTCTATATGGCCAGTATGGACCTGAGCAGCGATCACAGCACCCAGTAACCCTGCTGTTAATATGCATATGGTAATTTCAGTATTGTGAGATTTGTCTAAATGTGAATATGTTCTTCAACATGAGCTTCTGCATCAACAGTTTTAGTGTCTCAGGACTTTGTTCAGAAGTAAGATGGAGAAATGGATCGACAGGAGGCTGCTGTGGGATCAGATGGGATGTCTTTTTATCGGACCGACTCATTGAAAAGGGAGCTGATACAGACTGCAAAGCTGTGGATTTATTGGTCATTGAGTAGTGATTAAAACAAGATCATGGATATGAGTGGCAAACATGGATGAGCGTCCTTTGGGGGGGTCTGAGGGGACCCGCAGCCTGAGGGACATCATGAGGAGTTCAGCTATCTGGATGCTTCACCGTGGAGATTTTCTGGACTTGTCCAAATGGCCTGAGGCTCCAGAGAATACCCTCGACCCAGTAGAGGGATTATGTGTCCCATCTGACCTCACAATGCCTTGGGATACGGCAGGAACACTAAGAGCTGGAGGATGTCTGGGCTAAATTGTTTAACGTGCTTCCCCTGCAACCTGGACCATGTTAAGTGGTGGAAAATGGATGACATGCTAAAAAAAAAATTATGGAAAATAGTGTTCAAATTGAAAATGTCTGACAGGCCCTTGTTCTAATCGTATTTACAGTACTTTAATTTAATGAAGTTGCTTTAATTTGAAAATGTTTACATCTCATTTGGTGTTTAATTCAGCTACATCTCCTGGTTATACCAGAACCTCTGTGTCAAGGCTGTCTATGGCATCTCTAGGAAACTAATAAAAACACATTTTATGACAAAATTAATGATTTAAGACTAAATGCAGAACTTGAAGTCAATATCGCCTCTCCTTCTCAAACTGTTATTCCAATCCTTACAAGCCAAACCAGCCTCTTGTTAAAAAAAAAGAGAGAGAGAGAGAGAGAGGGACCCAGCCAAAATATCCTCACTTAGGAGGATTTTCCTTCATATAGACAGAAGCTCAACCACACAGAGCCGCCCTCGGTGTTGACAAAGCCGTCTGTTTCTGTCTGCCACATGCAGCCATGAAGTTGTCTTTATTGTGAAATGTGAGGGCAGCTCAGCTTTAACGCCACCATCCCCCCCCCCCAGATACATTGTGCTCATTATATGGGTCGTGAGCTCAGGGAGGGTTTGGGCTCTTTAATCAATGAACACGATGACACGGGATATAAGTCACTGTGGTATTCAATAGAGCATACCATGGCAACCAAAAAAAACACACAGAGCAACAGAAGATGAAGAGGAGACGTACAGTACGGTGGTCAGGGTGTAGCTTAAAAGTAAGTGGATGAACACCGTGTGAGAAAACAGGTGGATGGTCCTATATGATGTGTGTGTGTGTGTGTGTTCTCCCTCTGTTTCATTTAGTTCTTATACTGTAATTACATGGATGAGACTCACTGCAAGGCTCTTTCCCTCCAGTGCTCTTCCTCTCTCACTCCAAGTCTGTGATTTCATGTATAATTATTTGCATAATTATAGTTCCCTCCATCCTACTGTTTCAGGAGGTCTGTTTCTGTCTCTCTGGTATCTCTTGTCTCTCTTTTTTCCTCTGCACACACAGACATAACAGTGCCTGCACCCCACTGATTCTGCCTCCCTTTCGCCTGGTGGTAAGACTCGTCTTGTCACTCTCTTTTGTCTCGTCTTTGTCTGAGGCAGGCCTGTTCTAATATTGGAAAGACAGCAGAGCAGATACAGTGTGCATGAGGAAGACGGTGGTTTACTCCTGGGCTGCCATGCTTCCTCATTAATTATTCATTCAGACATCACAAACTTAAGGAGCCTTAAGGTGCGTCACAGGGAATGAGGGGAAAACAAAATGCTCTTTTTTTTCTGGCTTACTACTTAAAGCTTCCTGAAACTGTGTGAGAAGGGGAGAGGCGCACAAACACTGACAGTAGCATTGTAAACCTGCGCTGTCTCATGTTTTCAAAGTTTCATAAGGCTCGCGGATGATGCCAGTAGATACAATTAGTTTGATTGCTTAGCAACTGAACATCACTTTTGAGAGAGGGAACAGAGGGTAAAGCTCAGGTGGAGTATCGAGGTTGCACGCTGTTTTTCTGAAGAATCTGTTTTTCCCAAAACTTCCATGCAAAGTAGCATGCGGTGTATCTTCAGCGCCGCTTTCATGTGTCAATCAGCCGAGTAACACACCTTGCTGTGTCTCAGGTTAAATGACAATAAGATTATATCAACACCACACATAATCCACACACACACACACACAGCCACACACACATTCGAGACAGTAATTTACTGCTCGACAGGGTTCAAAATGTAAGCTTTGTGCTGCACTGCAGGTCTACTGTGCAACCAATCGTGGCCTACTTTCAGGTATCTGGAGGATTTTCCCCGCTTTATCTGGGCATTTATGCCCTCACCCTATTTCAGCTCATCTTTATCAACATGCTGCAATGTAAAGGAAGAAATGCAATCTTTTGTACTCAGAAGTGCTGAATGTTTCAAGGTGAGTGCCAAGAGTCAGGATTAGGCGGAAAGCCTTCAGGTTTGGAGCTCCAGTCAGAGGTGCATTGGTAATGTAATACTCCTTAATGAGCTGTCACTCACGATTACATCACAGGCTTTAATGATGGTCACTCGTGGTCTTTGTCACTGTGCTCTTACCCCCTCTGCTGGAGAGACCGAGGACCAGGACCTGATGCAGTCTGTGGTGGGACATTGCCTGGAGAGTAAAGTACCCTCACGTCTCCAGGGGAGGGTGATGTATTTATCCTGCAGCAGGCAACTCCACAAACAAACCATCTGATGAGTTCAATCTCGACTTCTGCTTTTTCTCTCCAAGTTGATCTTTTTTTTTTTTTTTTCAAATGTGTGTTGGGGCGTGTGTGAGGGAGGGCGGGGTCACTTGGGACGCCGGTCTGGGTTGCAGCACATCGGTGAGGCTTTAATTTGGTGTGCGAGGCGAGCCACGGCGGACTCTCCCAGCAGAGACGGTGCTGTGTTTGTTTTGCGGGTGTGTAAACTAGCGGTAATTCGTTTGCTCAGTAATGACGTGGGAGAGCTAATTAGGGCAGTGTTGATGGGTGCATTAATTAGTCTCTAGTGTGTGATGCTAATGAGACCCTGATTCGGAGTGTGTGTTTGTGTTTGCATGTGCATGAGTGTAAGCCATGTATCTGTAAAGGCCTACCACCATAGGTCATGCCACGAGGAGCGTAATGTGTGAGCACGTGGGAGTGAGTAAAAACAGAGAGTCAACGTGTATGTGTGAGTGTGTGTGTGTGCAGGTAGGATGCAGCACGTCTATATCTGTGTATAAGGACTCCTTTAATCCTGGCGGCTCCATGATGTCGGCCATGCTGGCTGGCTGAGTAGCGATCCCTCCACTCAGCCATCACAGGGCCGACAGCGGCCATACATAACACCACGGTGGAGGAAGCAGAGGTGTGCAGCCGCTCAGTCACACTGCAGAGGTTTTTTTTTTTTTTTTTTTGCTGCTTACGGCCGCAATCATAAATTCATCCCAACCTATAAAAACGTCCCGCACACAAAACAGACAACACAGAGAGGCGTAATGGATGAAAGGCTGTTTTATAAGTGTGCTCAGTGACAGGTCCACTTCACAGATAAGAGGGATCCATCTGTGTGTGGTCACAGCGGGGCAGTGCGACTACACTACGCTGTGGCTTCTCTCAGTCAGGATGTGACAAGGTGGCAGCTTGCTGTAAGAATTTATGGTATATTACTGATGTGGCATTTGTCATAGCAGCGGCGCAAAGGCAAGCATATAGGAGGAAGGTGGGGGGGCAGATTGGCTTTACAGGCTCACCAGTGATCTATTCTAATCATATTTATTCATGACTATCCTGTTATACATAATCCATTTCTATTCCTGTTTAACTGTATCCTCTGCTGTTTCATGCTGTCGCTCATTTCTTCGCCTCCTCTCCTTTCTCTTGTACAACTGGGGAGAAAAAGAGAAATTTAAATCAGCGTGAGAGGCCAGTAGATCATCCCGTTTAAAGAAGCTACAGCGCTCAGAGTCATCTGAGGCTCTGAAACTTTAACAAATACAATGAGGTGGGCTATTTTTAGAGCGCGCGGCTGGAGTTTCAGCCAGAGTTTCACAACAAGAGATCAGTCAAAAGGGCTGAGGAGATGGAGATTTGTCATGCTGAGCTTTATTGAAGTCTGTCAGAGAAAGACTCGGCCTGACCCAGGCCGCGCTCTCGCTCACTACTTTCAAACTATGGTAATAAAGGAAGTGAAGCTCAGGCGGCGTACCTCGAACCTCCAACTTGCACTGCACCTCGTCTTCCCCGAGATCGTTGATGGCCCTGCAGGAGTATCTGCCCCCGTCAAACATGCTCGGCTTGCGGATGTTCAGGGTCAGCACGCCCTGTTTGTTCTGCATCAGGTACTTCGGGTCTTCACCGATGATCATGTTGTTCTTCATCCAAATGATCTTTGGCTGACGAACAGGGGTGTTGGATGAGGAGGCAAGTTTGGCAGGACAGGTGGGAGAGGAGGAGCGGAGAGGGGAGGCGGGGAGGGAGTGTATAATCACAGCGAGGGATGTTGGGAAGGTAGAGGAGCAGAGGGAGGAGGGAGAGAGAGAGAGAGAGAGGTGAAACTGGCTGGGTCAACGTTTCGGCTTGACAAATCTTTGCCGATTCGGAGGGATGAAAAAAAAGTGTGTTCAAAGATCTCTCTGCTCCACCTCTTGTTCTAGCTTCAGACATAAAAATACACTACTGCTGCAAAGGCATCAAAATCCTCTCTGACTGTTCTACACTCACTGTTTGACACTCCAAACTTGTACGCTCACTCTCAAAGCACAGAGCATGAAATCTGTGGCACAGCCTTGCAGCAAAGTTACCTGAGGCCAACGTGACAGTAAATGTATGCTGGATGGGTGGTGCTATAGTGCTTTAATGCACACTGCAGTTTGTTCACTTGCAGGAGGTCTCTATGCTAAATGGCAGTTCAACTGTCTCCTCTGTTATATCACATGACTTCATAAATATGCAGTATACTTCATCCATCCACTGTGTATATTTAAAGAGAAACACACTTTTATTTAATCATTATTTTACCCATTGATTATGTGATAATATAATATAATAATAGAAAGCTCTCCTGCAATTTGTTTTATAAATTAATGTTGCAAATGAGTATTTTTTTCATTTTCCAGATTGAAATTTATAAAATGTATATATCTATATAATTAAAAATATAGTTTTTGAACTTAAAAGTGGAAAAATGTTCTTGGAAAATAGTAAAAATGTCATTTATCAGTGTTGAGAGCTAAAATCTTTTAATATCGTTTTGTGCCCCGTTTTGTGCAAAGTTTTTTTTTTTTAATTTCTTTTAGATATCTCAATATCTCGAACTAATAAATGAATAGATAATAAAATAATTAGGACCATGTTGCAGAAAAAGTTTTGATTGAATATGAAGCGTATTGACTGGTGGAGCAGGATGGCGGTGTGGGGAGTTAGAGATATAAGAAAGAGGGTCAGATATTATGCTTTTAAATGAATTGATTGATAACCACTGATAATGTGCAGGAGGGACATTGCTGCATACAATTTGGGCCTTAGTTGTGAGGTAGAATTAGCCAAGTTAGTGCAAGTATAGATGGAAAGTTTGTGAGGCGAGGCAACCCCAGTTATTTTTATAGCTGCTGAACGAAACAGCAAGAAGTTACTGGAGTGGGAGGAGAATAGCTGAGGGAATAACAGGCAACCCGGTGCCGCTAATGGAAACAGATCGAGGGGGCTGAAATGAGGAGATTAGAAATAGAAAGTGAAGTGATGCAAAAATATCAGAATAACTAACCAGCAGCCCAGTGCCCATAGACCAGTAATAAGTAACTGCCAACGAACATCTGCTGAAGTCAAAGTTTTGTCTCCTCTTGACGTTTCCACTCTACGTACAATTATCAAAAACACACTGACTGACAGCTTGTTATCGTGATGTTTCACCCTCTTTTTATAGCATCAAATAACTTATCAGGAAAATGACCACTTGAACAAATATCAGCGTGATAAGAAATTATCTTCTTATTTCACGCGTACTTTGATTTTTTTTTTAGTTTGGCTCCTGTTTTGACTTCACTTTGGAGGAGCTGCCATGTCGTCCATCTTTAAATAAGAAATTTTGTTGACACACCCTTATTTATCATAAAGATGTATTTACCTTGGGATAGCCACGGACGGCACAGCTGATGGCCGTGGTGTAACCTGCGACCACACTTCTGTCCACCAGGGGCGCCGTGAACTTGGGGGAGCTGGTGATGTCCTTCTCTTTGAAGGGTGGAGGGTTATAAGCCAAACCTGGGCAGGTGGAGAGGTGTTATATATTTTCAGTTACCTTCATAAGAATCACGTCTGAGGCTGTTTCCTGTTTCCTTACATGACGTGTTTGAAGTTTGTTCCAAATAATTAAAAATAGATACTCAACTTTTTTTTTACCCACTGATGGATTAAGATGAAAGGTAGTTTTTACGAGGGATTATTCTGCAAAGATGGTTGTGATATAACATATTTGTCATTTATATCTCTAAATTAATGATGATATTACATTATTACATTAATAGTAAATCTATTATGATGATCTTGTTTTGAATACCTCCTATCTTTGATGTTTATCAGTCACATCGCTGATCAATGGAGATTATCAAAGGGAAGCGAAAAGAGGCTCAGATGCCACCCTGATGACGGCACAAAAAGCCCAAAATGTTTGCTGAATAAATCACGTTGTGCTGCAGGAAAGATTTGTGATGTGTTTTAATTATGAACATGTCTCAGTTTAACCCATCACAAACAGTTTCTCTCGTTTGTGTCACACTTTTAAATTCAAATCTGTTTCGAGGATTGCTCAGGGATCAACTGGAAAGCTTCAGTATTAAGCGACTGTTGTCTCTCTCAGCTGTTTTGGGCTTGTTTTGCCTTTAATATCCAAATCGCTCGATTAGGAAACGTTATCAATTTGCAGATTTTAATTATTGAGACAGGAAACCCGACTTTTGTTTTCGCCGCAATGTCAGGTGGGTGCTATGATCAGCAATCCTCACAGTGTTATAGGCCAGACCGCTGCTTTGGAGCACAAAGCCGTTGGCTGGTCGGCGGCCAAATGTTCTGGTAGAGTGAGCAAACGCAACAACACAACAACAGTAGCAGCATTTGGCTGGTGGCAGGTGTTAATTTCCCATCCTAGCTGCCTTCATAATCCGTGGCCAGTTTTAAATATTATGCAAGAATATTTCAGTTTTAATAATAATAATAATCAGCGTGAATTAATTTCCCTTATTAATCACATGAATAGTTATTCATGTGATTCAGTAGTTAAAAATCATATTATAGTTTGTATTTTTATATACATGTGTAATCTTCTTAATTTTTTTCTGCATTTGTGCCCTTTACATAGAATAATGCTTATTTTATGATTTAATTCAATAGTTGCCTACAGCTCAGCGTGCTTTAGATGTTCAACGGCATCAAAAGCAATGCTATCACGTTACAGCGGATGGTGCTCTGCGGGGATTTCATTACCTGTTTTGGTAATGATGGCGGTGTTCTTGCTGACGCCGGGCTCGTCGCTGAGGCCGCAGATGTTTTCGGCGTACACTCGAAAGGAATACTCGTTCCCCATGACCAGGTCAGACACGGTGCAGCTGGGCCTGCGGTTGTGCTCATAGACCGTGAACCACTCCTGATGTGTGAGACGGACGGACGGACGGGGAGACGGGGGAGAGAAAAGAGGAGAAGCAGAGGTTCAAAGAGGCTTACGGGCGAGGTTGAGATCTATATAAGCCGAAGAATCTCCCGTCCCAGGCATCCATGTTCTTCCAGCTCACCTTCCTGTCGATTTATACGACATAATGACCGTGACAGTATAGTGAGGCTTTGCAGCTACGTGGCAAATCTCCTAACAGCTGTGCCTCAGAACCATCACAAAAGTCCACTGGACGCTTACGGATGTTGGAAAATAGCAGCAATCTTACATGACGTCAATCTGAGCCTCAAAACACAAGGCCTTCACTGCATACTAGAAACAGTCAGGTGCAATTATGTGCAAAATTGATACCAACAACAAGCATCTTTTCTTGCACTTAGCCAGCTTAAGAAGAAAAGGTAAGAAAGAAAAGCATCTGATCTAGTGTTGCCTCATCAGTAACCTACAGTAGGCTGCTGCTGATGTTCTCATGCTAATGCAACTTGGACAAAACTGAGCAGATAATCATGACATCAAAAAAGAAAAAATAGAGCACAAGATCGTATAATGAAATTCAAGTTGAAGTCCATTTATGCTACGACCACAAAAAACAAACTAGAATGAAAAATTATTAACTTTGCTGGAGTGCAGAGGATGAATTTAAAAGTCTCAGAGCCTGAGGAAAGATGAAGCCACTCTGGAGTTTGGTGGTACGGCAGCGGATACTTCTATATCGCTTGCCAGACGGCCTTCACTGCATACTAGAAACAGTCAGGTGCAATTATGTGCAAAATTGATACCAACAACAAGCATCTTTTCTTGCACTTAGCCAGCTTAAGAAGAAAAGGTAAGAAAGAAAAGCATCTGATCTAGTGTTGCCTCATCAGTAACCTACAGTAGGCTGCTGCTGATGTTCTCATGCTAATGCAACTTGGACAAAACTGAGCAGATAATCATGACATCAAAAAAGAAAAAATAGAGCACAAGATCGTATAATGAAATTCAAGTTGAAGTCCATTTATGCTACGACCACAAAAAACAAACTAGAATGAAAAATTATTAACTTTGCTGGAGTGCAGAGGATGAATTTAAAAGTCTCAGAGCCTGAGGAAAGATGAAGCCACTCTGGAGTTTGGTGGTACGGCAGCGGATACTTCTATATCGCTTGCCAGACGGCGGCAGGGTGAAAGAGGCTGAAGCTGGGGTGGTCTTTTAGTACCCTTCAGGCGCCTTCACCTCACTGATACCGCCGATGGTCAGTAGATAAGTACCAGAGATGTTCTGGGTAGTTTTAATCACCCGCTGCGGAGCCCTCCTTTCCTCGGCTCTGCTCATCACTTGCCAATTTGTAAAGTTATCAGTCAGGATGCTTTCTATTTCTTCTGTAAAAGTTGATGCAAAGTTAAGTTTTTTTACTTTGTGGAGATGACCGTGACTCCACCTCAGCTCCATTTATGTGGACAGGGGTTTAAGGCTATTTGCTGCCTCACAGTAAAATTAGTTTGAACATAACAAAGTTAATTCTGTAGTTAAATTTAGGAGTTAAAGTCTGCATCAAAATCATTCGAGCAAATTTGTTGGTTCAAATTTGGAAGGGACAGCCTTTTTAATCAGTCTGCTAATTTAATAATCACACTATTAACCACAGCTAATGTACTATATATATAATATATTATGCATTTAACAAGCAGATCTTGACCTAAAATAGATTTACTGAACAGTTTATAGTTCACAGCTTGTTGCTCGAGAGTTTCAGACCTCCGCTTTGGCTGCCAGCGAGTTTCCTCCCCAAGACCTCTATCCATCTCTCTCCCAGCAGGCGTACCTTAGTCTTCATGTCAGCCTTCTGAATAGCGTAGCCGATAATGTCACAGTTGCCATCGTCTTTGGGCGGCTTCCACTCCAGCGCGGCGTTGAAGCCCCAGACTTCTGTGACCTGCACAGCGATGGGAGGGCCGGGTTTTTCTGTCGGGTTGGCGAGAGGAGACAGAGAAAGAGTTGGAGGGTTTTTTCGTGTGTGTGAAACAGCTGCGAGAAGTAATGGATGTAAGGCCCAAGAGGAGGGAGAAAGGCTCTCTCTGCCCCACCTGTGTAGTCACATAAAGGGTTTTAAAGGGTTTTTAGGGAGGGGGGTAGATTGATAAGCAGATCTGGAGCAGGAGAGAGAGAAATCAACACTCGCAGCAGCAGAGATTTGGAAAAGATTGACAGATTAGCAGAGCAAAAGACAAAGGTTCAAGGAACGGTGGTGATAGCTGCATACATTACTAGAAAAAACGGTGTTGGCATATAAGTGACAAACTGAGAAATAGAAAGCTTTGCCTGCCTGGATTACAGAGCAGAAGAATGCGGCGTGTTTATCATCCATCTTTCTGTGTGGCCCGGCGCAGTGCAGGAATACTGTACAACATAGTAATGTATTTGTCATTAATCTTGCTCCGCATGCTCTCCTCTGTGGAGTACAGTACAAACAGCGAGCAGCGACACTGTTTCTGCCCGTTAATCCTTCCCGTAGCGTCTCCTGCCGAAACAGAGCGATGACAGATTCACAGAGGGGGGGATGTTATTTTTGGGTAAAGGGGGGGGGGGGGTGATTAGAGGAGCTGCAGCCTCTCATTAGCTCAAGCGTCTCGGCAGAGGAAGTGACAGAGTAGCCCTCAAAATCCACGCCTAATCCCAGTCTACACGCGAATAATCCCAGCGGAGCCACGCCAAATAATCCACCCAGCACCCTGACCCGGGGAGACGAGCCATAAGCTGAGGAATGAGCTGGCGGGCCACAGTGGCAGCGTGGGAGCCCGGATTTACGCACGAGAGAGGAATCAGCGCTTTGATGATTTGTTGCTTTGAGTCACAGATCCCTGGGTGTACGAAATTAGGAATTATCATCAAATTTGAAAAAAAAAAAAATCTCTTGACATGTCGCAGATTTGGGCTCAAGCCATCATCCCTTTCCAAACAGGTTATTAACCGTGCACCTCGTGATGTACGCACGGTGTCCTAATCTTAATGAGAGAGCACGTCTCTCCCTGGGCGGAGCTGAGAGGTGTCGGCGCCGTGACGGGGGGACTGACCTACGACCTGGATGTGTATGTCGGCGCTGTCCGACATGTTCTCGATCTGGACGGACAGCGTGTACTTCCCGGAGTGTGTCCTCTCTGCGGAGCGGATGAACAGGATGGTGTCCACACCGCTGGTGCGAATTCCCACCGTCTTGTCCTCCAGGGGGACGCCGTCTTTGAACCAGGTCACCACAGGGCGAGGCTTACCCTGCAGTTAGAGGAATGGGAAGGGAAGTGCTGTAAGAAAGTGTGAGTGTGTGGGGGGGGGGAATAAAACTTTTAAAGAATCTGAGAAATAGTTGTGCAACGAGGTGCAATATTTTGCTCTCAGTTTTGATTTTCACCGGTGAATCAGAGTTGTGATTATCAAGGTAACATGCAAGTCGACCTTGGAGAACACTTTTGTGCCTTTTATAAGCATTTGCAGCAGAATATTTGTTTTTTTTTGGGGGGAGCATCCTATTCCACTTAAACAGGTCTCAGCTTTAGTTTAGTTTAGTTCAGCGTGAAAGCAGCCGTAAGGAACAGACTGTGTCCGGCTCTCGGGTAAGATGACAGTGCTGTGGATGCTCTTTTTCTCCCAGGAGAACATCATGTCGCCACGTCCTCTGTCTCAGAACAGGCTTTTCATCTGCTTCTTCAAAAGCAAGCACAGCCTGGCATGGCTCTCATGGCTCTCTCTCTCTCTCTCTTTTTTGCCTATTTTTATTTACAACAATGCCTCCCCCTTTGCTACTTACAGTTAGCATCTTTTCACCGGTGCCGTACTTTGCAAGTTGCTGTCAAATGCTGTAATGCTCCCTGTGCCCTTTCAGCTCTTGCTCTCTCTCTGTTCCTAGAGACGTTTACAGATCTGATTTGCATTTCAGAAGAAGGGAAAAGGCACCATCAGAATGCGGCCATGGGAAAATTTGGGGCATTTGTCAGGTTTAACACACAGGTTTAACCCACACAAAACACATGCGTAAAGTGCATTTGGATATGTCATACAGACACGGGGCAACTGCAGATTAAAACAGGCTCTCCACTGTTTTAAACATGATATCTCTTTTTGATCCGGATGAGTTTTGCCTCAAATAAACCACTCCAGGGTGCACTCGAAAGCTCCCCGCAATAACCCATTTTATGTGGACCATGGAGCGGCTTTTTAGGATTCTAACCAATTCTGCTTTTTTTTGATGAACTCTTCAAATAAAGCAAACTTAAGAGGTAGTTTTTGAAACACTCCAGAGTCTGAAACAGCCATTTAGTGCAAGGTCAGCGTGGCAGTAATCTAATAGTCTTTAATCACCTTCAGGCTTGGCAGAGATGGCAAGTGTATCCGATCCAGTATAACTTTATTTATAAAGCACATTTAAAAACAACAGCAGCTGGCCAATCAAAAATAGCAAAAAACTTTAAAACGACACAATAAAAACTCAAAGAAAGGTTTAAAAGACAGAAGAGCAATGACATAATACGACCTGTGGAAACGGAAGAAAAAGAATGAATGAAACTGGTAAAAAGTTGGAGCTTGGTCACACTTGGACTAACCTGGAAGGGGATGACCAGGTTCACCTTCTCGCCCACAAGCGTGATGAGTTTGGACCTCAGATTGCGAGGCACGCGGATCTTTGGATTCTCTGTGAGGTAGATGCACAAGAAAAATAAGAAGAATCTGAGTGGATGGTGCAGGGGGGAGTGTAGATGACAAAAAGAAATGTACAGCAGCTTTTGTGAATCTACAAGAGAGATCATTTTTACAGTCATTTTTAACACTTCATGGTAGATTTTTTTTTCTGACCCATGATCTCTCTGATGGTGACGGCCTGGGAGAGAGTGGCGGGGGGGCTGCGTCCAGCGATGTTGACGGCCACCACTCTGAACAGCATCTTCTCCCCTACCGGGAGACCTTTCACCCGGTACTGGTTCTTCCCCACTGGTTCCTCATTGGCCTGCACCCACTGATCACCTGAGGAGAGAGTCGGGACAGATCAGAGAGCAGAAACGAACCAAAGATCAGATTTGTACTGTAGGGTTGCTAATCTATGATTGGGACTGTTGTTCATGGAAGTTTAATAAGATAGTCATTTGTAAGAATAACTTTTGGGTTTCCAGGATCATAAAAAATTTATTTGACTGGTGTATCCTCCTTTTGCACAAGAAAGTCACACTGAAAGAGGATGAACATCAACCATCTTTGTCCTTCCAGATCTATAAAGTGTTAATATCAATTTACTTAACTTTAAATGACAACATTACATTTTAGAAACTCTATAGTGCTCAGTGTAAAGTTCAAATATATATTTAGTGTATATTTACTTCCTTCTTTGCAGTACTCGATGATGTAACCGTCGATGCCGCCTGCTCCGATTTTCTCTGGAGGACGCCACTTGAGTGCACAGGTAGTGTCTGTCACATCATCCACCGTGAGACGAGTGGGCTCGCTGGTGGGGGCTGAGAGAGACAGGAGCTAATTAATACGTTAATACCCAGTGTAAATGGGATGGGAGGTAGGTTAAGCTGCCTCAAAATGAGCATTGTGTGAAAAGCCTCTGTTAATTAACCATTCTGCTAATGATAAATGGCAACGCACCAATGGGCATGAAGGGCTTCGAGTTTCCGCTGGGCTGCGAGATGCCGATGCCGTTGACTGCAAACACTCTCATCTCGTAAAGCACGCCCTCAATCATCTTCTTCGCCTCGTATGTGGTGGACTCGTAAACATCAAAGTTGAGCTTGGTCCATCTGGACGAGCCAACCTTCTTCCTCTCCATCAGGTACCCTGAACACCGACATACGGCAAAGTCATTAAAAAACGTTGGCGCTCTCAAGAAAAAGAGTTCAAAAAGCATTGCACCGTGATAAACAGAGTGAATTCTAAACTGCTGTTTCCCCCGGGGAGGGGGGGCATCAGATGTGAACATTAGACGCGGCGAGTTTCAGAGGTACCTTTAATGGGAACTCCGCCGTCAAATGAGGGAGGGTCCCATGTGATCGTGGCAGAGTCCTCGCCAACTGATGTGCATTTGACATTCTCGGGGGGGTTGGGCACATCTGGAGAGGCAGGTTACAGTAGAAGATGGAAAGAGTGGAAAGATGAAACAGAGAGAGAAATGAGAGGCATGAGCGTGAGTATCCAAACAGTATTCACACCATCTATTTTTAGCCTTTCTTTGAATGAAATGATTCTTTTATTTTTATTTTATTTTATTTTATCTTTCTGACCATACCCACTTCTCCACCAAGTAACTTTATCATAAAGGTCCAACTAAGACAAACCATATGTACTTTTATCCTAATACTGTTAACTGTATTGCATTTCTGTACTTGAAATCAGAGTGAATATGTTGTCTGCTTATATTGGTGCCAAAATTTTGCTCTAATGATCACATTGTGTATACTCCTATATTACTGCTGACAGCTTTCAGGGGAATAGTTTTTTTTTTTCAAAGCACGGTGAATTGCTTTGAGTTTTACGTGTTTTAAAATCATTCCAGGCACTGTTTTCTGATCATTCATTGTCTAGAAATCTAACTTCAAGCCGAGCCCTGAAACTTTCCTGAAATCCTTTATAATTAACATCCTGTCTGCCTTAATTGGTATCAAAGTCACGCTAATATGATGGCATGCTCTTTCTCATTTTTAACTGCATTAATAGGCCACAATAACCTGACTTTCACAAAACTTTGTTTGAAGTCTCTGATCATTTTTTTTTTCTTTTTACTGAAAAGAAAATGAAAATCAGATTTTTTAATAGTGGCACCAACAGTGATATTTTTGTATGATTTTAACTTATTTTTTGTCAATAATTTATGACTATTATCCAATCTCAGGCCAAGAAAAAACAGAGAAATAAAAGAGAGGAGAATGAGAGGTACAGCCACTGACCAACGATCTTGACGAAGAGCTCAGCTTTGTCCTCTCCGGCGGGGTTAGTCACGGTGATGGAGTAGAAGCCCTCGTCCTCTTTCTCCGCCCCCTCGATCACAAAGCTGCTCAGGGTCTTCCTGGTCTCTATGCGGACCCTTCCCTCGGCCTCGGTCACCTCCTACCAAACAGGGGCGGGATGAAGCGAGAGAGACGGACAGAATAAAGGAGACCGGTGAGGAGCTGCCACAGCGACAGGTGATTCAACCCTCCCACTCCAGCTCTTGTTTGACTCTTCTTTTGTGCCGTTCAGTGACTAATGGCTTGATAATCTGACTGACGCACAAAGGTGGGAACTATCTGACGTTTGTGAGTGAGTGTGTGCGCGAGGTAAAGTCTTCCTCACCGTGTCTCCTTTCATCCAGCACACGGTGGGGGCCGGCTCTCCTGTGATCTCAACGTCGAGGCGAAGTTTGTTCCCAGCCACCACGGTGATGGTGTTCTTGTTGCCGGTGCTGCTGGTGTCCAGGTGTATTTTGGGAGGATCTTTCATCGGGAGGTAATGAGAAGAGAGAGGTTTAGAGGGAAGACGCCAAAATGGGTATTTTTGCTTTGAAGCTTCTCAAAGATGCAAAATTTGGTCAGTGATTTCGAGGTCAACCTGAAATGACATTTAGCATTTAGCAGCGATGTTATGTTGAGCATGAGAAGGAGTATGTTGGGCGTCTTCTCGGAGCGCTGCTAACATTTGCATTGAATTACTTTTTGGGTTAGTGCTATGAGTGCTTCACTTCACTATTTTTAGGGGCAGCACGCATCAGAGAGTTTTGCAGCTAAAACAAACTTAAAGAAAATGGCAAATCTTACATCGGTTTAACACTGATTCACTAAGATTTTGGTTTTCATATTTTTACATTCAACTGGAAAACTACTTGTTGTGAGCAGTTCTTTTGGGGTTCTTGTTTCCTGCATTTTCCTGCAGACATAGAGATTTATTGCACCATTTTCATTTAAGAAATCTTCTAAAAACTAACATTCCCGAACCCTGAGACAGGTTTTACAGAGTTATAAATATATAGAGTAAAAAAGACATCACACTTGCATTAGGTCTTGTCTCATGTCCTAATTCTGGACCTGTGTATTAGCACTGTCGCACAGATTGAACATTTGCTGTCATGAAAGATGATGAGTAAGTCAGGAAAAACAAAAAAACAACACTTACCTTGTCTGGGAACATAGTCGATCTTGATTTCTGAGGAGGTAAAATACATGAGTCATCTCAACTCATAATCCCATAATCACAAAAAAAAAACAACAAAAAAAAATGCAGTGCTTCATATTTTCTCACCACCAAGGAAGTTGAGTTTTGCGGAGAGAGAAAGTGCGTAGCCATCAGGGACAAAGGTATAATCTCCTGCATCCGAGGGCTTCACTTCATCAATCGTCAGCTTGTGGGTCCTGGGGACGAGTTACCAGATGTTACCAAGGAGACAACACTCGTTGTGACCCGCAATATGGAAAAGACAGTTGCCCTGGCAACATACTCCACGAGGCAGTATCGCAGAGTGAGAAACATACTAAATGGCTTTCACCTTGTGTGACCGCTGCTGCCTTGGCGTATCTCCTGCCATAGGCGGCTCTGATGGAGGGATTACTGAGAGAAACCCCGGACCCTGGGGGTGTGTGTGATGTGTGTGAGTGTCTGCGTGACTGTGTGTTTAGAGGTTAGGGCTTTACAGATTGCAGCCTATCCCAAAAAAAAAAAAATGGGTCAAACAACTAAGAAAACCCTTTGGTAATAGTTTGCCAAGCCATGTGGCAGACAGTGCTTATTGTGATAGCTACTGTGTATGATGGTGTGTGTGTGTGTGTGTATAAATGCACATGATGGATCGGATGGAGAGCTCAAAACAACAGCTTTTTATCTTTTTTTTATTTTTCCCACACTCAAACGTGGATTCCATAGCAGTCCCATGTAATACCTCCCGATGTGTGTCATTTTGATGCGATTGCTGGGCTGGACCTCGACGCCGTCCTTGAACCATTTCCCTGTCACTTTTTCATCAGACACTTCACACTTGAACACGGCCTGCTCGGCAGCCTTCACCGTCAGGTCGGCTATGCTCTGCAGAACCTCCAGCTCCTTATCTGAGGCAAAGACACCAAACACAGATCAGCACACGTCGCAGCAGAAAGTTTGTTTACGCGGACAGTCTGTTAGAAATGCATTGCAGTAATGTTATCGCCAGCTAGAGCAACTGCAAATATTTGTAGTATTAGAGTATAACAGTTATTTAAGTGATCTGAATCAAACATTTATTTCCTCTTTTTCTATAAAAGGAGTGGTTTGACATTTCTGGAAATTTGCTTTTTTGCTTTCTTGCTGGGACTTCAATGAGGCGACATCACTCTCATGTCTGTACAATAGATATGTAGCTGCAGGTTATCTTAGCTTAGCACAAAGACTGGAAACAGGTAGAAACAGCTGGCCTGGCTCTGTTCAAAGGTGACAAAATCCTCTAACCAGCATCTCTAAAGCTCACTGATCAATAATTTATATCTCATGTGTTTAATTGGTATGAACACCAAAGTCTAAAGACAACAAATAGAGTTTTTACCCGCCATTATGTGCTGGAATATGTTTATATTAACTCTATAACATTTGAACTATTCCTTTAAACTACAGCCTTTAAAATGTTCAAGAACTGAACAGGCATAATTGCCTCTTAGTGGTGTCCCGCAGATAATTTCATGATAATCTCTGAGAAGTTGTCTAATAAGTTAAAAAAAAAAAAAAAAAGCCTGATAACTGCACTCTAAGTAATGTTTTTATGACTCCTGTGGATGTCAGCTATAATAATGAGGCGTCGTCTTTGGGTACGCCTCACTCCGGCAGTCTATTTAGGTTTATGTCCGTATTGATCACCTGGTGCACTGTAACTATGACTGAGGAGGACGGAGAGACATTTTCTCACACTCTAATCAATTTAGCCCGCCCGGTTCCTGCAGGGCGAGACGGGACGCAGCCACAGATTTTCGGAGGTGTAAAACAGCATTAGCATGATGCAAGGGCCTAATGAAGTGGTATTAATTATGACGCGAGTAATGACTGATTTATTGCGTTTCATGCCTGTCAGAATGGAAAACATCAACATGTGCTGATGTGTAAATTTTCTTTAAGTTCCTGATTGAGCGGCCACATCTGAAACTTAACACGCCAGCTGATCACCGATATGTTACCGCCGCTGCTGCTCTTTGATTTAACCTGCAGATGTAGAGGAGTGTTGATGTTTTCTCATTTAAGTACACTCCAGATTACATGTTGAAGCATTAAGCTATTTAAGGTGCATTTAAAGTTGTGCAGTTTGGAGAAAAAAGTCATATTGTAAAAGAGTGTTAGGTAGTTTGATTTTAATTTCTCATATCTTTTTGTAAGCTTGATTTTTTGGGTTGATTTTTGGTGTTTTGTGAGCTTCAGTTTGTATATGGTGAATCTGGTCAGCATAATGACTTTGCAATGGGCAGCTTCATCAGGAACACACCATGAACATGCACCTTTAAAGACATTAACAGAGAAAAACGTTTTAACCTTCGACCTCCAGCTCCGCCTTTGACTCTCCTCCGTTGGTGAAGACGTGATACATCCCGATGTCCTCCTTAGTGGCTTCATTTATGATCAAAATGTGCCTCTTCCCGTCCTTTTTAAACCTATACTTTGAACCTGCCGTGTCTCTGTTCAGCTCAAATCCATCCTTCATCCTGATGAGAGGAAACACACACATGCTTCAGCTGACACTTGAACACACACAGGAGGAGGGAGGAGGAGCCGACTGACATGTCTGCGATGCATGGCTAAAGCCTCCGGGGATCACAGGGCTTTGGCACAGTTTTAAAATGGCGCAGGAGGTGAACATTTCCTCAGAAATGCCTCTGGGTTTTAGGGGCTGCATTCACAGCACTTGTAGTACAACAGTGCTTCTGAGGGAATATTACAATGAGTCATTTTCCACATTAAAAACAAGCTTTTATTCATTTTCTGTGCTGCTCAGAAGAAGTGCTTATTCAGTGTTTATCCAGTGCTTTTACACGTTTCCTGTTAACAGCCTGTCTGGATTTTTGAAAACTATAAAGCACATTCCTAACATCATCAGTGTCTCCTAACACCTTATTTTAACATGCTTTTGTGGTGTGTACTAACATGCACGATTAGCTGGCTGGTGTTGTTTGCACACTTCCTTTTGTTCGACTTTCTTCAGTTCTCTTCAGTTAGAAAATAAATTCTTTAACAATTAATTCCTTAACTTTCTTACTGAGGTGAAGACTACAACACTTCAACCTCAATGTAATAAACTACAGAGTGGGAGAAAGCATCTGGCATTATGGTTGCACATCTTATTACTGCTGTTTTTACCTGGATAGAAAATACTTCCTGATGCTGTAATGATGAGTAATCTACTTGTTTTGCCAACATTTCCCATCACACTTTTTATAATGTTCTTTTACGTGACCTGCAGGCTTTCGTCTCAGCAGACTTCTGCGTGTTTGCTCAGTGACATCTGTACGCTGGGCACGAACCATTCGGTAAGACTGCACACATTTTGAGTGAGTAACGCATCTCTCGATCAACCCGTGTCAGACTCGAGGGGGCACGCCGGCTCACCATCTGACGTTGGCTCCTTCCTCCGACACCTCCACCTCAAACTCCACCTTCTCACCCACCACGGTGTGAACGTCGTCCAGCAGCTTGGTGATGGTGACCGGAGGCTCTAAAAGGCAAAAAGATTCAAAGCTTTGAGTAAAACTCTGAGAGCTGCACAGCGCCACTGAGTCATTAGCAAACTGTACTACCGTGCTATGTGAATCACGTACTGTAGTGCACACTGTGCGCATCTAAATCACCAGAGTAATGCCGGCCAGGAACATGAGTGGAGGATAAAAAGACGCACGGTGGATAAACAGAGCTGAGGGGTATATGAGTGCTGGAGCAGAGTGAGTAAGGCTTTCCATGTGCAGGACATGACAAAAAAAAAACTATGTGGTCACTGTCAGAGCCTGGTGAAACTCTGCCACACGCAAAAAACTTGATTTGGACTGAAATATAGGCTGTCTATATCGTCCAAATCAAGCGCAATTAAGTGGAAATTTTATGATTAGTTCATAAGTTGTGGATGTCTTTTCAAGTCTGTAATTAAAACTGACAAAGAAGATGTTGAAGTGTTGAACATCAGCATCAATCAGGGTCAGTTTCATTAATCAGAACATTGATTTTACTACTCTATCAGAAAAATATTCACTTTATTCTGTCATATTGATTTCAGCCGTATTGTCCAGACCTAGTAGCTACAGCTTTAATTTTGCTGTTTACACTCTTGCACGAGTGAAAATAGCTGCACTTCAGGTGTTTTTGTACTCTGTCCTCCTCTGCGGACAGGCGGTGGGTGGCATTTATTTCAGTCTCCTCAATAAGAGGAAAAGACTGATGTGCAGAACATGTGCGCGCCCTGTTTCGGATCTGAGCAACAGCACAATATGCTCCTGAAGTATACGAGCGCCACCGAACACAGCCGTCTCGTAGAGGTGGAAGGTACTTCGAGTCTCCTGAGGTGGCGGGAGTCACATTGTGTAACCGCATGGCGTGATGCTTGATGCTCGGCTAGCCTCGGCTATTTGTCATCGTCAGCATCAGTCCCCCTCCGGACGTCTCAATTCTCTTCAACCGCAGCCGGAGAGCCTGGGATCTCTCTGAAGCACAAGTCACAGCACTGCAGAAACATGGATTTTGACTGCGGGCCTCACAAAAGTTTGGGGAAATGAGCTCGATGTCTTCAGTGTAATTTGAGGTTTCTGAGAGAAAGTACATTTCCCTGAGGAGTACATTCGGGATCTAGAAAAAAATAAAAGCAGCAGTTTGACTGTGAAAGTGAAGCAGATTTATGAGAGCAGGTCAGCACAGGAGGTGTTAGGATGGAAGCCATGTTTACCTCCAACTAATTAGTGAAATATAATCACACAGAACGAACACTTATTTGTTTGAGAGGTTAAAGTACAACAACTCTAAAAGTGTGTTCAGACAGAGAATGAGGTAAATTTAAATTTAAATAAAAAGACACGAATAAGAGCAAATAGTTTAAATTCTCCCGGGGGCGGTGTGACACGTCTGCACGTTTTGAATATCTTTAAAATTCAGCAAGAATTTTATGCTTATCTTATTATTATTATTTGAGCTTATCTTAGCTTTATGAATGTGACTGCATTAAAATACAGGGCTGAGAGGAAAAATAAGTAATGCTCAAGGAAAATAACTGGAAGAAATTGAGTTTCTGGTGAGTTTTTGAGTTCAGTCAGAGGTCGAACACATACAGAAACACATCATCTGCATACATGCTCAGTTGTTAGCTAGTTTACAGTACAGCTTACATCCAGAGATGTTCAGCGTTGTGACCAAATCAGCAGTTTCTTTCTCATTAAAATCTTATTAAAAGACAATGTAAGCCACAGAAACTATTTTAATCTGATAACTGTCATAACTTATAGGCTGCTGGTCTATTAACCCCTTGTGCAGTGTTTGTGATACCTTCACTTGCAGCTGTGTTACCTTCAGGTTCACCTTCAGTACTGAAATACCTTGGAAGCGTGATGAGTTTACATTTCCATTTGAACAACAGCCTCTTAACTTAGGGGAAAAAAGTGAACAAAGTACAGCAGTTACTATGAATTTTTTAACTCGACTAAGTGGTAATTTGTCATTTCCACCTTTACTATCATCTGCAGAGTTTGTCCTTTGGCTGTTTGGGGTGAATAAACATGGATTGTACAAATGCTCCAGTGGTCAAATAATGAGAGATGAAAGGTTTCTGTCTGAACACACCTTCAAGAGTCACTTTCAGTAAATACTGACTTTGCAGCTATTTACCATTTAGGAAAACTAAAGCAAAATAACTAGTCAAAATGACAAAATGAAGTAGTTAGTGTAGGAACATCACTTTTACATGAATCTACATCTTGTTGCTTCTCATTTCACAGAGCTTTGTGAGGGTTGAATTTGCTGCCATGTCGGTGGAAACACAGCATTCACTCAATAATCACTTCACGCCACAACGCCGCAAAAGCTGACACTTTTGCCTTAATACTTCATGTCTCTTTTAAAGTACTGTGACTGCTAGTTCTGACAAGCTGAACTCCTCACTGCCCTCGCCGGTGTCAGGATGAATCAACGGCAAAAAAAAAAAAAGGTACTGATGTGGATGTTTGCAAACAGCAACGCAAGTGATATTTTCATGGACAGAAACACTCATCGGCTGCACACACAGACACGCGCTGCAGCTGCACGGGAGCGGTGTCTGTGGTGAAGAGCTTACCCTCTCGCACGGCCTCTGATAATGTAAAAGCAGGATGGGCAGCAGTGAGCACACACACAGAGTAAAGCATGGGATTAAAATAGAAGCAGTAGACCCAATTACATCTATTAAAACCTCTCACACACAGAAAAGGACATAGAAGAGATCATCGAGATATAAGCACCAGAGTTAGACTGATAACGTCATATATAATAAAGCATAATGTAATATAATGTAATGCCTGTCTATTAGAAAATTTTCCAAAAGGTGATAAAAATACATTCTTATCATATAGTCCATATTACTGTTAGCTTTAGAGTACAAGGAAGACTGCATACTTGTATGTTTTTGGAGCGTTTTGTCATAAATTACATAAAATTTAAATATCAGAAAAAAATTCAAACTAAACAGCAATCAAAGAGGCCTACAAAAACACACATATATCAGTCAAACTCATAAATGTGACAGCGCATCAATACCTACAGCACGACAGCAGTGATACATGACAATAAACAAAACATAAAAATTTCACTTGCCACGTACCCATTAAAAATGAGTGAGCAGACAACAGAGAGCCGCGTGCTACTGCGCGGCACAAAAGCGTCGAAATAAACAGATGACAAACACAGACACATGAAGGGAGCGGAGCTGTCAGGCCTCTCAACGTTCAAATGACAGCATTTGCTAAACCGAGCAGAAAAAAAAAAGAAAAGAAAAACTCTCCCTCCTGAAAGAAGGATTCCTCCAAAGACAGTGACTCATATACCTTTGACAAAAACCTCCGTGAAGCACTTCTCCTCCCCGACCACGCACTCGTACGCTGCGTCATCAGACAGGTTGCACTTGTTGATAGTGAGTGTCCGCTTGTTGCCCACGCTCTCAAACACATACCTGGACGCACAGGGACAGTGGTGGGGAAGATTACAGGAGGAGGATGGAGAACAAACGAGGAGAGAGAGAGAGAATAAATGAATAAATGCTTTCAGCAAATCCAGCCACAATCGGAGGCCCGAAGACAGCAGAGTGAGTCACAGTTACAGACCAGGACAAACACATCCTCTCGCGCAGACCTTCAGAGATGTGCACGTACATGCTCCCACACACGCGTATGTTTAGGATGCTGAAGAAACGAGGCAACAGTAAGGCCACCTCTGATTCGGATGCTGAATTAATGGTTGCACCGTTACCGTGCGGCCTGTTTGTGTGGGTAGTGAAACGTCAAAGCAGTTTTAAATTAGAGCGTGGTGTCTGTAAATGAAATGACGTTAGCTGCTGGGTTTTTTTGTATTATATCAGGTATTCTTCTATATGAAAACACGACTTCTTCTGCATTTTTAAGATTTGGCGTCTGACTCAAGTGACATCACTGGAGGCATTTTTTATCAAACTTCACGCAACTCTCGAGCCACAAAAGGCTTTTTTTATCCCCCACATATTCCCATAATAATCTACAATATCTTAATAAATATCTACATGCAGCAGTGATCCATTTTAGTTAGCTGAGGAGTTTTTATATCCATGCTAAAGTGAACAGTTTACCCAAATATGAAAAATACATAATCTGGTAAAATGCACACATAAAACAAAGGAAATATCAGTTGTGCATGACTGTATGTTTATATAATCTGTTACTATTTACTATATCTTATCTTATCATATATTATTATATGTGCTATAATCTCTCTAATAACATGCATTTATGTGCAGGATCTTTAGTGAATTCTATCAAATTGCAATAGAAGTTTGTCCTCATTAAAAGGCTTTTTTTCTTCATCGCCGAAGCTTTTCTAAATCACCCTAATCCCAACGGTTCTCACTCTGTAACCTAAAACATTTGATCCGTCAGATCTCGGTGGTTGCGGTGCAAAAGCCTGGAAGGACCTCAAAGTCCGCTCTCCCACAGTAACTGTCTTAATCAAAACAGGAAGAGGACCGCCGCGCTTTCAATGAACAGCATGAAGCTACTCAAAATGGCAGATGGTGGAGCCATTGAAAAAAAAAAACTCGCAACAGCTGTACCCTCTTCAATAAAACACCAAAAGAAGCCTTTGAAGGAGGAGGGGAAAAGAGCAAAGAGGAGAGCGACACTGAAGAGAGCTCGGCAGGCTAAAGAGACTCAAAACTAACATTTATATTGACTGTTAGTCGCGTCCCAAAGTCAGGGCTCGTTCCTAAAGATTTCTGAATGAACCCTGTACAAGTGCATTGTTGTGGCTCTTCTCCGAGTCCAACAAGTATGTTTCCGCACAAGCTACTAACCTGTTTAATGATGCCACTAATTATGTTAGTGAGTCCAATCATTTACAAGTTGCTCTTAGTGCTAGTTTCTTTGGACCTTCGCTGAGAGACATTACCTTGCCAACAACCTTCGAACACTCCTGTGAGCATGTTAACTTATTAATAAAGCTTAAAATAAAAGACACATGGATTGTATGTATTGGAAAGATTTAGTAAGGTGAATAAACCACCAACCGATGGACCGTTTTAGTGTGTTTCACCTCATTGGTTTTAGTTTAGCTGGTGAACATAATGGAGCATTCAGCAGCTAAGAGACCTTATACTGGACTTCAGATGGCCAGAAACACTAATCCTCCTAATCATTGAATCATGGCAAATGTTGTGTCATAATGTGTATATTGCCTTGTATATATAATGATGTGTATATTGTCATCGTTGTTTACAGCAGGTATACAGTGTGTACCTACTTCTTTTTCAGTCGGCATTGCATAAACTCAGCTCTAAATCGCATCTGATGTGCATCATTCGGTTATTTGAGGTTTTTTTTTGGCAAAGGCATAGTCTGTGGGCCAGTATTGATTGTAAAGTCTGCACCTCCTCTGTGGCTGATGTCAGGCTTTATGATTTCTGCTACGCGAAAAACATGGATTTGATGAGACAAATGCATTTAACTGCACTGCTTCTGTCCTCTGATCTCCGAGAGTTCAATAAAGTTTGAAGTATATTTACAGATCCGAACTTCCCAGATCAATAATTCAAACCCTAACCCTTGTTAAGACATGACACCTCTTTTTTAGCCGTAATAAGGTAAACAACAAGCTACAACCAAACGCCTGGTCTCTGTGTAAAGCTGGCAGTGAGACAAGTGTGCAAAAGTCCAACACAAACATTCAGTAAGTTCAGTCTTATACAACATACTCACTAAACTCACTAAAATCACTCGACACATCAATGGTCTCTGCAACACTTAATTTGGAAACGACTTTGGGGAATAGCTCTGGTGAAAAACATTTAAAAACCTCACTCTTATACAGTGTGACATATTATTAGACACCATTTCTGATACAAAATCTGTTTAGATAAAAAAAACACTGAATTCAGAAAAATGTAAATGGAAAACAGAATTTGGGAAAAGAAATCAAACAGAATCTGGAAAAAAAAAATGAAAACAGATTTCATAGGGCCCGAGGCTGATGTTAAATTAAGTTAAGTGACAATGTGCAAACTCAAGCTACCGACCCATTTTTGGGTGAACTAAATACGCGAGTGTACTCTTACATGTCACTGTTGATAACACAGGATTATCAATTCTTCAGAGTCACCAGATTTTAAATATTACAGTTAAATTTTGCTTAAACTGCAGCTCAGCCCAACCTTATGAGACTAAGAATACTAGTTTACTCCCTCAACATCATGATTTAGCACAATTTCTCGCCCACGCAGACACCTCAACAGTGGTAATTTGCTCACTTGGCCGACGGTTTGATTTCCTGTCCATTCTTGAGCCACTTGATGGGAGCGTTGGGGTCGGCCACCTCCACCGAGAGCTGGATCTTCTTGCCCTTGTCCACCGAATAGGCGGGATCCAGCTTCCTCAGGAATGCTGACAAGAAAAAAAGCATCTTGTTAGTAGACTTCAGTCGCTGCCTTAACAGCCAAATAATCCATAAGTGCCAACCAGCGGCAGGCATAAGCTAACAGACACTCCACCTGTTGTCCCAGCAATATAACTTCTCCCCTGAGGCCTTTAAACGCCACTGATATTTTCAGCCTACTGCGTTAGAGCGCTCTCGTTTCCCGCCTGCCCCCTCACTCCTAGCACACAGTCTCCTTTTGCCTTGTAACCCCTCTCCTGCCTCTTCCCTCACTCCTCACCGTCACTCTTCTTGGGCTCCACCTTCTTCATCTTCTTCAGCCTCTTCAGCATGCCCCTCAGGTCCGTGATGCCGTACTCGAAGGCGATTTTCTCGTAGTCGCAGGGCTTGGCCTCCTTCAAGATTTCCCAGACGTCCACCTCTTCCTTGACCTCCTCTTGTTTCTTCTCCCTGGGTGTGTGCGATTGTGAAAAAAGATCAAATCAGACAAATTTAAGGCGGTCAGATTTGGTCATGCACATCTGCAGCTTGATGTAGACGATCGTACCTCTTCTTGAGCAGGGCGCTGAAGTCTAGATCGCCGGCATCCTCACCTGCGTCTCCACTGGATATTAAAAGAAAAACGATTCAGTGGATTTGTCTTGGTATGTTTTAAAAATCTTTGTGATCTGCAACACTGGCGAGTTAGGCATTGAACAAAGAGCATTAGGAAATATACATTAAATAATGCATTTATCCAACATTACACAGATCTATAAATATATAAACACAGAAATTACAAGACAATTATAAATCCAGTGAAGACAGCATAAGCAAATACAACAGCATGAAGCAGAGTTCTAATGAATTAGTGCCTGTAGTTAAAGCTTACCCTCTTTTCATCCTGCGCTCGGATAGATGCAAAAATAGGATGAGTGAGAACACAGAGCAGAGCATTTGATGAGGACTTACAAGCTACCATCATGCCCTAAATTCAAGTGACAGACAGAAATCACAGTAGACAAGCACATATAAGCGACATACGTGTCAAATGTGAGCTTTGAGCATCTTTGAGCGAGGTAGATTAAACACAAACGCTGCACAGATCACAGGAAGCACAAAGCAATCTGATCACACAAGTTCCAGGATGTCTCAGATGGGATGTTATATGGATGTCGGCACACAAAAAAAGACAATTTCATGCACAATAACATGTTGACAAATCCACAGAGGGGGGAAAGAGGCTGTACATCGCCCTGTATCACCCCTCACATGCACATTAGCAATTGTTGAGAAAAAATCCACGTGGTCTCGAGTCATCAGTCACCCTCTTGTGCTCAACAAGGTGACAAGTGCTGTGTGTGTGGCACGCCAATAAACATCTACAGGCTCGAGTGCTCGTTGTTTTCCGCCACGTAAAAGATTTGGCAGCTCCTCTGCAGCGTGGAGTGTGTTTTCCCGGCATTGCTGAGGCTCATTGAACCTCTCGCAGAGCAAGATAAATGCCAATAAATTCAAAGCCTTTCTGAGTGATCATGTTCGTCCTATGGATGAACGGTTCATCCAAGGATAACATCCGTCCATGTTGTCCTTGCCATCCTGATGGCAGTAAAAATCCTCTTTGATAATGACCTCGTTCACGGGTCACATGTGTTCGCCAAATGGGGCGGGCATGAAAAGGATGTTATCTGTGCCGAGCTCCACTTAAACCTACTAAAGCACTTTTGAGACAATGAAATACCAAAACATGGAAGATGTGCGTGCTGGATTTTTTTTTTACAGGTTACACCCTTTTTTGTTTAGGACAGTGAGAAGACACACAGCAAAGGGACCCCAGCTGGGAGTCGAACCAGGGTCCGATGCACCAAGACTCAGGCCTCAGACATCAGACGTGTGCGCGCATGCTCTACCACTGAGCCACCTGCACCACTACACTATGTTTCTTTAAATGCATCTACAATAAAGTTCATTCATGTAAAATAAGCATTTTTCTGTGCTGTTGTTTCTGTAATGAGCTCTTTTTCATGGTGCAAGCGTGTGCAGTGAGAGCAAAACACAAAATGCTGAACTCTCTCACATTCGCCTCTGATATTACAAACATTTCATATGAAAAATCTTATACATGCAAGTGCACATTTCTGGTGCATTGCTTTTTAATGTCGCAGCTTTTGCTGTTTACATCACGACTGCTGAATATAGAAAAAAAAATAGGAAAATAGAATAAATGTCACTGTGGTTGTAAAATTCTTGTCTCAGGAGTAACAATTGTGCAGTTTTTTAGCATCTGATAAGACTTCAAACTCATGGATATGTTGCTCAAACTGAACATCCTGGATCATATTTCATCTCTCACCTGTAAGCAAAGCCATACATCCCCACCAAAGAAGCTTTCTGCATTGTTTTAATTGTTAAACTACCATTGACCTCCCCCCCTTCCAGCATCATAGTACACATCCAGGTTAACCAGCTTTAGCCTGCTGAACCACTTTGACTTGAAAACTGGAATATATACCCATAATATCCTTTTTCTCTTGTATTTTGTTGCAGCAATGAAACTAGCCAATCATGACCCACCCTGAAACAATCTACAGTGAAATTTAGAGAAGTCTGAACAGGACTCGCTGTTTGTGGTGTGTTTTATCTGCACACAGTGCCCCCGGACATGATTACCTCTTTATGTATGTCTTATGTATTTATGTTTTTTTTGGCATTCATCATGTGCGGCACTGTCATGACATACAGTATGAAAATTGTATGTTCGCTGACACGCTTGCACGCATTTCCCCATCGAGAATGAACATACTGTGGCGTGGTGCGAGTGCAAGCGAGTATGTATTCCACAGAATATTTTTTCCATTCCCCCTATGAAGCCTTCTCAGCTGGCCCACCAGCCAGTGAAACATGAGAAAGAAAAAAATAGCCTGATTTGCCCGGGGCATGTGATGGAGAGCTCGGGCTATTTCAGACATGCAACACACATTTAAGTCTGGAATAAAATAAAAAAAAAAAAAAAAAAAAAACACCAGGGAAACAATAAGCGAAGATAAGTGAGTAAATAAAAAAAAAAAAACACATATCAATAAGCTAAATCACTGAGGCAGACCACATGCATTTGGTTGTGCTGCTGTAATGCATGTTTAGAGAATCACGCAGATGAGTGAGTATCCCATATGACATATGAGACAGGATTCTCCATACTTACCATCTGGAGGTTGAGCTGCATGACCTCCACATAACAAGGCGTTTAACACACTCATCCGTTATCTCTCCAGCAACATATTTGAGTTTTAACCAACTTTTCACTTTTCATTTATCACGCCGGCCTCTCTCCCTCGCCCTCTCTCTCCCTCATAACAGCATACTGCAAATAAGCACACTGACATCCTGTCTAAACCACCGATACGAGGCTGTCTCTTTGCCCGTTGCGTCTCTCATCTTACCTGTGCCTTTCTGCTCACACTCTAATCAGGGAAGGAAATTATATTTTTAAACACCGATTACAAATGCAGAGATTCGGAGAGGTGTCAGCGCAGAGGTGTGGGCTGATTTACGATCACACAGCACACGTACAGTAACTGAGAACAGCTGAAATATGAAAAAAAACTCATTATAACAGCTACATACATAGATAAAACTCACACACACGCAGAAGCAGTCAGACAGAAATAGTCAGTTATGGAGACAGTTACATGTCAAAAGTCCCTTCAGAGACCGACACCGAGACATATGACGAAATGTAGAAGATGCTAAACCATGAGGGACTCCAGGTGAAGCAAAACAACACGGCGCCCGACGCACCAATACGTGACAGACAGAGCGACTTGAATAAAGTCACCCGCTACTGAGGGACAGACAGACACACAGGCCGAGACACTCATCGAGACTGACAGATGCCCAGAGGCAGCAATCTACAGAGGAGCATATGGGAGACAGTGTGATGGGTGACACGTTGAGTAGGCCCTCGCCGACACTGACACTCACGATCGCTTAAACGCCTCCAAGATGTTGTCCTGCTGCTCCTCTTGCACAGCTGAAACGAGACAGAAGGAGGAGGACTGGTGAGAGCTCGGCTAGGTTAATTCATTACACAGTGGGCTTGAGCCGCAAAGGAATAATGGACTGATGACCTCGCTAGGCCACTAAATGATGGGACCTAATGCGCATCGCACTCACTGAGTTATTGGCTGACAAAGCCAGTTACGTAGCGGTGGTGGACACGGCGAATGGAAGATGACAATAATGTGATTGTCTGTCTCCAGACCTACCCTGCACAGAGACGTCAAATGTGCAGCTGTCGCACTTGTCTTTGGAGGTGACCTCGCAGCGGTAGCCACCTGCGTCTCCGTCCACCACTTTGATGATGCTCATCTCATAAGTGTAGATCTGACAGAGGAGGAGAAGGAGATGATATGTTAGGAACACATGCAATTAAATGAACACCGAGCACACACATACACACACGTTGGTGCACACAGATGCAGAGTACGCGCTCAGAGTACCGAGTTTCACCGGTTTGATGTTAAAGCCGTCGATCTGATACTTGCTTTGGTGTCACCAATTGTCAGTAAAGTTTATTTGATCACACGTTCCGTCCAGTTTTTTTTACATTTTAGCACATAATCTTTAGGAATGTACATTTCTTTGCAATTCAGCATGATTTAAAATTTTACTTTCCTTTCTGTCACAATTTGGCTCTCGTTTACAGAAATGACCACAGATGACATGAAGTAAATGTGTAAATGTGTAAAATGGGCAATCATTGAATCAGTGGTTGAGTGGATGTGTGGAGGTGTAGTGTTGTATGGTGTAAAATAAAGAGCAGTACAACTAAAATAAACCAAAAAAAAAGAGCCAGTGATGTAGTAAGAGACGACAAAAAAGAGGGTAGCTGGCCAGGTCCTGACGAGACGAGCACCAGCAGCAGCCGAGGGCAAGAGGCGTCACATTGGGAGCTTTGTTCAACACAACTTGCTTTAATCTTGCACGCAACTTGCACACAACAAGACAATCTGTGTTACAAGAGTAGGGAATCCATGTGATGAAGAAGTTGTGGGAAAAGGTTGCAAACATCTCACCCTCTCGCAAATGTATTTATATATTAAACACACAGACACAAGACAAAATAGTTGGATAAAGAATATTTTCTGGGGGAGTTTGATATTTTAAAATTGAAGCTGCAGCCATGGCATGTAAGAGAGTGAGATGCACAAGACAACTCCCAATCATTCGGTGAAAGGTTTTGCATATTTTATATCTATGTAAGAAAAGAAGTCAACTGTTATATTAGCAGCTCTGAGTGTTTAACTTTCGCATCATATTTACAGTAACAACGCTAAGATACTGAGTTTAGCAGGTAATATTAACCAGGTTCACTTTAGCTAGGTAGTATTATAACTTTTTCCAAGTAGCCGTAAGTACAAAGTGCAGTTGAGGCTGATGGGAACGTCATTAGTTTTGCAGGTATTTGGTCATAAATGAAGTAACTGGCAAACTGGGAGTCATTGCACGATATCCTTGAATATCTTTAACAAATTTTAAGGCAATCCATCTGATAGTTGTCAAGATATTTTATACAAATGTCACACTTGTGCTGCTGGAAAAGGAAAAAAGTAATTGGCTTCATCCTCTGGGGACTTTGAATATCTTCACACAATATCATCCAAATGTTGTTTTTAAGTTATTTCAGACTGGAAATTTGGTCGACCAACTAACCGACCAACAGTCCCATCCTCAGAGCAACACTGTTAATCTCTGCAACAGTGAAAAGATGCGGAGGTTATATTAACACATGCGGTGTGAACATACGGTACATACCTTGGTGTTCCTGTCATAGGACTCTTTGAACTGCAGGTGCTTCCCGGCTTTACTGCCCAAGTCCAGCCACTTCCCCTTCAGCCATTTCATGGTGGGCTTCCTCAGCAGGTTCGAGGAGTCAACTTTGGCCACAAAAGTAATGTCCTTTCCTGCCACGAGCAAGAAGGAGACACTGTAATTAATTAAAATCGATGAACTGTCTGTATTCCAATAAGAATTTGGCATTAAGCGGGCCACTCCTTTCATTTTGGATGTAATTCAGGACTTTTTATAGCGGATCATTTTCCCAGACCTTTTGTCGCCGTGACACTCTCTGGCTTCTGCACGAACAGGCCGGTCAGCTCGGACATCTGAGGATCCTCCCCCGGTACATGTTCTGTGACGGGCGTTGAATAGATGAATCACAGAAGAACAAATTAAAGCTGTAAATCACCATCGGGGCACACCACTCCGATAAAAACACAACAAAGAAATTGTAGACGACAACAGGAGACAAGTCGACCAAGCAAACCGCCAAATCAGCTGTCCTCTTATACCCTTAAAATGCAGATTTAGAAGTATAATTTGATGATAAGAAGTCTAAATTTCACCCTCTGAGCTTGGGGATCTACTCCTTTTGGACGGTTATTTAGCACTAAAGCTGAGCAACAGTCTTTCCATAAGGCATTCATCGAGATTGCATAGTGCCTTTACTGTTACTCTGTATAAACCATTTGGCACCCTCTGACAAATGATAAGGCGACCAAGGAGCCCCCTGGAAAAAGACTGGCCCCAGGGAATAAAGCAACTCCTCAGATCACCTCTGAAGGCAACACATTAGGGCTGACGCTCTGCAATCTTCTGCCGCCCCGACAGAACATAAGCTGCGGCTGCACGCTCTTATCTTGGCGATAAAAAAAACAAAAACGAGCTGCTCTTTTATCCGTTCACTTGTTTCCTTTGGAAGTAAATTGATGTAACCTCTGTAAGGTGTTTGCTTGTCAGTTGGTATGCTTTACAGAGACGCGAACGTATTAATTTCTCTTACCATCAGGAGGCAACTCTGCGTCGGAGGAGGGGGGAAAAAAAAGAGAGAGCGGGGAACACGTCAGTCTGTACAGTATCTGCTGTTAAACACAAGCGTTAATTGGCCCAATGATAATCTTGACTTCAGGTGAGGAACACTCACACGTTAAATCGGCGTGCTCTCACACTCCAAAAAAAACACATCTTTTTCTCTCTGTGATTCTCATTGACAAATGTGCTTTTACAAAAAAAACACTGTTAATGAGTTATGTCTTCAACAATCAAGTTTTTTGTGACAATTGTTAAATGTACATAACCTGCATAAACTGTTCCTTTAGTTTCTCACATTTGTGTGTTACAGGAGAAGACGGTTTATGGACAAGCAGCATGTGAAGATAAAAGCACATCGGACCAATCAAGTGAGTAGAGCCCCGGGTGGACATCCATTGGACGAGAGAAGTTGCTGAGAAAATGGATCCGGGGTCACGTGTCAAATAAGGTCATGCGCCTCCATAAATTCAGAGAGCCACACCGTCAGCACCTCTTCCTCTCTCCCTCCCTCTCTCTCTCTCTCTCTCTCTCTCTCTGCTTTTATGGGCTCAGTTAATTTGATCTTTTAATCAAAAGTGCCCCTGAGGACAGATCCAAGTTCAGATGTTCAGGATGATTTAAAAGGTTTCGGTTAGAATGCTAAATGGGTAAAGCCGATCCCGGGATGGCACCCGGGGGACACTTTTTGGATGTTTACACTCCTCCGCCGTTACGTCGGACAGCTCGCTGGTGTTTTGGGATGAGGGTTGGCTCGGCGAAATGAACTCCGTTGCCGTCCTTGGCTCTGACAGTGGAAGTTTCAGATGTTGTACGATAGCCTGCAGGGACTAATTGACTGAAACTCCCCTGCAGACCCGATTCATATTTTGGATAATGAGGACAATTTGTAACAGCGCATATTTAAATATCCGGTAACGCTTTATATTACAGGCCCAATATCTTCGTGATGTCCTAATAATTCCTAGAAACTTTCCAGGAACTGTGTAGTAACTAGAGACAGAGTTCAGATACTAGTTTAGTTTTAGTTTACTTTTCTCCCAAGAAGAAAAGAAGTCCCCAAAAAAAAGTGCTTTAGTGGCTGAAGGAATTCTGGGTCTTGTCGATTGGATAAAAAATCAGAAGTTCACTGAAATTACGACAAAGTCCAGATAGTGAGAGGGTCAGGATGGACAGGGTCAACTAAATGCTGGATTTTGAGCGGTTTGTTTTCCTTTTTCCTGCCAACAGTCAACGTTGGTTTCTTTTTATCATTGCTATGATCATTTCCCCGCTCTTAACCCAATAATAACCCAATTATTATTGGGTTATTATTGGGTTATTATTGTACACAATGAATATCTCCTAACCATTATAAGGATTAATTCTAACAAAAAACATCATCTTTCCATCACAAAACGGATCACTTAATATCAATAAAGTCTATTCATTCATCTATCTATCTATCTATCTATCTATCTATCTATCTATCTATCTATCTATCTATCTATCTATCTATCTATCTATCTATCTATCTATTTGTAAAGGTCTTGTAAGGCTTTGTGTTATAAAGCAGTTGTTGATTTTCACCTGCCAAACTCAGGAAAAGATTTACCAATTACTCACTGACTATTAGAAACTGCATTATTCATATATGTTGAATTTCACACTTGCCTGTGTACAAACGACACATTAATCAGCTTTTCTTTCTACACACTGAAAGAAAGTGGTCGGTTTAAACTAACTTGGCAATAAATTACAATTAATTATGTGGTTGTCTGCCAGTTGAACACCGTCTGCATTTTTCTTTGTGCCAATCTGCATCTTTCTTTCCAGGAACCCCCTCTAGAGAATTATCAGGAAATGATTAGAAATTTATGGACCTGCAGATTAAGACGTTATCAAATATTCTATCCCAGACTGGGTATTACTGCATTAAAATAGTACCACATCTATTCTCTCTGTCCATAAAATATACTACCATACATAGAATGTATAGTACTGTAATTTTACAGTTATTACTTATTCATTATATCATCAATTTATCATCAATGCTCCACCAGGGAGAACACACAGAGCCTCAGATTCTTTCAATCTTGTGTAGTAGTATAGTGTAGTAGATCCACATAACACACACACACACACAGACACGATATATACCTAGTATAAGTACAGGCAGGATATATCACTTTTTTATAAACCAGACCTCGTCAGTTCATTTCAGAGTCAAGTTCACTTCACATCGAAACCCTCGGATGCTTTGGTGGAAGCAATCTGCCCGGTACGCTTTGAATCGCTGCAAAAGCACGTTTTTATTGCGAGACGCTGTCACAGACGTCTCAGCTGTCTGTTGCATTTGTATTTTATTTACTTATTTTACTGTCAACTTGTTTCATCTGACAGCTTATCTGATGAGTCGGCTGCGGCTTGAGCTGCTTTTAAGTTCATCCATCCTTTTCTTTTACTTTCCTTTATCTGTTCTCCGCGAGGCAGTTTTGTCACTTTGTTTGAATAAAGTTACGATTACTGTTGTACTCAGTGTCCAGAAATCCTCCAGGATACACGGCTAAGAAAATGAACGCCTTTGTGAGTGGTAATGAATCCATCCGCCGGGTGAAAACCTTTGATTTTAAGCAGCGATGGTGGCCGTCACCAGAGCAATCCCAGGCCTCTTGGAGTGTCAGTCTGTCACTGTCACTCACAGATTCCCACTAACACACACACAGGACGGTTGACACAAAACAGGCACAAAAAACAGAAAGCACAAGCAGGCCGGGGAGACGATGCACCGTCTTTTCCTTACCATCCCTCGGCTCATTGTTCGCTGAGTGAAAAGAAACAGTTGGTACGTGGAAATTAGTGGCGTGGACAATGAAGGGTTAAATCATCTTCCCACAATGCTGCTCTGCTCTCCTTCAGACTGCAGAGATGTGTGTGTGTGTGTGTGATTATGAATGAAAAAGCCGTTCATCAAAGATCGGATTAAAGACAATGTACAGTGTAAGCCTATTGAGAAAAACACAATACACACACACGTACATACAAACACTCACAGTGACGACAAAGCAAAGCGCTTACCTACATCAGGCTGGGCATCTGTTAATGAAGAATAAGCACAGGTTAAGCAGATGAAATGTACTGTTAATGCAGATATAATGTACTGCAAGCACTCCATACACGTGCACAATGAACATAAACATGCAGAAGTATGACAGAATAACACTTACCTTCATAAACCGGCCGCGGCTCTGTGAGTTATACTGATAGTTTTAGAGATAAATCGATGTGTTTAACGAGTAAAGCCACAAAGCTATTTAGCCAGGACGGTGCTTACCCTCTGCAGAAGGGCTGCATCTCTGCCAGGGATAGTTGCATAATAATAATAATGATGCAAAAGAGGGGAGCAGCAGCCGTTATGAGGGTTTTGACAGCCGGGAAACACGACATAACGGCCCCCTGAAATCACTCCAGATTGTGTGGTTTTCCTGTCACAAGTGTGTCAGTCTATATCAGTGTGCAGCTGTTTATTTTAACATGCCATGCAAAGTCACTGTTTCACTCATTCTGCTGCTTTAACTGGAGGTCTCCTCTCAGTTCTCCAGGATCCGATACTTGACCCGAGGCCCAAGTCAGACTGGATCCAAATAACGTGGCGTGTCGTGTCTTAGTCATCACAGGCGAAAAAAAAAGAGTGTTTCCAAAGGCGAGACGGGCGAGTGTGAACTGTTAAGTAAACGAAAGATGACATGAACTGCCAAGATTTTCAACCACGGCTGCTTGTGAGAAGAGTGCTCTGCAGATTGAACCCTTTTTAACACTTTTAGACTCAATCTAGAATCAAAGAGTTCAAGGGCTCAAGGTTTCATATATTTATAATTATTATAATTAATGCAACACAGGGTTGTATACCAAAAAGCAAGTGGTAGACCCTCCATGCTATATGTAAAATCTATAACATTCTTTATTTAACTGTATATTTTTTTAAAAAGGGCCAAAATCTAACCTGCAATATATGACAATATAGAAATATTGTCATTTTTATTCTAGGTATTCAACTTCCTTGTCAAAACTTGGTGTCTACATTAACCACAGATGAAGCACATTTACTGATAAACACTTGATGTGTAAAATCAGTGGATTTCCCCTTTTAATTATGCAGCATCGTATCTGCACCAGCATTTCCTCTGTTTTTCCCTACTTGGGACTCTCTTTCGGGTCATTTTGCATCAGGTCTAGTAATCTTCAGGTCTATTTTGGTCTGAGTGTCTTTGGGTCACTTTACGTTGCACATCTCTTTCTGAAAATTATTCTTTGCACAGTAGATTCAGACAGGATCTGGAAATATTTATATACACACAATCTTAACAATGATCACCACATCAAACTCACATCAACCTTGTCTTAATATCGTGTTAACATAAAACATAAATTAATCTAAATCCAACATAAATCTTATGTAAATCAGTGTATAAAAAATGTGTAAATCTTTGTGGATTCTGGCATTTTTGTGCTGTCCTGCCTCCTAAAAGTTCAGCTTACTCGCTAAAAGTCTTGGATTTTATGTGTTTACAGGTTCTGGTTTCCCCTGGTCCATCAAATCAGGCCCAAGTCTCCGCTAACTGCAGCTAACTTCAACATTTGCTAAATCAGAAACCCGCTGACACCATAATCTCTCTTCGAGGTTCAGTAACCCAGATGATCTGAAGCCAAATGAAATATTAGATCACAAACGTAGTCATGCTCTGCTATATAAATAGTTAATGTCCACATTCACACTCGCCGCGCCGACGACAGCAAGGTACCACGCAGGGTGCCGACCTGACCATCAGGATCAGTTTCTTTGCCGATGACACTTTGACGTGTGGGCGTGAACCGCCTGCCCCGTACATACATCAGCTAGTGTTTCTGATCTGTGTTGTACTTCGAAGGCTAGCGGGCTAACGGGATAGAAGATGTTCGAGGCTGCAGGGGGAGGTGGTGGCAGCAGCAAAGTCCCGTCAGCCTTCAGGTTGAACGTTATTTTAGCTTTTCGTCTTTTGTTATAACAGATTATTTTAGGTTATGGTAGGCTGGCCTGAGGTCCCCTTGGTAGATGGTTAGTATATAAAACACACATTTAATCACTCTCAGCGAGCAACTGAAAGTTAATGCAACAGTTAATCTCGACTGATAGCAATTGCACTTACACTCACAGAGACATGGTTACAGCTCTCTGGCTCGTAACCTCTTGTAGATTTGCACCATAATATGAATTGACATTTAAACCAACAAGGGGAACTGGAACTGTGCACACTCACAAATGGACTCTGCACATAATAGATGTACCACAAAGTACGTTTTACTCTCAGGGGACTCGTTACTTATTGCAAATCACCTGCCGCTGATGGAGGCAATCTCTATAAATGTGCCGTCCACACATACGCGCATACGTAGAGTACATACATCTCACATATCGTGTAGCTGCTCTGCTGTGGGCTGATACACCCACACGCAATTATTTCACACATTTAGCTGAATGCATTACCCTCCGACTATGGATCGGACTCGAAAGGTCAGGATTTTCAGCCACACGGAGAACTGAAACAAGAGGAGCAAGCCGCCGCCCTCAGTCTATCTCAGGCTTCTTCCTCACAACAGGATCATCTGGAAACCTGCTCCGATGCTTGGATGCTCTGCAATCCTGAGGTGAATGCAGTCGCAGTTTCAGAAACGCACAACAAAACTTCAGAGAGCGACACATAACTCACAACAGCAAACTTTTCTATAAGAGTTGAGGTGTTTAGTTGACTGTATCACTGCATCAAAATGAAATTAGAGGAAACACTTCATTGTCTGTAATCGAATTTTAAATTGCAAACCTACAAAAACACTTAAATTCTGAGGAAAAGAAACCAAGAGACGTTTAAACCTTTACTCATGTTGCCAATAAAGTTTTTTACTTTAACATGATTAAACATTTAACAGTGTATTTTTACTACCAGATAAAGATTTAAATTAAATCAGTTTTTCACTCTTTCACTCTTGCAAGCTTTTACTTTGGTTATAAACCTTTATGGCAAAGTGAGCAGGCGGTAAAATTTACTCTGTAAATAAATAGGTGAGCAGCTTTTCTTTTTCACCGGACTTTGTTGTAACTAAGCCTCGCATTGGCTGGAGTCCTTTTTTTAAAGGTTTAAATGTGGACTGCTAACAAGACACTTTTACATTAATAGCTGAAGGACAAATATGAAAGATTAATTTGCGTGTGCTGTATGGAGCCGCAGAATTAAGTATACCTAAGCTAAAATAGGAAAGTCAAACACACACACACACACACACGTTGTGTTTCCATCACTTAACATACACACACTCATACACACCATGTGACGATTACCAATAAATTAAACACCTTCTATTTTGCTCCTAACACTTGATTTAATTAGCATCTCTGGTGCTTAAAATAAACTTATAACATGACCGTCTATAAAAGAATATTGAAGAAACAGTAACTACAGCATGTGTGTGTGTGTGGCATCATGCATGTCCACACTCAGTCCCATCACCACAGAAGTTCACTGCTTCTGTGTTTCCTTTCATTTGCGAGTCTTACCCTCCTCCTCTGCTGACTTCTCTGAATGAGGGGAAAGACACACGGTATTTTGTGGATGATGATGATGATGAGAATGAGGATGATGATGAGGATGAGGAAGATGAGGATGATGATGATCTATAGACAGTTACATCTATGGGACACACATATAAAACAAACACTGAATGCAGTGTGTTTTTCTTACCCTTGTCTGAAAAGGAGAGAAAGATGAATATATTAGAAAGTTAAACAATATTCATAAGAGGCTTTCATTAAAATATTAGTTTTTCAGTAGTTATTGTAGTTTAAATGTATAATAGATGATTACTGTATCATAATTCAAAAATAAATTGGATTTCTGGAGCACAGCTTGTGGGCTCAGATTAGATGTCATGAAGGCACTTACCAGCAGGGGCTGCTGCAGCCTTATCGCCCTTGGCTTCTGCAATTAAACAACAATTATGTAAATTAATTTGTACATCCTCATTACTTCATATCATACAACACCAGCAGCACAGCGTTTGGATAGTCGCAGCTTCCAGAGGTGAGACTCAGTAAACTGTTTAAAGAGCTGCATCTCTTGTGATCTGAATCCTCAGGAGACAATAACTTATAATCATCATATAATCATTTCTATCCATCGCTGGGGGATCTTCATCAGCCTATTTATCAATATATACATATAATATACATATAATTGGGATGCCTTTATATCTGCCCAATGCTTCCACTCAATCTGAGGAAGCACACAGCAGATAAACACTCTGCATTTCTACAAATAGGGATCAGACATCTTTATAAATATACAAAACTGCACAAAATATACACTTTTAAATAAACACTTTAATTTTAATAGCATAAACACACATTCACAAGTACAACCTTGCTTTATGCACCTCTTCTTGATTTCTGTAGGGTTTGCTGCTGGCAAGAGAGAGAATATTGGATTTCAACATGGGAATAGTGCATGATTCAAATGAGGCATGGTTTACAGAAACAGTAAGCCTGAGATAAATATAAGTACGTTTTTCAGAGATCATGAGGAATAATTGGGCTTAAAAAATTCTGAAAGGGGCGGCCTCAAGACAAAAATGCTTTTGATAGGATAAGTACATCAAAGTTCCAGGATCCCAGATCTAGGTTACTTTAGAAGCTCAAGGGTGTCTAATGAGATGGCAGATTAGGCATGAGGTTCTGTCTGCCAGACAAACTAAAGCACACGGCTGCACAGCAATAATTCAACTTTGGCAGCATTCACATCTTAACCATCTATTTAATAATTTCACAGGTCTGTGCCCTCATTAGGGCCCCTGTTTAAATGTTAAAAAAGGTTTCAGTGCCTTGCTTTGCCAGGGAGGCGCTGTCAAGGCAGTAATGCGTATTAAAGGGCCACAGGAATGAATGAGGACATCATCCTGACAGCTATCAGCTCTCCGAACCACCAACAACAAGCCACAACTGGCACTTCAGGGCAAGTGTCCCATGAGCCTACTTAACAGTGGGTCTAAGATATCAAGGCTCGGCCTTGGCACTCGGCTGGCACTCAAGGCTGGCACACTATGTCTGGCACACTGGTGGGGGGGCAACACTTCTATTTTGGATAAGGTTTGTTTTTCAGGCAGCAATCTGTTAATGCCTCTCTCAGCACTTCAATCCAACAGGGGATCCGTGACGCACCAGGCAGTAAAAACTTCTTTAGGTCCCTGCTGAAACATCTTTCCCACCCCCCGCTGTAAATCAGAGGGAAGTCGGTCACTGAATTCCTGATTACTTCGGTGCTTTCGGTTTTTCATGTCTGTTTTACCTTGATGTCAGAGTGTTTATTAGCAGGATTTGATCTCTGACTCGTCATGACAGGGCAGAAGACAGGAGGAGGGTTTGTTTTTGAGAAACAGTCCCCACCCTGAGAGACAACTGGGGCATTAAATAAATGTCATAAAGTGGTTATATAAAGCTTGTTTAGAAGTTAAAGTCCCAATTGTCATTGTACAAATACCCAGTCAGAGCCTCATTTATTGCCAGTGAAGCGGCTGCACATCAATAAAAGACCTCAAATGAGAGTTTTGGTTTGCCTTTCAAGAGAAAGTAACTGCGGCTCAGAAGCTCTTCAACCTCAGGAGTGGTGCATATGGTGTGATTAAAGCTGATTAAAGCTGCTTCTGTGGCTGCAGCTCTCCAAAACAATATATGAATAAAACAAACATTTTTGGTCATACCTTTAAAAACTGGAGGAGATTAGACTTTCTGATTTCGGAGAGATGGTAAAAGAAAAAAATTTCATTTATATTCCAACTGACAGCCTTTTTCTTTACATCATAACTTTAAAGAAATATGATGACAAAACATCATAGAGTAACTATAACAAACACAAGATATAAGATCTTTTTAGCCTGCGGCGGGAGAGATGGTGAGATCCTCAGCAATCACTGTGTATTTTCTTCTATTACATCCAGTAACATTTCACTGTGCAGTAAATAGAGTTTCTAGAAAAGCAGTTTTCAACTGCTACAGACGATTACACAAGGGTTTTTATACACGTTTTCTGGACCCCTCCTGTCTAAATACTTTCAAACTTCCTGTATGTCCCAAGTGAAAGATTTTATGCAGGAAAAAATCATGCAAATTTTTGCGCAACATCAAAAGCAGCACACACATTTTATATGGGCAAGTGGCAATGAAAGGTAAGTGTTTGAAAAAAAACAAAAAACAAAAAAAAATTAAATAGTAATAATTTAAATAGTTTTAAAAGGTAAAACACTGGTGAGTCCATCTTTCTGTGAACGGAGCTCATTGCTGTTTGAGAAGTTCATATTCTGTCTTTGCTTGTTAGTTAAAATGTTGAAAATGTCATGTTTTGAGTGCTTTTGTGTTCAAACTTCAGAGTTCACTGGCGAGCTTACACATTAACGCATCAGTGGATGTAATAATCAATCAATAAATATTTTAAATTAAATTAATATTTTAAATACTTTTATTTTTGGTGTTCTTTTACTTAATTAAGATTTGTGTGTATTTTACACTGTTATATTACTGCTTTTAGATTACTTCTTCCACCACTGGAGATTTAACTCGACACAAAAACTGTCAACCTCATGGTTCATCATCTGAGAACTTTAAGTTTTCAGACAATCCACCAAGCAGAGGTTGAGATATTTCACCAGATTAATGAACATTTGATCCTCTGATGGTGCTGGAGGAAAGGTAAGAGGATCACCAAAGTCATTAAGATTGAGCTCCTTGGTCACCGTAGATATCTGCACCCAATTTCATGGCAATCCATCCAAAAGTTGTCAAGATATTCAAGTCTAACCAAAGTGATGGACTAACATCGCCTTCCACAGAGCCATGAGCTTAGTGTTATGACAAATGACCAGGACTGTAAGAAATGATGGGACGCTACGATCAGGGTCAAAGAAAGCTGAAGGTTTCATCAGTTTTTTCAGTCATATTTAATTACAGGGCAAATTTACTGTTATTAGTGAAGGTGTGACGTTTTCAACTAAGACGGGTGTATTCCTACACCATTTTTTTTCCTCCCTCTAATCATCCATAAGTGATGGTGTTTCCCTTTCGGCCCGCTTCACGACGTCCTGTCTCTGTTTGCCGTCAGCTCTGCGTCGAGGAAATCTGCCAGTTAAATCTCAATCAGGACGAGCGCGACCCCTGAACCGTCGGCTCTAATGC
Organism: Scortum barcoo; assembly: GCA_023238725.1. Classification (NCBI taxonomy): domain Eukaryota; kingdom Metazoa; phylum Chordata; class Actinopteri; order Centrarchiformes; family Terapontidae; genus Scortum; species Scortum barcoo. Next base: position 4,244,272 of record CM041547.1, read on the forward strand.
TGAGGGTGACGTGCAGCTGATGAGCGCTCCGTCTGTGCAGATCCATCTCCGATCTCATTACCGTCCACGCTCCATCGACGTCGGCGTCTCTGGCCTAGATAATTTCGCTCTGCGGCCGTCTGCTTCCCCTCCCTGTCTTCCAGGTATCTGTTAAATGGATAATGTCTCTCGCGGTCTCCGTTCCCTCTTCCTTTTCACTTAATGCAAATCCCTACTCTCAGCACTTTTTGGTCCCACTGTTTCTTTGTCCTACTTTAATCTAATTCCACTTTCCTCAGAAGAAGAAAAAAAAAGAAGAAGGAGAAGAAGCTAGTTAAGATGGAGAGCAAAGAGGCGGAAACTAAAACGGGGAAAGAGAAGAAGAATGAGCCCGACCAGCGGAGGGTCAAGGATGGCATGAAGTTAAGACCCGGAGGATTGGGTGATGAGCTGAGCGCCGTTTATATTTAACAAATATCATATGAGGTGCTTGTTGAAAGGAGGATTTTATTTACTCAGTTTTCGCTGACCATCACTCTCGATACTTCTCTTTAAATACACTTGATGCTCCGAGCGTCATAATTATAGGCCACTTTTATTTCCTAAAGCTTAACGCTGATATCATTTTAAACTTTGAGACCGTACGATATGACTCCGGCCATAAAAGGGGGGATTTTTGTGTGAGAATAAGTGTGTGTTGGTTGAGCAGAGCACTGACGTCGGCTGGGTTGGGGATTTGTCTCCGACCACAGATACTAAAACATGAATGCTTTCTCGAGTCTTCACGGTGCTTGGGATGGGAGCGACTACTAAATGACAGGGAATTTTTGATGGATATTTCACTGTATTACAGAATTATGAAAACTTCTTTACAATTTTCGCACTTGAACCAGGTGTTGTAACTTAAATACAGATTTTTGGGCCATTTGGGGGCAGAAAACACAGACATCTTATCACCTTTTGAGAGCTTGTGAGCAAACAGTTGCCTGTTTCCTCACCCAGCACACATGAAGAAGCATTATCGTTGATGTGGAGTTGTGTTTGTGACAACTTGACGAATGAAAATCAATATTCGCTCACTTTTAGCTTTTGGTCTCCTCCAACTCCAGAGGGTAATATCTCTGTCTCTTTACCTGCTAAATCCTCCACAAGTTCACCTGCTAGTCTCTCTGGCTGAAAGCAAAGTTATGAGAGCGGTGAGAGTGAACCGAAACAGTAAAGTTGGGGTGGATAAAACCAAAACAGCTTGCTAAAAGGCTTAAAATTCTGTTCGGGTGACCCCCTTTCACACACAGCAAGACACGTAACCCATTGTTAATATTTGGAAACAACAGATCGTCCATTATTTATGACATTTTCAGCGTTATAATGGTGTTTGACAGGATATGGTTTTCATGAAAAGTGCATGAATCAAAGATTCCCTCAGAAGTGTCACCTCAAATCAGATCATGGACATGTACTGAATTTAGCAACATAAACACCCCAAAACCAACATATTTGGTGTCAGTTGCCATGCTTCTTAAAAATTAGTTTTCTGTCAGTAAAGTTTGAGTTTCCGCAGATGATTCGCTCTTTTTCTAATTAGCCGTGGTGGCTCGTGCTAACTGTAACAGCAGACCGACGCTACCAAACACAAGCCTCATCACTGTTTCTTCTACCATGTTAATCTTATCCATGTCATATTATTTACTGTACAGCAAGATGGATGTGTATTCATGAATTAAAAAGCCTGAGATTGTTACACCGAGAGCAACCTGAGCCATGTTGTTTATGGACTATCTCACCACATGCCGGGAAAAAAACAAATATCGACAACACTTTTATAACACAGGAGAACAGCGAGTAGATTTACATTGCCGTGCTCAACCTCTGCACAGTCTCCCCCTCTCTCTCCCCCCTCCCTTCTCACTCGCTCTTCCCGTTTTGCTTTTGAAGGGTAACCTCTGTGGAATGTGCTTCGTTAATCTCTCTTGACATTTCCCTGTCTTCCTTTGCTGCACGCGTCTCCTGCTTGTTCAGTCGGTTAAGCCAAAGGAGTCAGGCCAAGCCAAACATTTGAATCCTGAGATCTTTCTCTCTCTCTCGTCGCTCGACTGAGCCAAAAAGGGCACAAATTCCTTGGATGTATTTGTTTGAATGCGCGTTTTGATGCAAGATGGCGAGCGGCCGTTCCTTTAAAGGCCGATACATCAAATGAGGAACGCACCTCTTAAGTGGTTTTGTTTCTGCTGGATCTCGATGCTGAAGGACTGCTGAATACATTAAGTCACTTAAGCGTGTCTACAACCGTGAGCTATGGCAGCAGCAGACGTGTTAACTAGAGGCAGGGGTCCGTGTGGCCTCCTCTCCAGCTGAACACAACATCAATTGGTGGTAACATATTCCCTCTGCTCATACTTTGTTAATGCAGCCCGGTGCCCTTTTGCACAGCACCCCACTGCACCCCTCCGCAATGCACAAGGGTGTCAGTTGCAGGGTGAAACCATAAGCTTATGTTTCCTCGTGTGAGCCGCTACGTGCAGATTCAACAAGTACAGGTGGCAGTTTCACGTAACTTCTTGGAGTCAGGGCTTTTCTAGAGGCAACATGTCGAAGTTAAGATATTTCTCGTAATGCATGAATCTATTACTCATGCGGTTCATGAGCCATCGTATTTCCTTTAGATGGTAAAAGTTTATTTGTCAGCAGATGGCGATTCAGAAAAGCAGAACGAATTGAAGCCCAGAGGTATATCGCAAAAATACTAAGAGAGTAACATCTGTGCATATTAACCGATCGCACGACATCAAGGCGACGCCATCTCCATCTCGAATACGCGTGTCGGCCTGTAAAAGTTTGTTCTCTCCCAAAATAACTCGGGAAGATCACTTTCCACAAAGCCACGCAATCGCCTCGTGGGAATTGCGGAAGTGATACCCAGTCTCTCCTTTTTCACCTCGTGGTAATGTGAAGCCCAATGAAGAAGAAAAGGCATTAGAGGGGGATTATTTTTATTATTATTATCCCACTCCGCCGATTTTACATGAAGGTAAGTGGCGAGTACATCTCAGCATGAAAAAATGGCCGTAAACAGTGGTGTCGTTGGCTCACGCTTAGGGACAAAATATTTTGAATAGAAAGCCTGCATTACAGCCCGGGGTGTGGATTTATGGGTTTAATAGGGATAATATCAAGTTGCACTATGGGAAGTGGAGGATCCAACACTTTTGGAGCGTAACCCTTAGATGGTTTAGATCGTTATTTCTTTAATATCTCTTACACTAAGGAAGTATAATATCTAGATGTCTTAGTGCAAACAACTTGGCCTTTAACTGGTTAAATCTGTTATGTCTCGTCATGTTTGTTAAGTTTTCATGTCTGTCATGTTTCTGTTTCCTGTTCTGGATGTGTCATGTTTTATTTTGAAATCCTTAACTCTCCTCTCGTTTCAGGTCCCTTAACTTCCTGCCATTGTGTGTTTCCCGCCTGTGTGATTGTCTGCCCCTGCCCCGCCCTGATTGTTTCCACCTGTTGCCCATTACCTCATGTGTATATATTGTCTGCGTTTCCCCTGTCTCGTTGCCAGATCGTAGCTGCTTGTTTCATGTGTTCACGTCTGTCGTCCATGTGTTCAGCGATCAAGCCAACATCCTTTAAAACCTTTGAAATTGTGCCAGTCTCCTGTCCTGCATTTGAGTCCACCTGTTCTGTAGCCCATCATAACAATCTGCTTATTTTAATAGATTTAATAATGAAGCTGAAAACAGCCTCCACACGCTGTATATTGAACCCAACCAATCAGATTACTCCAGCTTTAAGAGCAGCTCTTCTTCTGAGTGACGTTTTTAGAAATTAAAACTCCAATCCGCTCCTATTTATACACATATTTGCCAGCGCGGTTCAACAGAGAATCCCTCAGTGCCTTTTAAAAAGCACCTTAATCCCACTTTAAAAGCAACTGATTGCATTATTATGCCCCACTATCGCACATGGCCAAGCCGCTGCTACTGTACACAAAGCCCACGATGGTGTGACTGAGATGTGCTTTTGTGTTCAGATATTATTCAAATATACATCAAAATGGGGGATGTTGGCACCAAAGAATAAAGAGGAGATTAATATGCAAACAATCTATTTATACACCGGAGTGTGTGGATGAGTATCAATGGTATTATTGGCACTTGGCTCGCATCCACGCCGGGGGCAGAGCGTGACTGATGGAGTTTCACCATTTTTTACGATGAGGATGGAGCGCGTGGTGCTGTCGGCAGAAATGAGGGTACACCTAAGCCTCTGCCCTCCCCGCCGCTCCGTCATTTGCCAAGTTCATTTGACAGTGTCGATGATCTGACTTGCAGCTGCATCATGTACCGCGCGGTGCGTCACCCCTTGTAGGAGGGGAAGGCGAGGGGATCAATTCGGAGTAACGATTAAATGGTAGCTTGACATGCAGATTAGTGACGGCTGTTGTAAAACCAGCGTCAGTGGACAGATATTCCAGTAATTCACTGACGGCCGAGGCTGAAATTGTCACATCAAAAATAATAACCACAGGGGTGCAGTTTGATTAAAACGCTTCACCTTTAAATGTGGATCCAGTTAGAAACATTTCACTGATTAGTTTATAAGCTCGACAAGATATCATTCAAACGTGCTTCCAAGAGAAAAATGGAGAAGATGGATTTCTTTTCTCCACAAACCAGATCGCTACAGGATTTTATTCCCCTCTGTTTCACATCCTTTCAGTTCAGACTGATGCACGACACACACAAAATACCTCCAGCAGCTGCTGATTTAAATTGACCAAATGTCCGTTTCCATCTTGCCTCTGGCTGCTCACCTGCGAGTGAAAGTGTCAGGAAGCTGGTTTGTTCATCGCCATGTGTGCCGTGAGAGCTCACCGCTTTTAAATACCCTGACCAGGAAGGGAACAGGAGAGATGTATGCATATTTGGATGACCTAGTTTTTGTTTTTGGCTGCTGAGCTCCAGCTAGTAAGAGGGGGAAAAGAGGGAATATTTTTAATATTTTAAAGGATTTCCCTCCATGAAAGGTGTTAAAGGTGTTTTCAGTAAGTTTTAGAGGACAGTGTGACATTTACATCCTGCTTCTCCACTTAGATGAACAGATCTAAACAGAAATATTATTAATACATTTGTTGTTGGCCTATAATTTAAAAAAATACAAAGAAATAAACAGGTAGGTTCATTGCAGATGAGTGAGCTCCAGTGATTCGTTATTCTTTTTTTTTTTTTTGAGGATTTATTGAGTTGAAGTGAAAAATGCGAGGATTTGTCAGATGAACAAGCTTGTATTGTAAATGCTGTTTATGGGAAATATTTTCAGTCTCTTTGATCAGGACATTGAACAGTTTGCCAATGAATCAATAGATTTAATCACTGACCATTTTGAGAATCGATGAATCATTTAAATTATTATTGTTTCAGCAAAAACACCAAAAAAATGACAAATGTGACTATTGTGACTAGTGAGAGTATGTGTGGATTTTGGACTTTTGTTTGGAAAAAACAAGCATTTTGAAGACCTCACCAAAGGATCTATCAGTTCAGTTAGAAACAAATCGGCAGAACAATCAATAATAGGAACATGCCGTTGGGTGCAGCCCCACGCTGAAAGTCTGATCTCTGATACCAAAGCTCTGACTGGAGGTTGAGTCTCTAGAAGATCGTTCTGTTATCTGTTATCTTTCTTTTACAAAAACTGGTATATTTAGTAGCGATTTTGTGTTTATTTTACTACTGCAAGAGGGATGAAATCCAACGTTCATGCGACGCTATAATATTCTTTTCATCTTAGAGTGCGAGAAGCGTGTGCAGAGCTCCGCCGAGACCTTTCCACAAAGAAAAAGGTCACTAATAATGTTTCTCCCACTGAGACAAGTTGATAAACCTTTAAAGGTGCTGACATTCCTGTGTTATTTAGTCTGGATGCGTGCTGTAACGGTCATGCATTAAGTCTGCCGTAGCTGATGACTGAAGGATTAGACACGCAAGCCCGTGGAGGGAATGTGAGGGACGGGACGGCTGTATATAACGCCAGTTTATAGAGATGATGATAAGAATTACGGCTTGTTTGGATTCCACCGGTGATGTCTCTCTCCTCCAACCCCACCGCCTCCCTTTTCCTCCCTCCCTCCCTTCCCTTCCCCTCTCTGCCACACGTGAGGATGGAGATTTATGGGTGAACAAGGGAGGAGAATAGGGAGGAAAATTTGGTAATAGGGTTGGAAGAGGAATAAAAGGGGCGCAAAAGTGGAGATTAGATTTTATGGCGCCGCTGTAAACTTTCCCGACGATTTGAATGAATTGTTATTATGCGAATAAAGCGTCCTCAACGTGAGAAAACAATTGCTAAATGCAACTCTAATTTAGGGATGAGAAATCTGCGGTGTTCGGTGAACAAAGCCCGGCTTTAAATACCGTATTAAGCCATCATCCACTTCAGCTTTCCATTCATTTCCTTTTGTCTCTCAGCTCGTGTCGACGCAGCCCGCACTCCAAATAGGCCAAGGCCTCTCTCGAATCACAGGGGGAGCTTGTAGAATAAATTCTGGGAGTGTGTCTACACCACAACACAATGCTGTTTAGGGACTCTTTGTTAATGATCTATCAGGGCTCAGTTAACTTTTCACACTCTCTTCGTGGGACCTTGCGGCGCTTGACGTCGCTCGACTCTGCATCTGTCTGTAATCCATCAAGTGGCGGGCGCATACCTGTGGGAACTCGATGATGGCCTCGGTATGAGGTAACGCTACACTGGACCAGTTGTGAGACCTGCGGTTTCGAGGTGGGGGTGGGGGGGTGAGGGGTGGAGGGTACGAGTCGGCTGAGGAGTGACAGGATCTTAGCCTCTTTCTGCGCTGCAGCCAATGGGGTGACAGCAGGTTTAACCTTCCACCAAACAACTGCTCCTCTCGGAAAACAAGATGATAGACTCGTAGATGCCCTGTGAGGCTCGGTTTCACAGACATATTTAAGGGGTATGGTGTCAGACCAAGTGGTTGATTTCACAGAGAGACTCAAACTAAGCATCACATCTTATGTGGGATTAATTTGCCATAAAAAATGTAAATTAAGCCATTTTTTAAAACTAAAAAGCATCACAAACAACGACGTTGAACAGTTCAGCTCTGTCCACTCAGCAGAAAAAGGTTGTTTTCAAAGACATTTTACTGGAAAAATTCCTCAAAGATTGCACCAATATAAAAAAAAAATCCATTAATCTAAAATCTCAACACTCATTACTGCTGCCAACTCAGGTCCGTCAGATTCAGGATGGTTTCTCTGGACAGATGAAAATGACCTGTGATGTCCTCACGTCTGTATATTTCCATCACTGCAATATCTTAAAACCATCTCATCAGCTCATTCCTCAGTATTGTGTATCATGAGCCACCTCCTCCTACTTTCTTCGGTGCCGCTGCGTATCAGATTGTCAACAGAAGCCTGTATTTTTTACGAAGCTGTTTGCAAAACTGTGAAAACCAGACCCCAGTTTTACTTTTGTTTTCTTAGATTAGGTCGAATGAAAGTTTCAGAATTTCACAAACACACAGGCTGACTTATCTTAAGCCTTGGCCGCCTCACCTTCAGGCTAAGTCAGAAGCGAGAGCCGGGTTCCCATGGTAACAATCAGCGATACCTGCTAACCGGTGTTTCCATGGTAACAATCAGTTAACACCAGCTGACCAGCGGCACCAAACAATAACAAAAAAAGAAAACATGACTCATAATTTGTTGTGTTCGTATAATGTTGTAGAGCGGGTGGCGAGGAGGGAAAGAGTTTTTTACACAAGCGAAGACAGCTGTTGAGTTCACAGAAACTTTCTGAGTTTGCAGAAATACTGAGATCTGCCACATTTTTTTTTTTAACTGCTACGATCTTTAATGAAGAATAAAATGTCATAATGAAAAAAAAATGAAAAAAGTTAGAAAAAAATCATAGAAAATTACTTCTACTTTAGATGTAAGATAAGAAGTAAATGGATTAATTTAGAAGTCAGACTATTAGTTTGATGTGAGTCTATCTTTGTGAAAGTGGCCTCTGCTCTGCTCTGTCCTTGGAGGAGGGATGGGGGGTGAGAGGGGTGTTTGGGTAGAGATGATGGCCTCTGGCAGTGTTACCAGTAATTAAAAATTGGGTTTTTTATTTCTGCACATGCTCAGCAGTGGATCGGCGCCAGCAAACCGCCACCCTGACACCCTGCAACTATCAGCATCAACACTGGCGCACAAGGTCTAATTATTCTGTAACTGGGCCTCTGGTTCATCAGACAAAACAAGGCCAGGATGCATTGCTGCTGTGAGAAATAATCATCCTCTTTTTCCCTTTTTTATTTATTTTTTTAATGGGTCAATTAGGGGCTAAGCAAGTGGGCACGCCCCCTCCATTCCCAGAGGCGTCTTTCCCTTTGTGGAGCCACGAGGCCGCAGTCGTAGCTCCGCGTGAACTATTCTTGTGGCTGTTTATTGGGATGCGTGCTTCTTCTAGATCCCCGCGGCCTCTTGAGTCCACGGGCGGCCTGATCCGTGGAGAGCCAGACGCCACAGCGGGGTGTGGGGTGGAGGAGTCACATGAGCTGATGGACAGATGCAGAGGTGGAGGGGTGGGGAAGTGGAGGGGGGACGGCTCCGGAGCTGAGAAAGTGCGATGAAGTTGAAGAGAGGGGCAACAATCTGGGCTGGGTGGAAACGCAAGAACAAGAGGAGCCCAGGAGAAGGTAGTAATGTGGTGACGGGAACGTGATACGTGTGATGTCAGGACCTCGGATCGGCGGCACGTTGGCAAGATTTAATGAAATGTGGGGATGGAATTACTGCCTAATGGAGAATCAAAAAGGGAGAGGGTGTAACTGCTCTGAAGGGGGAAAAGATCTCACTTCTGACAAATGCTTTCGTGATTACGCCGACATGTCCGCATGTGTACTTTTAAGGAACCTTTCAAGAAGACCTTTTGTTCTAAGAAGCAGAGATCGGTGAATTTCTACGATGGAGAAAGTGACATCCACAACATAAATAAGCAGTTCTGACTTTTTCCGCACAATAACAGCGATATGGTGAACTTTCTGCAGACTGGCGAGGGGAGATGGATGCCGGCGGAGGGAGACAGCGTAACAGAATGAGGGAGGCAATCAGGGTCAGATAGATTAGGTGTCTGAGGTGCAGAGATACGACGCAAGGTAGTTACACCTGACTTGGCAGAGGTCCCTCTAACAATCACCCCGCTCACTCTCTCTCTCTCTCTGCCTCTCTCTCTCTCTCTCTCTCTCTCTCTCTTGCTTTTATCTGTTACCTCCTCCTCTGCTCCCGCTTCCCCTCCCTCCTTTTTCCTCTGTGCACGCGTTCGTTTCTTGGGTTTCAAGCGAACAGCTGATTTACGGCGCTTTGAGGTCACTGTTGACAAAGGCAGCAGGAGCATATTTCAGATCCGGCGACTGATGCAAACATTACGACATACGCCGCAGCCCGTACGGTTTAATGTCACACAGCGCCGTGTCAGGGGTCCATTAATGTTTCAGCACGGTGGTTATTAAATGGTTTTCCACATATATGGTCGGCTTATGTTGCTAGAATATCATATGGAAAGTTTATGGTGAATGAAAGCACTTGTTAAGGAGGAAACAGGGCATTCACTTTCTTTTTTGCACACCTTTGTTTTTCATTTTGTGACATTTTAGACCTCCATTTTAAATGGATGAAACTATCTCATCAGTTCAGATTAACAAGAAATCAGCTATATGACTTTCTGGCGCAGCTGATTTAGCAAAATTGGATTCATTGGGTTCATTTTGCATCAATGGGCTGAAACATTTTGCAGCCTTGTATGAGACAAAAACACAAAGAATCAGATATCAGTCTTTGTACAACACAGAAACTAACTAAATATGGTGATTAAATTCTAAATTCATATAATCATGAGCCTTAAATCAGACCTGCGTACTGACTTTTGCCCTTTCAGCATCCCAGCTTTCTTCAGTTTAATGAACCTGACAACACATTTATCCAAATCAAAGACCCATTAATGTTACTGTGAGCTGTTTTCTTTCCATAATGTTGACACATATTACTTTTGATGACCACCATAAAACAAACTAAGTCAAGCACATTATATTTTTACCACGAAAACATTGTAAATATTTGATATTGAAAGATTTAGATCAAATGTTGGATTAATATTGACATTCACATCTTTTGAATTCCTGTCCAGCAGCTTGAGAGTCCTCCTTTGGCTCAAGAACTTTGTCAGTAAAAGAGAAAACAACCCAGGGACATTAAAGATGAATTTATGAGGACATCTAATGAAAGCTAACCTCGTGTCACAGATTACAGAGTAAAGCTCACGTTTAACAGCTTTGATTCACATGCCAGCTCATGAATTGTATATTGGGGAGGTGGTGCTCTCCTCCTTTTTTTGTAAAATATAAAAGGTAAAAACAAACAAACCTAACTTGGCATCTTGATGTTCTGTTAGTGTGAATTTGCATCACGATGCAGCAACAAAGAAAAGGTATTGTACGAAGAAAGGGTTAAAAAAAATGGGTTAAATTGTTTTTTTTGTTTCCTTTTTCTCTCATCTGAACATGTCATTGCATCATCAGCTCACACTTGTGTGTCTGATCGGTGGGTCTGTTATAATCCCGCAGGTTGGACCAGCTTACCTGGCTTCTGGGGCTCAGGCATGTCTGTGTCTGTTTATAGTGAATCCTCTCAAAGCGTCTTCCTCACTCCTTGTCTGTAGATCTGCCTGCATTTCCTCCTGCATCCCTTTTTATCACCTCAACAAGCCCCCCACCCCCCCACCTCCCTCCACCACACACCCTTCAAACACACACACATACACACTGCCACCGCTAACTTCATCCCCCCCTCTTCGAGAAGTGGAACAAGGAAGGAAGAGAGTGACAGAATAGCTGTCACTTGAAACCTTGGCAGGAGCTGCAGAGCTTTGAGGAGGAGAAGGAAGACACCATGAGGGGTAAAAGCGGTTCAGAGCCATAAAGAAAAGTCCAGCCCTCGGGGAAAACCTGCCAGCTGATTAACTCATTAGGCCCCGGAGCCAGAACATTAACAAACTGATTGATGCTAATCGGCCCCGACTGACAATCCGATCGCGTGACGGACGGAGGGTCGGCCGAGTTACGTTTCATGTTTAACTGTCATGTGTTGTACATCTTTCCAGTTGCCTGCACAAAAAAAAGTATTATATACAAGTGGGGTCAGGTAAGGAGAACAGTTTCTTCTTTTGTTGAAGGAATGGTGGTCTGAAATGTTTGAGACAGGCCCACATTTATACTTCAATTATCGTTTCTGAGAAACTGTAGATGTGGATCTTCATATTTTGTAGTGATTGAACATAATCCCTCGGAAAAATTACTTTTTTTTCACCGGTCAGCTGTTTCTTTCTGCATTGCAACAGGCCTACACTTAAGTTAAATACATCAAATAGAGTTTGTCTCGTTGCACGTTCAGCACAACTCGACCTGCTCTATCAGTTGACGAAGTGACAACATTACATCGTGAGACAGTGGGAATAACTGTTTGTTTAGAGGCTCTTTATTTAAAAGTAGACAGCAGCTTGACATTTAGTAATTCCTCTCCTTATGTGTGATTTGGGCTGTGTTATAATTATTGTTCTATTAGCACACTGAGCTTTAAATCAGGGATGAGTAGAGACATTTTATACGTCCAAACGAACTATAAATAATGCTGAGGAGGAGCTTCTTTTTTTTAAAAAAAAAAAAAAAGCAAACATAAAGGTTCAGCCCCAAATCATTTTCACACTGTCCCTAGCTGAGGAGGATGAGAGAAAAAATGAAAATGAGAGCAAAGCAGCAGCAGCCTTTGTTCCTAAAGGCTCTGACAATCCCATTTGTTCTCCAGTAGCCGTAGCTGTCAACAGGGTGTATTTTATGGGACTGGAAGCCCACGGCAAGGGATGTGAGGAACAAGGTCAAAGACAGTGGAAGGAGGTCGCTGACCTCAGGAATTCATGAAAAGGTTTAAACTTCCCAACACACACACACAATCACACACAAGAATTTGCTTAGATCTCATGTGATGTGGAATAAATATACATTACATTCATCACACGGCAAAGACGAGCTCATTCACATGTGACTGACAGCACAGTGGCTTTTATCCTCCACACAGACCAAGACCAGTTTATTGTAAACATCAGTGTTAAATTATGCATTCAAGCAGCTTTTGCATTCACACGTCTTTATACGGTTGCACCGTTTCTGAATTCTGCGCTTGTTTTTCTGCCGCCCGGGCTGCCATAACCTTGGCTATAACAATAAACATTCTTTGAGACTTTAATTTGGGGAGAGAACTCAATTCAGGTAGAGAGGCAGAGATTGAAGAACGGCTATTTAAGGCAAGTGCAACTTGAGATTCAGATGTTCAAGGAGAACAAAATACCCTCGAGGAAGATTATGAAGGGCTGTTTGAATAGGACATAAAAGGTCCTTGAGTCTGTTAGACCTACTATATAGTCTAACTTTACATTACTTGACTTTTAAGCAGAATTATCTTTCATAAATCTCTTTGATGCACTCGCGGCTCATCAGCAGCGATTTGCAGTGTGACTAAACTCCCCGAATAGGTCAAAATTATTCATATGTTGTGGATTTAAAGTGGATATAGGAGACTAACTGTAGGTGTCCTACATGATCCAGTGATCCGCTGCAGAGGATGACACCGGAGTTATTTAACGCTTGCATTAGTTAAGCCTCACTGAAGCACACGTTAAGCCAACTGAAGCAGGTCCCCTCCACCTTCAGAGCGGCTTTCCCATGACTGATGCACACCAGTTCGGAGATTAAAGCTGTCAGGAGGCAGCATTTTGTGTCATATTTTGAAAGATTATTTTTTTCAGAGAAAAAACTAAATTCATAGATAAACTGATTTTTTTTTGCAGATTGCAGGAGTGAAAAGAGAGAAAGAGCTTTCTTCACATTTTAACAAACAAGCAGGCCTGATGTGGACCAGCTCTGTGCACAAGTAAAGTTTATTTCTAGAGCACCTGTCTAGATCAGATGCTTCACAGTAAAGAGAGACATATTAAGAAAGCAATACATAAAGATAAATGAACAAGCAAAAGTCTACACAGGTGGGTCTTGGGTTTCTTTTTTAAGGTGTCGACAGATATCAGATTCAAAATCAGAGAGTCCCAAAGGAGACGAAACTTTAAAGGCGCAGTCTCTTTCTGAAGAAGGAAGATCGAGTTAGATCTCTAAGAGCTCTAAACATTTGATCATCTTCAGCTGGACTCGAAGAGATCAAGACCGGAGTAACATGAGTTACTTTTTAAAGACCTGGTGAAAAGCTTGGCTGCAGCGCTCTCTGGACCGCTCGTAGGCGGGTGTGGGGAGGGGGGGTTGTCTTTCTCGCTAAGACAGGTGGAGGGGGAAGTTACGATAGTCCAGACTGGATGAAGGGCAATTACAGATCTCCATCTTAGCTTGGCACACAACAGGCCTGAGGTCAGCAAATTAAACACTTTACATGCTGGTCAAGAGATGATCCGGAGTGACAGCTGAGGGTCTGACGTGGATTAAACAGTCGAGGAGCCGAGGCCGTCCTCCTGCGCCTTCGGGACAAGACCAGCAGGGGCACAAATAAATGAAGAGCTGTGTTTTATCATTTAAATTTAAACTAGAAGCATTTTGGCGGCCGTGGGAAACAGGAGGAGGCGGACCCTGTTTACGCCGATGATGCTCGGTGCAGTCGAGGGTTGACGGACGGTGTTTCTCAGCTGTCGGCCGTGTTGTCTGTTATCTGCCCGGAGCGTTCCCCGGTGTTTTTGTTGCTGCTGTTTACATTCCTCCAGATGCACGTTCAAAGTTCAAGAATTGCACAAGGTCATATGTAATGTATGTGTATAGGTATGCACGGTATGTGTACATTAATAGCTCTATCTATCTATATATATGTTGTTGTTTTTATCATTACAAGCGAATTATAAACTTTTTGAGGGTTAAAAAAAGACGTCTGATCAAATATCACCTGCATGTCCTTGATTAGACCTACCTTTAAAACTCTGTATTGTCCAGCAAATAACAGAAGTGCACCCTGAATTGGTTTCTTTGACTGTAATGAAATGACATGTGGCTTTACATGATTAATTTATTTGGTTTGCGATGCGGTTTATATCGACCCATCGAGCAAGATCTGATTACTGAGATGCTTTAAAATGTGCATGTTTAAAAGGCATCATTCAATCAGATAGAAGAGTCTCTGTATGAAGAAAACCTAAAATATTTTTGGGGGCCATTGTGGTAAAGAAAATAAGTAAATAATGGTAAAATAATGAGATATATGCTTAGTTTTAATGAAATATGGAGGGCTGAGCCATTTCAGCTTTTCTTTAAAATGATTTCGTGTTAATTCCTGTAATTGTTTGATTCGTCTGATCAGTTGTCATCACTCTTAGGAGGAAAGGATTTTTCAGTGATTAACCCCAAACCGTGGCAGCATCGTCTTATCCAAACTTTGGGACGTGTTTCGAAACATTTTGCTGACTTTCTTTTTCTGTCATTTTTCATAATGCTCCATTTTTTAATGGCACACAAGCGGACAGGACGTGACAGCGTCTTCCTTCAAAGTGAAAGTCCTCTCGCCGTTTCACAAAAATATACATGCTTTCATATTTGACTAAGAATAGTAAGGTGACACCGTTGTTTAGGGCGATGACAGAGAGTAATGGGCCGTCCCAGTAAGGGGGGGAACAGATACTGTATGAGCCTGCATAGTTTCAGAGGCAGAGCCCGGGGGACGCACATGCCTCAGTCACCATATGCTCCATACAGAGCACCCCCACCTTCAAACTGAGCAGGAGTCCAGACAGGCAGACTGCTGCACCGCAGACAGTAATATGATAACGAAAACATGTCAAAAGCCCAATAAATTACAAAAGGCATTCATCCAGCTGTAATCTAGTGTGTAAAATCAGAGAAAATTTGCTGCTTTTGGTTAATATCATCAGCTGGCATCTTCTTTTGGTTTTTAATATTGTTTATTAATGTTGACAGAGTCTCAGGAGAAGACTGGGGTTGAACTTCTGCAAGCGAGAAAATAGTTTTTTAGAATATTTACTCAGTTTAAGGCAGATCTAGTACTGATAGTGCCAAGCAAGACCTTTAAAGGAGTTTTTTGGAGGAATTAGGGGGTAAAATCCTCTCAGTGGTTTTGTAAAAGCTCCCACACAACAACAGCACAGTTGATTTAAACACCCAGAACACGTTTTCAGGCGTCAGTGTCCTCATGGAGTCACATCTCCCCTTCACTTAATTTTTTCACCTCATCTAGGACAGTCCCGTCATTGTCAAATATGTCTGATATTTTTGTCATTGGTCTCCTAATGTGAGCCAAATCACCATTCTTGTAAACGCGAGGACAGAAGTGGCAGCTGCAAGGTGTGGCGCCCTCCGTCGGAGTCATTTTAATCTCTGCTCGAAGGTCGACGGGAGAGAGGTGAAAAACAAGTCGTCTCGACTTCTTGATATTCTGAACTTTGAGGGATTAACATTCAGAAGTCCTTTTCAGCACTCTGATGCGTAAATGTTTAAGTTTGAAATGATGGATGCCTTTCACTCATATCCACAGAGGGTACGAGCTTGCATGTCAGCAGAACTCCTCAGCCAGAAATAAGCATTGAGAAATAAATCGCATCAATCACATTCGGCGGAAAACCTGCTGCTGCTCCTCCTTTCTCTTTTCTTTCCAGTTTGGTACTTTGAATCTTTGTGCCTCGACCCAGGTCAGCGAAGTCACAGACATCCTGACCCTTTGTTGACTCCTGACTCTTAAACAGGGTTTTGGCAACTGCAGACCTGGTAATGTTAGTAACAGGAGCCAGCATCCAGTGCACGCAGGTCCAAAGAAGTAAAATAACGATCCATAGATTCTGGTCGGGAGGTGCCACATATCGGAGCCCGAGCTCACCGGACCTGCTGAGCAAAGGGAACGCTGCAAAGAACACAAGCCCGGATTTGCTGTCTGTGCAAACCAGTTGTGTCCCATTCAGAATCAGAGTTAAATTTATTGCCAATTAGAAAGCAATGTGTGTGCTGTACACTCATCCTAATAGTATCTGGTACTGAATTGTTTTCTGGATCTATTTACATGCTGTAAATATACAGTAGGTACAATTGAACCTAAAAATCAAATCAGAGAACACATTGGCCTCCAATTCTTTATGCCTTGTTCAGAGAAGATGCAAAAAAACTGTGCATTCAAATGCTTTCCTCCACTGACAAACAGCAAATCAATGTACAGTGGCCCTGAGAGGCAAATGAGAAAAAAGAAGATGATCTGAAGAAAAAACTGATGATCTATTTTTATTTTGGTTTTTGTGACTTAAGACTGCAAAAAAAAAAAAAAAAAGGTTTTGCCAGAGTAATATCTCTCAGTTCCTTTTTTTCATTTTTGAATCACGTGGGGAAAAAGTTTTCTTGGGTCATTTAAAAAAAAAATCCATTTCTTCAGGGTTTTTGTTAGTGTTGTAGTGGTGTAATAATACTATTTTAAATGCACCACTGCCCTTTAATAGGACTTAAAGCATTAATAGTTTCTTCCATGGGAGTTTTAAAAGGTGAAAAATAAATTAAAAAACTTAAATTTGGTGACAAAAAATTCCACTTGTTTGCAAGTAATAAATGCAGGGGAGAAAACAGT
The DNA here is from genome assembly GCA_023238725.1 of Scortum barcoo. NCBI lineage: Eukaryota > Metazoa > Chordata > Actinopteri > Centrarchiformes > Terapontidae > Scortum > Scortum barcoo. The sequence continues at coordinate 4,260,927 of CM041547.1, forward strand.
CTGAAAAGCCTGAAATCCTCCTCTGCGGCCAGTACTAACCACATATTTGTTCTTCTTATTAGTGGTTTCCCGCAGATAACAAACTATATTTGAGCAGGAAAGACAGAAAAAAGTGACTCTTGTTGTTTGAGATGCATCCTGACCCCAGGAGTGAATGACAGCCGAGTGACGACACTGATGTATGTCTTGAGATTAGTGCAAGTGCAGTTTTTCTGTGATTCAGTACAAATTTACTCCTTAAAAGGACATTAAAGTAAATAAAACCCAGGCTGAGGTAGAACGTGGAATGCTGACTAAAGAACTTAAAACCGCCTCTCTTCATCTCAGGACATAAATATTTATTATTCAGCTGATAAAGTGGCACTTTTAGAGGCCATTGGAGAGGGGGGGTGGTGGGGGTGTGAGACGATGGGTGAGGGTCTTTTCTGGTGTGTTAGCAGCCTCTGCTGGTCCTGGATGTGTCTGTGCATCAGAACCACAACAGATCCACATTATAGTCAGTTCAAAGTCCAGTGCTCCTTTTTTGTAACACACAGGAGAGTGAAATGTGTGTTTGACTTAATGTGTTTGGGCTGATAGATGTTAATCCTGTATGTATTTTACAGCAGATAAAGCTCTAAATGTAAAGGGATGCTTAGCAGTCCAAAATCTAAATGTATAACGGCCAATAGATTCAAATACATTACCTGTTTGGGCACTCAGCAACTCCACTTATTCCTCCTGTTACAAATATCTCTGCAGCCAAAATGTAGAGCAACACAAACCTGAAATTTAGACACCTCAAAATAGAAATCAATACCTCTTTAATTCTCCAAGAAGAAGAAACTGCACAAGACATTGCTGCTGACACGTTACAAGACAGCAGCACACAAACAGGCCCGGTTCATTAGCTGCGTTCTGTCAACAGACAAGGAAACCACTGTAAATATCAAAATTCTAAAAATACCGATTCAAAGACTAAATACTGCTCCTGTGCAGCGGCGCTGGCACAGCAGATGACAACATCAGCATGTTCAGAGTCAGACAGGAGTGAAAAGTAAAGTAAGTTTATATTTATTGAGAGGTTTGCATAAGCTATATGCACTCAAGTAGGTCAGCACATACCTTAAATAGCTCAGCATGCACAAATGAACTCTGTGTGTGTGTGTGTGTGTGTGTGTGCAGCGTCTGAGAAGTCATTTATTCACTTAAAACAACATGTTTGTTGAAATTAAAAAATGACTGTGTGTGGATCTTATGATTTTAAATAAAAAATAAAATAAAAAAAATTAAAAAATAAAATACAAAATAAAGGAACTGTGTTTATTTGTTATAAATAGTTAGATTACATTAGGCAAGCAATAGCTTAAATCAGCATTTAAAAGAAAAGAAAAGAAAAGAAAAGAAAAGAAAGAAAAGAAAAGAAAGAGGAGGAGAATAAACATATTTTTGTGTGTTTTAGAGACCTTTGTTGTGAAAAACTATCCGGAAGTTCTAATGTTGTTGTTGCGGTGTAAATGACAGCGTCTTCCGGTGCCCGTTCCTGTCAAAATGGCTCGGCTATTACAATTAAAAATCGCCGTCGTTTCTACTGTTTTTATCGTCGTATGCACTGATATTGTAGGTTGTAATAACGGTAGAAGGGTAAGTGTGAAATGTCATTAATTTAACCTTTTTTATTTCACTGCTGTTGAGCGGAAGCTGCGCATGTTTGCCCTGTATTTAGCATTAGCTGGCTAAAGGCTAACGGTGGATTTTTATTTGTATTATCAGGTGGGTGATGTTCTGGACACTGAGTTCAGCGGGTTTTCTGTGCCTCTTGAACACTCCTTTGAAGTCGGTGAGAAAGTCTTATTATTTTATCACTGTCATTGTGTTGTTCAATACATTACTGTGCATGTTTTTGAGCTGGCTAAGCAGCGTCGTGCTACCGGTGACAACGCCATGTCCGGATGGAGAAACCTACGCACAAAACTTCATTTAAAAATCTTATTATTAAACATTTTTTGATATCTCGATGAAATATTTCATTTGAGTCAGCATAAATGAATATATTCCGAGCTGCCAACGTGGTCTTGGTAATTCGGCATGTAGAGTAACATAAACCAATATTTTATTTGAATTAAATGCAGTTGTTTAGTCAGTTTTATTAATGTCGTTCAATATCACAAATTACAATTTACCTCAGCAGGTTTACAGTCTGTACAGATTAGGACACTTGACTTGGCAGAGGATAAACTGAATGAAATAAATTATCAGAAAGGAAGGACAGACATACAATAAATGTCACAGAAAAGCACACAATAAATCAGCAACAAAATCAGAGTGTACACGACTTTGATGACGAAAGTTTTAGAGCAAAAGTGAAGAGGACGGATCCAGGAGGTCACCGAATAACTTACCCAGATAGGTAGGATGTGATCCAAACTGCCTCTTCTCCTCCACCACTGAGAACTGGAAAGAGGACAGGCCACACAAGAACATAAAAGGCAAATCCAGCAGTCACACAGGGAGGGGAGGAATGATCCAGATGCATGTCTGGATGAGGCATCGCTGGCCTGGAGAGAATGAGAGAGGAGTCCAAGACCAGCAGATTTTCATTCAGCCATGCTCTCTGTTCATGCTGTCTGTTTTTCTTCTTCTTTCAGATGATGTGGCAAAGTTTCACACAAGAGGAGCTCTGGTGTTAAAAGCTGGAAGGGAGCCGAGCGTCTCACTGACTCAGAACCAGCTGTCAGAGGAGGACAGAACCAAACTGAAGGTGAAATGTGAAAAGCGTGAAAGGATGTGCACTGATGAGTACTGTAGATTAACAAAATCACACAAAGACGGTGTGATTCCTCCTTTTTTTTTTTTTAAACAACACATTTGATTTGAGTCACAAACAAACTGAGTGTGATCAGCGCAGCATGTCGTGTACGTGCCTCTCTTTAAATCCGCAGGAAGTGGCTGCAGTGGACGGTCTGTACAGGATCAGGGTGCCTCGTGTTTCTCTGCAGACAGACAGACAGACAGAGCGACAGATGGAAGGCTACCTCACAGCATTCGTCAGAGCCGTATGTATTTAATTTCACCAGGGAATTATCCTCAGACAGACACTTAATCAATAAGATTGTATGAGGGAACTGATCAGAAATGACTAATTATAATCAAATGATAGTTGTTCTCTAGTTGGTCTCTCTCTAGTTTGATTTGAAGTGATAATAAAAGTGTGTTGTACTTTGTTTTGACTTTAGTTTTATATTATTTAAACAGTATTTAAAGTTAATACAATTAATAAATCTTAATAAAATTAAAATTGACTGTTGTTTTGATGGTTTATTGGGTTTATAGTTGTCTCAGTGCTTTAAATTAGCGGCACTCTGGAGTAAATAAAATGTAAAGACAGAAGTACTTGTAAAAATTTAGTTCAAGTATTAAAGAGGAACTTAAAGTAAAACGTTTTACTCCATGATATACGTTGTTGAAAGAGGAGACATTTTAAATCGTCTCCATTTTTATAAACAAGAGTTGGATTGATATGACAGCCTTTCGTATATCATTTAACATTACTTTACGTTTTAGTAATTCAAAGACAGTTTTACACTCTGGTGGACAATAAAGTCATATTCTGAAATGAGAAATATGTAACGTTTCCACTTGAATCCTCTTGCAGTGAGTGTGTAGTTGACCCATATCTCTCCACTTAATTTAAAGATTCGAAGGAATTTAAAGCAGTTCAGATTAGTATGAAATTGGAACTACCTAACCAAAGTTAAATCACATCAAGGGCTCTTCTAAAATGAGTTTAAGGCAGATCTAATAGATTAAACAGTGTCATACCATCCATGCTAACCAACGACTGTTGATGTGACTCTTAAGACAAAGCTTCACTCTGATTTTTGATCCCCAGTGCGCCATGGTCGAGTCTCACCTGAGCGACATCATCACCCTCCACTCGGACGTCTCCGGCTACCTGATCGGCGTCTCCATAGTGACACTGCCCGGAGCCTGCAGGGGCACCGAGGTTGAGGATGAAGTCGACCTCGAGGTTTTCAACACCACACTCAGCGTCATGGCTCCCGTCAACGCACCGGGGTCAGTCCTGGATTATATTTGTTAAATATAAAATCACTTTTTCAGTTTCTCCTTTGGGTTTTCTTCCATCAGGTCTGAGCTACTCGATAAATCTCGCTACCATCCATGTCTGTGGCTTTGTGTGCAAATCCAAACAGCGAAATCCTCTCGGGTAGCTTCTTCACATTTCTTTGTTTGAGCTCTATCTATTTACCTTGGCGTAGCAGCTTTACATCCTTTCCCCATAGGTAGCGGGAGTCTCTGAGCACACGTCTGCCTTTCAGACACACTTTCCGTTCTGGGGTTTGTTTGAATGCTAATTGCTTACTTTCTTCCAGGCCCGAGACGGCTCTGTTCCTTGAACGCATGGAACAGGAATCGGAGAAGAAAGGGAAGAATCCACAAGAGCAGAAATCTTTCTTTGCTAAATATGTAAGTACTGAAAACGGCTGATAAAAGGCTGTGCCTCAAGATGTATTCTGGTAATTGGGCTCTAGTTAATGAAGACATGAGAATGCTTATTTAGCTCACATTTTTTCACTCCATCAGCCCCCTCACAAGAGTTCTTTGATGGCAGCATGTGTTCAGATATAATACAGAGACAGTTCTGTAGCCCAAGAATTTTTTTTCTCATTTTGTGGCGTTAAATATGGAGAAACCTGTCCTAAAAAGTTCAAATGGTTTCATGTTTTATTTTTTTTTTTTTTTTTTTTTTTTTTTGTTCTCTCTCTTTTACTCTTTCTTTCATGTGCTTCAGTTATTCTTGTTTGGTGCTTTCACACCTGCAGTTTGGTTCATTTGGTCCAGTTTGTGTTCACACTGATTCTTTACAAACAAACTGAGAGGAGAAAACGTGACGTCAAACTGACGGACTCAATGATTACACAGCTTTGTTCATTTGGCCTTCTTTTGCACTTTATAAGCAAAGATCTCACAAATTTCTGACTGAGCATTTTTAATAAATAAAGACTGCAACTGGACAGAAACAAGACCAAAAATGTTATTTATTATGGAGGGATAGGTTGTATATTTCACTCATTTCAATCACTTTTTATCAGGGATATATTAAAATACATGAAATAGGACACAAGTTAAAAACATACTCACATGTTGACATGTGTGCTGTATGTGTTACCATGGTTACCAAATAATCTTGAGATAACTTTAAGTATTTAATAGTGATTCAGTAGTATTTTAACTTTTTAATTGATGCCAAAATCACATATCTACACCCACACTTTGGTTGCTTTGCTTTAGCACCATAAACAAACTACAACAGGTCCCCCTTTTTAACCTGATCTCAGCCTAAAAAGGAGGTTCAGCACCAGAGTTTGTTTAACATCTTTCCCATCAGCAGAGTTTTATTTGAACCAAACCAAACTGGTCAGGTGTGAGAGCACCTGAAGTCCTCATCGTGGTTTGAGACCCGGGTCTGTACTGTCATGCTTCCCTGTGTGTTGCTGCCGCCTTGAACTCAAACCTGGACTCGTCATCCGAGATCACTCTGCCCGCAAAGTTTAATGTTAAACTTAAGCAACATGAGAACTCCCACACACGTTCACTTTGCAGTAAACTTTTCGATGAACTTTACAGCAACATGAGAGTTAGTCATCTTTTTAAAAGCAGCAGTGAGATTTTGTTTGTCCTCTGACATTTTGAGCTGTCGGTCCGGTCGCAGTAAAAGACGTCTCTCTGCTCGAGCTCCGAGTTTCAAAACGCTCCTGCCGAGAATCTCGCGTCCCGTCACTCCGTGTTGTTTTGCTGTGTTCAGTGACCTGTGTTGACTCTGTGCTGTGTTCAGTGACGGCGTGTTGACTTGGTGCTGTGCTGTGTTCCAGTGGTATTTGATTCTGGGAGGTGCAATCTTCCTCATGGCCACCAATTCAGCACAGCCCCCAGCAGGGGGAGGAAGAGAGCAGAGCTGATTCCCGCTGAAGTACAGTTTTCTTACTTGTGGCTCGTTCTGTCCCCCTTCCTCCTCTGTCAAGTTATGTACTCACCTTATAAACAGTATGACTAACTGACCCCCCCATTCCCTCTTTTCCACTCTTTGATGGTTTTTCAAGGTTTAATACCAAACACATTCAGACAGATGAAAGCAAAACTCAGATTTTCTTAATTACATTGTTTGAGGGAGCCTCTGTTCTGAACTGTAAAGAAATCCTAAATCTTAATAATCTATGTGAATATGTCGAGCATGTGTTTGGTGTTTGACCCCGACATTTCTTCTGGTTTCTACAGTTTCTCACCCATTTTTGTCTTTTTCTTCTCATTTTTCAGAAAATAAACTTTCTAATCTGGGATGACCAATCTGGAACTGTTGAAGTTTTTCATGTGATCACAGTTTATTGATTGTCTTGAAAACAAACCATCATTGTATTTACTTACTGTTTTTTTTTTTTTTTTTTCTCCTTGTCTCCTCCAGTGGATGTACATCGTGCCTCTCGTCCTCTTCCTGATGATGTCTGGCGCTCAGGACCAATCAGGCGGAGGAGCCGGGGGCGGAGCGGGCAATGGCGGAGGCCGATAATCAACACGACGACAGCCTCTTTTTGTTTCGTTTTACATTTCCTGAACAATAATTCTCTTGAACAGTTTTTAATTGCTGTACATAATGCTATTTAAGGTGGATAAATGTCACACACACAGCTCAGACTTGTACAGTAGAGAGGAGATATTGTGCCCTGCAGGTGACTGCATTTTTAATACTAATGTGAAAATAAAGTATTTATTACTTGACTGTTTTGTTTTGTCTTGGAGTATGAGAGGATAAAAAGCTGCTGGTATAAGTAGGTACTTTACATAACAGTGTTTTGGCAATAAAAAGCAACATATGCATCCACAGGAAGAACAATCCAAAAAAAAATCACAAAATGCAGTGTGAGTCTGAATTGTTCACAATGCATAATGCATTAAACAGAAGATCAGTGCATAGAGTATATAATCAGATGAAGGTCTGATTAGTGAAGGAAAGAACATTATTTGTTAGATGTCTACACATTTTAAAATGGTGATTAATCATGCTTTTAGATGATAATATTCCCATGAACAAAAAAATCAAGTTCCATGAATGTATAGCTGTAAGTTTTAACTTTTTCCTCTAAATCTAAGTCTTTCCCACCTTTCTTCAGCTCACCATCCTCTGAATTTTTGGAAATCCTTGAATACAGTAATCAGATTGTGTGTACTGCAGATCCTAAAATTCAAGGAAAGAAATCTCTCAACTATTCCAGGAATTCCAGAAATTTTCCATGTAGGTTTCTCACAGGCTTATTGATTTATGCATTTGATATTTCCAAGTGTACGTTTGATTTTGTTTTTTAGAGTTACTTATCTGAACATAGAAAACAGAGAACTTAAAAGAGTTGTAAACAAAGTGGACTTCATCAGTGTCTCAGTTGGAAATCTGTTTCTGCATTACCTTTTTATTTGCATGTTAGTGAACCCACTCATATCTGCTCGTAATCTGCTGTTTTTTTCTGCACAAAAAGGACAGACCTCAACACAGAAATGAAAAAAAGTAGAAGTAAAATCTTTATAAAGCTGAAAAATGTTTGAAATCCTACAAAAGTAAGCAATTCGTAAATATGGAGGGGAGGGTTCATTTTAATAGTCCAGTCCAAACTAAAGGGCCACTACTGGTCTGCCTTTGGATCCTGACTACAGCCATTTTTGGGGAGCTAAATTGAACATGCTTTTGCATCCTGCCACCTATCTGTGTATTTATAATCATGCGTCAGGCGGGGAGATCGCAGATTCAAAGGCTTTAACAGAATGTCCCAGGCTCCCCTGTGTCAACATCACCTATATCCTCTTCCTTATGTCAGTCAGTCCGACTGTTTTTAGTCCACATGTCCAACTGTGAGGAGTATCCTCTTATTTTAGGAGGCTCAGTGTCGAGCTTCAACACTCGGGTGCCCTCTGGCCCTGTCTGGTCACCGGCCGGGCCTTTCTCAGAATGACGCCACAAAGTAGCACAAACACGCCGTCCTGCTGCTCTCTTTCGCTATCTCGTCATAAGACATGAGGAATAAGGTGATTACGACAGCTGAGGGAAATGGGAGAGTTTGAATGAAGCGAGCCGGACAACAAAAAGTCATCCGTTTGTAAAGAGATCTGCATCTGTCAGGTGGGGGCAGAGGTCAGGCGGAGAGCGAGGCCGGTGCGATTGGGCCGTGTGTTTTAGTAACACGATGAGCCGTCATTGAGCCATGTTTCCAACCAAACAGTCCAGCTCCTTATCCCGCTTTCAAAAACACAATCTCAGCTATGTGTGTGGGATTTTTCACTGATGAATCAGGGGGGTGTCTATCAGCATGGACTGTGATGTATGTCCATGTACAGAGAAGCCGAGGAGGGTGGGGGGCACTGACACTGAGACGTGGTCGTTGTGATCTTTAGGAAGGGAATCATGTGTTTCGTTGAGGTGGCACATACACATATGTTGCTTTCAATAAGTATTTAACAGATACAGGCTAACATTAACATGCACCTGAAAAATTTGAGCTAAGAAAAATGGACCTTATGCACAAGCAAAACAAATTATGATATTATAATGACAAAAAATACAAGCTATAGGATTTAAAAAGCTGTTTGTACCACTAACTGCATGTTTAACACTTTGGAGAAATGTTAGAGGTGAAGACCAAACATAAAGACTCAGTTAAATGAGCATTTGAATGGATAATGTTGCTGTTTTTCAGCATTTGAAAGATTTTTTAAAATATCATATACATTAATATTTCAATCTGTTCCAACCTCTCCCCTGTGGTTGGTGCTGCAGAGCTTTTTAAACAACCAGACACCAGAACAGTTTGTCCCCACTGTTGAAACCTTGATCTCATCTAAACCTAATCCATTATAGATTATTGTCATATCACAATAGAAATGCACCATCTTTAATATGTATATATCATCATGCACTGCACTGTAAATCCTGCACTCTGTATTTACTGTATTTATTTTACTGTAAATAAATATGTATGCATGCACATACAGTACACTATATATTTAGATATATAGTTTTTACACATATTTGTGCACATAATAGTTCTGTTTATTCTTATCCTTGACCTTTATTTGTTGAACTCTGTCCTCCTTGTTCATAGCTGTTTTTTTCTATTTGTATGTGAGTACATGGAGAGCAATAAAATTACTTGTATGTGTGCACAAACATGGTCAATAAAGCTGATTCGGATCCTAATTCATATTCTCTAATCACTTCAGCCTTAAAAACCCATGATAAATCCCTTTTTATATGTTCTACATAAAGAGGAGGGTGCAAAATATCTAATATCTAAGTATACTGACTTTTACTTCTATTCATCATTGGAGTTTATTCAGTCGTCTGTAAAGGCACTGGTATACCCGTCTAAAGTTTTTTGAGCTTATCTCCACCTTAAGTCCAATATTCAGTCAGTTTTGGTATCAACTGAAGACAGGGTGTTGATTCTCAGTGGATTCAGTACCACTGAAATAACCTTTAACGTTACCAAGACACATTTTAATGCATTGTTGATGTTCAAAATATCATTCATTGGAGTTTTAAATCATTGTGGAACTTCAATTAAATAAAATCAGGGTTAAAGTAACTGATAGACATGTTCATACCAGCAACATTAGTACTGACACGTCATTTGTAGGTACACTAATAACTTTTTACAGCACTTTTCCTCTTGTGTCATAAAGAAATGCAAAAAAAATCCTGCTGCTTGTTACCAGGTGATATATGAAGTAAAACACAGGAGAGGCTGTAAATCATCTCAAGTGTTAAGTGAATAATTTAGAACGATTTATTGATCTTGTGCCACATAAACCTGCGCACATGTAACAGCTTATTAATGAGATATCCAGGCGCTCAAGTGGTTTTGGAGGAGAACAGATAAATGATGTAATACAGAGAAATATTGGAGAAGAAAACATGATGGCAGACAGCGGAGGGGGCCGGGGTGAGGAGAAGAGGGCCGATTACATACATAAAAAAAGGACTGCCACTCGCCCAGCAGCAGTTCCTCATAAATCTCAAGGCTCTTCTGACGCTTTGAGCCCACCAATGTCAGCATGACACCATGTGTCAGGCAGGACGTCACCCCCCGCTCTCTTATCACATCTCGTGATTTAGGAGCAGTTACAAGGTTTATGTTGCACTAAAACTGTGGGGGGCCTGTTGATTTTGGCCTGTCGTTGTCACGCTGTAAATCTGGACACTTTATCCATGTGTAGTTTATTAAAGATGATCAGCTGTGCTCTCTTAATAAAACCTGAACTGGAAATGTGCTTCATCTCCTCCGTGCATTCAAATAGTTCAAAAGCTGCCGTGTTTTTATTAGAGAGGAATGACCAAGGGTGGAAAGTAACTAAGTACATTTACTCTTAAGTACTTAAGGTGGAGGTATTTGTATTTTACTCTACTTTACTATCTTCATGTTTTGCCTTACATCTCTACTCCACTACAGTTCAGAGGAAATTATTGCACTTTTTACTCCACTTCATTTATTTGATTGTTGTAGTCAGTAATTACCTTTCATATTAATATTTTACATAAAAACATTTACGATAAGATTTTAAAATACAACACATTGTTAAATATTAAACCAGTGGTTCCCAACATTTTACTAAGTGACTCCTTATAAGAGTCTTCTAAACTTCTCACATGGTTTCACTTAAATAACAGTTTGAGGCCCAATAAGTTCACATTATTAAGTATAATTCACAAAAACAGCAACTATACAATAAAAAAATGAAAAAATAAACACCAATTTTTGCAACAGAACTTTGTTTTCCTTCTGATTAATGTTCTCATGACCCCTTAGATTGATCTTGTGACCCCAAAACTAACTATAAATAAAGTCTTTGAAACTAGCTCTTCAAGCAACTTCAACCATAAAATGCTGCTTTCGTATTGATTAATGCATGTTAACAATTTATTATGTGATGTATAATAATAGTTTAATATCAGTCAAGGAAAATTAGTCATTTTACTTTTGATACTTTCTGTAAATTTAGCTGATAATTCTTTTACACTTTTAGTTAAAGATTCCCTATATACATGACTTTTACTTGTAATACAGTATTTTTATTTTTTTCTACCGATACTTTTACTGAAGCAAACAATCTGGGAATGATTCACACTGAGTGATAAACAACAGTTGTTTCAGGAACAAACAGTTCACGCACCGAAAGCCAAATCCACGAGAACCAAATCACTGAGAGGGAAGTGAGAAGGAGGAAGCACCTGCCTTGTCAATCAGAGGAAAGCCAAGAAAACCACAAGGAGAAGTCTTGACAGCCCCTAAAAAGCATCCCAGTGGGCCAGCACAGATTATAGCCTTACACTTATTGTATCCCGCGCGACCAATTATGCTATACATTTCACCTTTGCACCATCATGTTAACATGTAATAAGGTAACACGATAGGACATGAAACAGCCGCACCGGGAGGTAATGTACACTGGGAAATTACATAGTGATGGCTGTCTATATGATGTTGTGCACAGGGCCCCTAAATGCACCCAAAGGTCACGGTACAATACTATTTAAGCCCACTCACTGACAGCAGTAAGCAGCAGGTGTTGAAATTTGTTTTCAGGCCTCACACGGAGCATATCTGGTAATATAGGAGCGGGCGCTTAGTGGGTAGTTACACTTCATTAAAATTCTTCTTCTAAAAGCAGCGTGACACTTTCTCATGACAGGGAGTTATTCCCTATTAAGTTTTATCAATTAAGACGTGCGAGCTAAAGCGAGCCTCCAGACCCGGGGGTTCGGCGCAGACGGTGTGAAGAGACTCACGCGTGATGTACTGCCTGCAGGAGAAAACCACTTTATTTCTGCATTCAAATGTTCTCTGAATCTTTATTGCTTTTGATCTGGTGGAACATTTTTGTCTTTTGCAGTTTTGATGCCGCCATGTGTGCAGAAAAGTACATTTACTCATGTAGTGTATTTAAGGAAAATGTTCTTGTATTTGTACCTGATTTGCTCTGTATGTCTGCTCAACTACATCTAAAAAAAAAGGGAAAATGTGCTTCTATACTGCTCCTATACATTTATCTGATAGTTGTTTGCAAATTCAGATTTTGCATAATACATTTACTGTACTGTATATGATATAGTACTATGATTTAACTACCAATGTGTGATATAACTCTGGTTCATGAGTACTTTTGAGTATTTTTATACTTTCTATACTTTGCTAATAATCCATTAATATATATTCATCTGAAATTGACTACTGCAGGGTACGTGTGGACTTTTATATAAGTAAGACTTTTAATTTTTAATTTTTTATGTCGTGTTGTTACTGCGTTTACTTGTTTTATGTTTTTATCAATCTCATTTTTGCAATATATTTATTATATATTATTATATTATATTATTTATTATATATATTTTTGAAATATAATAAACTCAATTAAATAAACTCATCTTATATGCAGATGATAGTTTTGTGTTCGTTTCGACCCTCTCACATCAGTACTTTCACTTCCAAACACAATATACTCTTCTTCAAAGTTTCCAGGATTTAAGTTTAACTGGATTAAATTGGAGGGAAAATATGATTTTGTATAACCACACCAACCACATTTTTTGGTGGTTTGTGCAGGGTCTGCAGTATCTTGGTATTATTTTCCTGTCAAATATGGATGATATTTTTAAAGCAATTCAAAAATGTATGATCATTATGAGCAATTCAAAATGAATTGTGTCCTAATACTTAATTACTTACTTCACTCTCTAACATTGAAAGTCCCCTCTTAGTATTTCAAGATATTAAATGAAATCTCTAAATAATTTCTTTGGAGTGGTAAGAATAAAGATTCTGGTTGAATATAAGTTTTATTAGCTTCCTTTTTTTTGTGAAATGAATGATTTAACATGGGATCCTCTCACTTGAAGATTTGTATTCGATATACTTGGTCTATCTAGCTCTCAGTTCTGGAGATATTTACTGAAACTGTGGCAGCTCTGAAAGGTGTTTGGGAAAAGGATTTAGGTGCATCATTTGAGGACGATAAGGAGTGTAAGATTGTAAGGATTTGCAGAAAAATACTGACTTAATTTGAGAAGGTATTCTGCTTTTATAAGTCATATGAGTTAAGTTAAGATGGAAACACATGAATCACCAATACTTAAAAATGGATTTTATATTTGTAAAGTATTCGTCTGTCCGGTGGATTAATGTGATTATTTACTCCTCATGTTTGTTGGTTTATGAAGGAGGAGAGGAAGCAATGGGGAAAGATCGTAAGATGTATTTGTACACTGGGTTGTTGCACTATTATTGTTTGTATATTGGACAATAAAATTTGTAAGTCATAAAGTATAAAATCTTTTATGACTGCAGGGTCTCCAAGAAAAGTGCATGTACGAATCTGATCTTACAAGTAAATAAAGGAAATTAAATAATGAGATTGCTTTACAACAACAAAAGAAAAGAGAAAATACCTGTACAAAGTAAAAAAGAGAAAAATGTTACATTTAAAGGTCTAAATTTAAATCTGGTCAGATAAAAAACAAACAAAACCGCTGAAATTTCTGTCCAACAAGATTAAGATTTACGAATGACAACACATGCTCAATCAAAAGTCGTTACTTGAGATGAGTGAAAAGCAATGTCAGCAACATCTGCGTGCACATACTAGTTACAAGCTGTTATTTCCAAGCTCTGACTACATCAGCAGTTCGGTACACTTTGCTTTGCCAGTTCTTTGCCAGTGTGCACTTACAGCAGCTGCTGATTGATGGGATCTGGGATTGACGACAGCTCTCCAGTGAGTAGCTGGCTGCCATCTTAGATCCTGACCGGCGCCCCCCCTCCACCCCAACAACCTCCCCTCTATGCAGAAACAAACACCTGACCACTCTCGGGTCAGAGGTCGTCGTGTTGCTGATTTGACAAAGCAAAGCGCGAGAACATTCGCCCGCCACGTGAGCTCGGGCATCGAAATCTCTAGAAACACAGCCCCCCGCATGGCTGCTGAAACATCTTTCCATTTAATAAAAAAAAAAAAACTTTTGTTTTTGTTCATGCCACACTCACATGCCATATGTGTGGAGTCCACCTCGCACACATGCTCAGTCCATGTGTATGTAAATGAGCAATGAATACTTTGGATATACTGAGTATTTGCTTGTCTCCATCTATCGGATCCCCAGAAAGGATCACAAGTTTCATGTGACAGGACCAGCCCTTTGGGTCATCGTTACATCCAACCAAAACTTATGCAAAACAGCCACCCCCCCCTCGACCCTCCCCACCTTTGGAAGTCAATAAGAGAGACCCTCCAGAAACGCACGGGGACTATCACAAGAACTCCCCCGTTTGATGCCAAACGGCTCAGAGCACCAAGACAATCATGCCTGTGCCCAAGAAAGCAGGTAAGACACCGACCATCCTCACCTGGATCTCTGTTATAACCTTTAAACTGAGACCCATGACAATAAAACAGTCATTTATCATTGAATTATAATGATAAATTACAATTAGAATGGGTTGTGCTTACATTTCTCTGCAAAAAGTAAAAATCAGTTTTTTTTGCAGCATTTAAAGATAAAATCTAAGTGTTTCTTGTACTTAAGTGATTTAAATTTGGCAACTAGGTCTGAGTGAAGTTATTAATATTACCCGATACCATGTGGCCTCAAAACTCCTGTTTCCAATTTTAATCATCTTTCATAGCTTCTTTTTGCTTCCCTTCCTTTCTCCTGTACAGAATTTGCAAATGATAACTCCTATCTTACTCTAATGATGATTGAATTAATGCTTTATTAAGTTCTTAGTGCAACACCATAGGCAAATGTCCACATTTCACTTTAAGATCCCATCAATAATCTTTATTTCAGCAGCGTCTTTTAAATTCGAATGTGTCACCGCTTCAGCAGATAAACTTTTATTAATTGCTTGTTGCCGTGTTTTATTACCAATTTATTATGTGTTCATGCTTGTTTATTTGAGGTTGTTAAGTTACCTCATGCTGACCATCCTTGTAAGTCAGCGCAAGAGCCAAACATCCTTCCTCACCTCGGATTCTGCCAGTTTTCTCCGAGCCATTAATCATATCAACAAAGTGCATGTAAGAGCTTCTCTTTAGGCGGTTATGGTTTCCCCTGCGCTTGTGCCGGTGCTTACCAAATTCCCTTCACTGTCAGAGCCTCATCTGCAATTTCAGAGCTTATATTTCCATCTGTCTTTCTCGTTTTTCTCCCTACACAACATGACGCACCTGTCTCAGCAGGCTCGAGTTGCTTCACCCTCTTTCTGTCACCGTACAGGTGGTTTCTTCATGTGAAGATCTATTGCACACCCTCCCCTCCCGTTTCCACTATTTCTAATCCTCGCTCAGTGTTTCCCTTTCCACAATAGCGTCCATCACTCAGACATCCCGCTGGCCCTTTCAGATGTTACTAATCCCTCGTCTGGCAGTTGCAGTAATGAAGTGTGAATTGCTGTGCGGTAATTCAAGTCCCAAAATGTAAAAGCCAATCTTGCTTTTATAAATGGCTGCTTGATTTTTGCCACTATGCAACACGCTGCACCCCGGCCTTTGCATTTTAACTTCTCCAACAAGGAATCAGTAGCATCAAACTTTGACTTTGTCACCAGAGTAATGTGATTAGCTGATGTTGGTTTCTATAAAATACACCAAACGTAATTGAATAATGTATTTAATGTGCAGGAGTCCCCATGAGGATTTACATTTAATAGATCATTTTCTGATCCTCTTGAATTTTTCCTCCTTCCTCCATCATGTTTTATCTCCTCACATGTGCGCTCCTCATCTGCAGACTCCAGCCAGAGATTCTTGACAGGAACCGGAGGGATGATCTGGGCTCACACCACCTCTGCTCATCTCACTATCTTCTGATCTTGCTGCCTCAGTGGGATGTTTTGAACCTGATCTGCACAGATAATGTGGCTCTGTCCCACTGAGAGGGGCATCTGTGGGCGGGGGGGGCAGCCCACCTCGCCTCCAAAACAAACAGCTCTCATGAGGCATTGGGAGATCCGGCGTTGACCTTTCTGGCCGTTGGGTGAGCTGTTCGATCCTTTTAACATGTACTCAGAGGACGAAACCCGTGTTTTGTATCTTGTCGCTGGCGGGAATCCATACAAAAATGTGTCTCCCTGAAGATCTTTCATCCTTTTGAAGTTGTACACTAATCCGGCTCACTCGCTCGACAGTTTTTTGCCGCAGCTCCAACAGCTCTGTCCAGACATTCATTCATTATTCCTGACTTGATTCATGAGGTGTCCTTTTTATGATCCCTCTGCACTTAACTATTTGAACGTCTCACTTCCAGCTCTGTCTCCTCCGTGTCTCTATCACCGTGATGTCAAGTCATCAATCTTTCTGAGTATCTGTTTATCTCTGTGTGGCTTTCCCGTTGATCCCGCTGAGCATGGACAGGCATCCGCAGGGGGGTTAACCTCTGCCGAGCAGCCGGGGAGCTGGCGTATCTCCCGATCACCCCTCCTACTCGCTTAATGTCAACCTGATATCTCAATCCAAGGTCACCCAAGGTGTCCGCCTCTCTGTCCTCAGAGAGAGGCCATAAACATCATGGAGATCTGAAGATGAATTTATTTACAGTGCAGCAATTCTCCGAGCGCCTGCCTTTCGGTCCGTCCACGGTGATTCCCCTTAAAGCCTTGATGAACGCGGCACGATTCCACGAAGCTTTTCTTTTACCCTGACCCCGTCTCACCTGCTGCATCGCCTTTACGGACGAGATCGGGGAAGAGAGACAGACGGTGTGATCTGTCAGCGGCGTCTTTCTGCCCCACTAATTTCCAATGCATGACCTTTGCTCTCCTCCGGTCCTCGTGTCCATCTGCCAAACGCCACCATGTCCAAACAAAGCACACAGACTTTCGTTTGAAGTGCTGCTGAAGTCGGAAAGGACACGTGGATAAAATCCAGACTCAAATCTGCTGTGTAATTGGAGCCTGAGCCTCAGTAGGGTCCAATTAATATGTCTGCATGCCCGGTCAATTATAGAATTTTCTGGTCTTAGTGGCATCAGTCAGGTAATTGTCCTCGACATAATAGCCTCCTGCATAACAACAAAACTGTATATATTTAGATTTTAAATTACGGCACAGGCTTTAAAGGAGGAACCGTGGATCAACAGTTTTAAAGTTCCCCCTCAGGAAACCCCACAACCCCTCTCATCACATTAGCCACACTTAAAAGATCCGCAGGGCAACATGACTTAGAAAAAGCAACGCCACCGCCTCCGTTGCATCCGGCGATTGCAGATGTTAAACCAGACCCCCGCCCCGTTCGTCCTCCTTGTCTCTCTGCCGCTGGCGTCCCTCCCGGGCGGAGGGTCACACCGGCTGCAGAGGTTCCCTCGAGCTCAGGCACGTGCCGGGGTCGAACCATCTCGCCCAAAAGAGCGGACTTTCCTCAGCAGAGGCGCCAACCAACTGCTGAGATCACAAACTAACAGGCTCATTTTTAGAAAAAGAAGTTCATTGGGGTCGTTCAGCGCATTTACGCCGATGCTCATAATCCAGTAACACCATAATAAAGGCCAAAGTTTACACGCGTAAACTCCCGAACCTTTAAGATCTTCTCATCTGTGTTCATTCGTACCAAACTAGATACCAAACCTCAGTTGTTATCAGCTTTTTGTGGCAAAAACAACCCCGAACCTTTGACCTAAACCATTTGAAAAGCGATATATGCAACCTAAGTGAAGAGAAAAGCGGACAAAAAGACAAAACATTTCACTGAATTGAATCGATATAAATCTTTAATGAGTGTTGGAAACAAGCTGATACTGAATATCTGTGTGATATTCTCAAACTGAATGCTATTTTTATAAATGTATTGGTGATTATGGCTAAGAATACACAAATGAAGTAAAAAACTCTGTTCTCAGGCCCACTAATGTATTTATTACATATCCAGGAGCTGCGTCCTGGTCAGCCTTATATGGAATCAGGCAAACTGAGGCTGTTCTGTCTAATTTTGGTGATAGCAAAAGGACGCACAAATCAAGCAAATGTGATGATGTAAGGCTCTGATACGTGAGGAAGAATGATGAGGAGTTAGTTGTCTGTGCGAAATTAGAGATACGGTAACTCGAGCGTGGACGACTTGACCAGGCCGGGCCAGGATTGGATCGCGGCTTTTCTCCGAATGTCAGAAGACGCAGCGGACTGGAGGGGGAACAAACGAGCGCGAGACTGCAGTCGCGACATGACAAACATGCCCCTCGGCGGTGTGAAGTAACAGCATCATACAGAAAATGTATTCCCAGAACGGGGACCCCTGCTGTCAGAGGCAATGATAACAAATGTATGCCGCGGCCTCCAGATTCCTTACGTTGAAACCTGAACCTCGGCCGGCGCAGGGAAACTTCATGAATCAGTGCTGAGCCGACATAGCACGCATACTCCTCAGTGATCTATTGTACGTTGAGAGCAACCGATGATTTACTGTGGATACACGGCGGCCTGACAGAAGCTCTGATGAAGGGGAAGGCTCCGGAGAAAGATGAGAAGGTGGCAGGTTGGAGTTTATCGTGCCACCCCAAATAGTGTTGTGCATTTACATTTATACAAGCCAGCGTGAGAGGAAGCCGAGGACAGGCCATAAAACAAGCGTTAGATTCAATATCTCTTTGTCTTTTACACAAACTGTGGGAGATTAAAGTGAAGTGCTTACGTCCATCTTTTTGTTTTCCAGGAAGGAAAAACAGCAGTGCAGCGGAAGGTAAAGAGCGATGTCTTTGCAAATCACCAAACGATAATGAAAATCAATTATGAAATTAAACAGATATATGTGATTATTTATCTGTAATTCTCGCTTTCACCTCAGAAAAGCTGCCGCCATACGAACCAAACGTCCCTGAACCTGTCACCAGGGCTGACTTCATGAAATGTAAGGTTTTCTTTCTTTCTTTCTTTCTTTTCTCTTTTTATGAGGCTCTTTTAAAACATTGTAAATGTCACTAAAAGTAAAAAAAAACACAATATATTGCCAATTAATGGACACACAATATTAATTCAAGCTATTAATGGAAACTATATGGAGTCTGTGGTGTGTCAAAATAAATATCTTTAATTAACAAGTCAACATTTTACTTTATGGTCACAATTAATTCATAA
This sequence comes from Scortum barcoo, assembly GCA_023238725.1. Classification (NCBI taxonomy): domain Eukaryota; kingdom Metazoa; phylum Chordata; class Actinopteri; order Centrarchiformes; family Terapontidae; genus Scortum; species Scortum barcoo. Next base: position 4,280,084 of record CM041547.1, read on the forward strand.
TAATACAATCATTCTAATTAAAGGTTGATAAAACAATTAAACATAAATCGAGAAAGATGTCTTCACTTTAAAACAGGATAATGTGATGAAATGATACATTTACACATTTACCAATAAAATTAAGTATTAAAATACACATTTAATAAGCCTTATTAAGTGTAAATATATATAATGTTAAATATATATATCTATTAACCCATAAAATGAGCCAGTAAACAAATCTTTGATGTGAACAGGAAGTGATCATTTTACATTTAAACTACTTTTATTTTTAGAATAAAAACAAGACAGAATAAAAAATTTACTTAAAATCTCAAAAATATATTTTATAGATATTTTATTTCTATAGTTTACCTGCTGCACTATTTTATGTCTTGGTTGGAATAAGATTTACTTATGTGACTTTTTTCTGTACATACTTTATAATCCAACTTTAACTTAAGATGTTTCAATTATTTTATTATTATTGTATATGTGACTGCCACAGTATCATATTCTCAGATTGGATCCCGCTCTCTCTGGATGATAAAACTGCACAGAAGCTGTTGTGGATTTCAGAGGGAGGGACCAAAGTGGCCCGTACATCAGATGCAGTCTGCCCGTATCCCAACAGGCCCGAGAGATACGAACACTCACCACAGGTAGATCGTTTATTATTGTTAAATTAAAATGAGTTTATTTGGTTTACTTTGGGTCATACTGTCTAATTACAACCAAACACATGTAAATCAGTCGCAAGGACACACATGTTGCTTGTTGATTGGACAGGAATCATCTCATTTTGCCATATTCAATTTAACTTTAAATTTACTCAAACACAATGGACGTGTATATTCTCTTTGTTGTCATTTATATACAGAAGTTTATGTATTATGCCCTCAATTAATTAAGGCATATACATAAAAATATGAAGTACCCTAAAATGGATATACTATAATAAAAAATTCAAAAACTGTACATAAGTACAGTACTCGAGAACATGTATTCTGTTACTTTTCACCACTTGTTCCTTTATGAATACTTTCAGTTGTTTACTACAGTTATTTAAGAATAAATTCACTCTTCAATAAACTTCATTACATTCAATGCAGTTGTTTGGCAACGCTGAAGTGCATGTGAAGTAGTAAACATGTGTACTGTAATACTTTCTCTGCACACGCCTTAGTATTTAGTTTATTAACATATATGACAAGAAAAAACAACAAATCCAACATTATTTTAACCCTAACCCATATTCTATTGTACATTAGCTATATTTATAGATTTTATTTTATTAAGTTTATTATGTATTTTTAGTTCTATGACTTATTCTTTTTGCATGTGTGGTCCTCCATATATATATATTTTAAAGCATTGTTTAAGGGAGCCAAAGACTCAAGAATTTCATTGCCAACGACTACTCCTTGTAATTGTGCACAATAATAAAATCTTGAATCATTTGAGAGGGTGTATTTTTTGCATGAAAACTGATTGAAACAGTAAATTATCAGAATTTGCGCCTCACTTCCTGCTGTGCCCTTCCTGCCTCCTTCAGGTGCTGTGTAAGGAGAACCTGCAGGGCCACCGCGGGTACTGGGAGGTGGACTACGAGGGCTGGGTGGTGATCGGGGTGGTGGGCGAGAGCGCGCCCCGGAAGGCCCAGGACGGCGCCTGCGGCATCGGGGAGAACAGCACCTCCTGGGGCGCCGGCTGGTCGGGCTCCTGCTACCAGGTCTGGAACAACAGCGAGAACGTGGATGTGCAGCTGCCCCTGACCCCCACAATTGGCATCTACGTCGACCAGCCCGCCGGCATCCTCAAGTTCCTCCTGGTGGAGGGGGAGGCCGAGAAGGAGGTGCGGCTGATCCACAAGTTCAAGTTCAACATCCAGGAGAAGGTTTTCCCCGGCTTCTGGGTCGGCACAAATTCGTTCTGCCTTATTCGGAAAAAGCATCAGTGACCCAGTGATCAGGAGGGAGGTGTTTGGGGAACAAGTGTCAGTAAAGCAGAACAAAAGCACGTTGTGACATCTTTGTAGATAGAGTTTGCTTTCTCGGGTGCATGACGAGAGCTTAATCACTTCACATTATATCCAAATTAATTTACATACTATTGTGTATCTATTTATGTGTTATTTAACCTAGAGGGAAGGTCTTGTGCGTTTTAGTAACACACAGATCTTTGTATGTATCACTGCTTGCTTAACTTATATATCTTTTTTATGTGCTGAAATGTAGTCAATAAATCACCTAATGTGTAAAAGCTGCGTTATTTTTTTCTAATATTGCACATCAGGGTAGAAAAAAGACTAACTCATTTCTTCCCTTATACAGTGGAGTTATAACGCCCTCTAGAGGTCTTTAATAATATTACATTCACACAATTTTTTTCCTCTTGGTGTTGCTCCTTTATTTGAAACATAAAAGTACTGAACAGAACATTTATTTGTTTTTGAAATGTCAGGGATGGACATTTGTTTCTTTCAAATCAATCCATCTCTCTCTTTCACACACACACAGTTTCAGTTTCTCATTCATTCAGCCACTTCAATAATACCTGATACCTGGAGCCAAACAAAACAAAACAAAAAAAGAAAAACAGTATCCCCTATAACTCAGTATTGATTTACAATCATTCTATCAGTCAGTCATTCATTGGCAAAAAGTAAAAGTACAAATAGGCATGTTATGAGGAGGTGCTGGTGTCCTCCGCTCACATTTTTTGAAAAGCCACAAGCTTCATGTTAAGTCAACCATTTCTCTGGTTTCTATCCCGATAAGGAATAGATTTGGGTTTTTTTTTGGGTGGTGGGTGGTGGGGGGTGGTGGAAGCGACAACAAATTTGCCTTTTGATCAGTTTACCCGGCTTGACAACAGGAGCGTGCAGAGGAAACACCCATGTGGCTCGGAGATCTCCGGCTCGCGTGCTACAACTTCACTAAATTGCACTGAATGAGAGAGGGTTAGCTTAGCTTAGCATAAAGACTGGAAGCGGGGGGAAACTGCTAGCCTGGCTCTTTTCAAAGTCTAAAAATGCACCTACCAACACTTGTAAGGCTCACTGATAAACATGCTGTACTTCTTTTTTTTTATCTGTACACACAAAGACATGTAAAAAAATGTTAAAAAGGGGAAGTTAAATGTTGGAAGTATTTCTTGGCAAACATCACTAAAGAGCACCATCACTTCCTGCAGTGAGGTCACCAGACATGACCAGACATGTTATTTAGATTGTAAAATTAATTCATGTCAGCCTCCTGGTTTTAATTCTGAGTTGGACTTTGGAAATTTCTGACTTCACAAACTGCTGGAAAAATGGCTGCAAAAACACCATCCAAATAAAATCCAACAGTGACACTAATACAGCCCATTCACTTAATTTAAACAGGAGCTATACACAGTTTGTATCTAGTTTCACTTGTCAAATTGCTCCAAGTACTTAACTCTGCAAAAATAGTTAATTTGGAGTATTTTGGAGTATAAATTGTGTGATTACGGGGCCAGTTTTCTTTTTTCTTCCCAGTTTATCGACATTACATTCATGCAGGATAAACTGTTTGTCAAGAAACAGCTGCAGGATGTGACTTCCTAAGCGTCAATTTTTTAATTTTACATTCCTGTTTGTGTACCGATTGAAAGTGTTAATCAGGGAGCTTTAGAGGTGTTGGTAGCTGTTTTTTTTACTTTGGATGGAGCCAAACAATAAATTCCCCTCTTTTTCCTGGTGATGCTGATATAGACGTGAGAGGACTTTTCAAATTTGGACATTTCCTTTAAGCTAATTCAATATCAAGTTTCAGAAGAAAAAGAAGATACCAATTAGCTTTTAACATAATGTGTTATAATTCATAATTCAACCAAAAGGCAAACTTCCCAAAAACCTCAGCACAGAGGGTTGGTAAGAATTAGCCAGTTAGACGACAAAACGCCTTGATTTAGTGTCCTCAGTGCAGCGGGTCACTACACACACATCTGAAAGGTCAAATCCTAACGGGTTGTGTAGTAGCTACTTTTGTGGGCCATGTAGTGACGAGGAGGGAGGGAAAGATTGAGGGGGGAGGGTGGTGTAGTGTTGAACATGTTATTAGTGTTCAAAACAACATTTCTTTTTGTCAGTTACTCCTCAAAGCATGTGCCGTTAATTTTGGTTAGTGAGAAATAAACGGAGGTACTACTAGCTTTTTTTTCTTTTTTTTTTTTTTAACGCCGTTGCCACGTTTCACGTACTGAGCGTGGTCGCGTCTGCCACGCGTTCCCATCGTCACGCACGCATGCGCATTACACGCGTCTTCTGCTTTCACCTCTCCGACTTCCTCCCTCCGTCTATCCCTTTCTTTTTCTCTCTATTCTTCTCCCCCACCACACCCCTTCCTCAGTGTTTGAGGGAGAAGTCCCCCGTGTTGAGGCGGGGCCGAGGCAGGGCGCCGAACATTTCTGTCCCGTCTGTGGCTCCAGGGGCCAGCAGGGCCTTCATGCTGGCGGCGATGTGCTCCAGGTCAGCACAGCCCACCTGAAATACAAAAACAAGGGGACGGCATGTCGATGTGGCTTTTGAATGAACTTGTTTTTGTCACTCTTCTTCAGAAAAGAAGTGTCAGAGCCAGTTATTTGTTCAAAGAAAAAAAAAAAAAAGATTGACCTCACACAAACGTCGTGCTCCTTTTACGGTCACATGAACCGAAGGAGCCGCTGCAGCCATTAGCTGCTGCATCAGAAAACTGAATAGTTTCTTTGTCTTGGCTGTCAGACAGCATGAAATATGTCTGGATCAACTGACACCAAAACAACAAAACAACAGCTTGTTTAATGATCAATTCTTTCCTTATTTCTTTATCTTTTTTTTTTAAAACGTTCAGGGCGTTTGTCTTGTGTGTTAATTCTTAAATTAAAGAGTGTATTTGATGAGATGACATTTGGCCGCTCTTATCATGAAGGGGGGAAACACCTGCAAATTTCCACTGACGTGTTTTGCTCTGAAATATATTAAAGATTTGTTGATAATAACTAAGAGACGGTATCTTGATATCAAAACATTCATGAGACTTTTTCAAAAAAATTCCCATCACCTATCCTGGATTAGAAAATCTAGTCTAATTTTCTAATTCTTTCAATTCTCGTGATTCTGTTAGTCATAGTTATAATTGGCAAAGACAGACAAACAGCGCAAAGTTTCTGTAATTATTTCATAAGTCTTCATGAATCTTGTTAAATTACTGAATGACCGCTAACTGAGCACTCTCAGATTCAACAGATTCATCTCAGTCCGGCTGTCTGTAGCTGCAGTCTGTTTACAGGAAAGTGGAGGAGATTCATGAGCAGGAAACTAATTTTGATACCAACATAAAAGATCTGTGATGTGTGTGACATATACGCTCAGCATTTTTAACATATTTAATCTAAAGTGAGGAAAGTAAACAGCTAAACCTAAATGGATAATCCACTCATTATCCATGGTGACATTTTTGTCTCATGATTAATAAACTTCAAGGTAAAGTTAAAGAGATAAAAATGTACAAATATGGAGAAAATGATGATGATGTTTCTAATTCATTAAGCTCTCTGGCTTTATGTGAATTTTTCTTTATCGAGGTGAGATCATCTCATTGAATTCATAAAGATATAACACTGAGAAAGTCCCCTCATGTATTCAGGGACATGTTATTGTTAGTGTGGTAAATGATTTGTTCTAAACTCCATCTCTGATATAATCATCACGCTATAGGCGGAACAACAACAACGATGCTCTTTGATCTTTGTTGTTGTCGCTTTGCTGTAAACTCGTTTTTTTTCTCCCGTCAGGACCCTGTAGGAACGATGACTCCAGCGATCTGACTGCTCAATAGCTGAGCTGTTAACAGATTTTAACCTGACGTTAAGTTGAGGTTACCATGGCGATGTACTCAGGTTTAATGTAAGACAAAGACACCTGATTAACCCTCTAATCTTTCTGTGTGACATTTTCATCCCACTCCTTCTCTAAACTTGCGCTCTCACCCGCTCTCCGCTGCTGCTGTCTCCTTGAGCAGACCTGCTTCCCCTGCAGCCCCACACAGGCACAGATACAGGCAGCGAGCGGGCCAGAGCCATGGGGTGCTGGGCGTGACGGGACGAGTAGGCGGCCTGACCCACCGCCATGCCACGCGACGGCGGCGGAGCGTCCTCGCTCAAAGAACCTGCGAGTCAAGAGAGAAAGAAAACATGTGGACGATGCACTTTAACACAACTGCTTTTCTGTCAGCGCACCAAACTCTTACCATCAGTGCTCTCCTCCTCGCCGTCCGACTCGAAGAACGGCTCGCAGTCCCTGGACAGAGAGTCCTCGTCCATGGAGAAGACACCTGAAGCAAAACCACATTAAAATTCTCACAAACACACACACACGTTAAAGCATTTTAAAAAAAGATTACTGCTTTAACTGCTTCGCTCCTGACCAGCACTTTCATTCCCGTAGGCCCTCCTCTCATCCATGTCCTCCTCCTCTTCCTCGTCCTCGCACTCTTCCTCCAAGTCCACGATCCCGGACCTCTGCCTCCCCCGCTCAGCCTCCGTCACTCCCTTCTCCCGTTCCCTCTCTCCCCCGTTCCCATTCGGCCCCCCGCCCTGTCCAGTCACGGCCCCTGAGCTGTAGATTGACGGGTAGCTTTGGGAATACAGCCTGTTGTTGGGACTGACTCCTCCTACGTCTCCTGTGAAGCTCTGCGGAAAAGAAGAAAAAAAAAACAAAGATAAAGATCCACCACATTCTGAAACATTTTGAATCACAGCTCAGTACGCAGCACACGCAAGCCACTCACCCCCCTGTGCCCGGGGTCAGAGGTCAGGTCCACCACCAGCTTGGTTCCCCCCTCTCCTCCCGACTGACGCGTGCGTTTTTGGGCCGTGAGCATGCTGGTGGAGTGCAGCACGCCGATCAAATGTCGTCCATGTAGCGGCGCGCGGACTCGGCCAGGAAGCCCTGACCCCACACGCTGTAGGAGAAGTCGCACTCCTTGGCGAAGGCACTGCCGCTCTCCCGCTGTTTTCTCTTTCTGTTTTCCCGTCCGTCCGTCCCCGGCCCCGTCGACCGGAACTTCTTGCAGGCTGTGAGGATGGCCAGGTCGTGCAGCCAGACTTCTGACAATACGCCTCGGCGGCAGAGAGCAGCGCCAGCCAGCTCTCTTTGTGGTTGTCCGGGATCTCGCGCTCGCTCGACTGGGTGATGGAGGCCATGAATGGCGGTGCTGATGATCGACGAGGAGGGTCAGAAGCTTCGATTTCAGGGGGAGGCACCAAAACGGATGACGTAATGAAAGGTAACTTTGGTAGCTGGAAGAGAAAAAAAAAATCACTTCTTCTCTCTTGCTGGTGAACTGGTTGCTCTGGTGAAGATGCAAAAAGGAAGAGGAGTTGCGGGGGAGGGGCGGCGATGATGATGATGATGACTTATCAATCAGTTAGAGAGGCACTGGGTGACTTTAAAGATATGCTGAGCTGAGCGGGTGTCCTTGCACACTGGATGAGCCAGGGGAGAGAAGAGATGTTGCCAAGTTGCTGGTGATACCTGCAAGAAAACAAACACATTTTTATTTATTTATTTTTAAACCAGCTGCAGAAATAGATGATGTCACTCTGCACACCATCATCATCATCATCATCAATGTGTGCACCTGTCTCCAACCTGTGTAAAACTGCTCGTCTCCACCCTTCATGAGCTGACAATGCTACTGTACTGTTAGCACCCTCTCACAGGCAGCTGTTGTTGTTGTTGTTTGTCTGCTTGTTTACTGCAGCCCCCTCCCACCCCCCCTCCATGATGGACTCCACATTTTCACCTCCATTTTTTTCGGGCTCTGGCAGCAGCAGACGGGTACACGTGCGGGCCTCTGAGGGGGGGTGTGGGGGGTGTCAGGTGCGGTCTCACCTGTTCGGGGTCTTTCCTCTTTCGTGCCGGACGGTCGTCAATCCTGGACTTTACTTCTTTTCGCTCATATCTGTTTCCGTGCCTTCTCCCACGGTTTCTCTCCCCCAGCTAAGGCTCGACACCAGCAGCAAGCCAGCGACGACTAATGACGCCTTTTCCGCTCGGGGATTTCAGAATAAAAGCCGCGCCAATGTGCAAACCTTTGGTGGAGAGTTGAGAACTGTGTTGTCATTAAATTAGTGGTTTAACTGTATTTTCCAGCAGCTTCCTCATAGCTCAGATATATTAATAGTTGCATCTTGATTCAAGCAGTTAAATTACTTTTTTCAATGTTGTGTAATAAAACAACAACAAACAACTTTGGGCCATAAAAAAGAGGGTTTTTTTAACATTATTTCTCCATTATAATCTATAATCCTGACAGCTGTGAAGTCACAGTTCATCATTTGACTACAGTTTTTCATGTTCTGCATCTGAATTTGTAAAACTAAACTTGAACATATTTGGAAACATTGAACATTGATTTCTACCTCAGTTTGTTTTGCTGTAGTTCAGTTTCTTCCATGGGATTAAATTAAGCTTAAAAAGATTAAATGAAGCTTTGTTTTTGTGTCATATGTGATCTGTTCTATTCTCAGCAGTCATCAATAAAACATTATGTCCTGGGTCAGTAATCTGTCATTTATTTCCCATTAAACTCTAAATTAAGAAACACTGAGTTAGAATAATGTAACTCAATTAATATTTGCTTACAAATGACAAACATCCTATTCATTATTCAATCTAGCTGACCATGAAAAAGAGAAATCTGTATATTTTATAAATAATCTAAATTAGAACTAAAAAAAAGAAAATTCCATGAAACTTGCTGCAAAGTTTTATATATTGATATTCAATATTAAGCAAGATTCGCCTGAACACAATCCATCTATAATAATTTATTTCTACTTCAGTGTTCAAATTAATCAATAATTACACCTAAAAATTTAAAGGCGTGACTAAAACTCTTTTAATTTGAAGGCCTGTGACGTCAGCAGCCATCCGGTTTTGCCTCACGTCACTCCGGCCAGCTTGACGCGCCTCCTGACGTCACCTGTTTACTGACTTCTAAACGGCCGCACGTTGTGCACGTGACCGAGCTCGATAGGCGGGCTCGCGCTCGCCTTTGTCCTCGTGCACGTGCACGCTCCACCTGTGTCCCCTCTCACCTGTCCGCGAGCCCCTGCCCGCGCGTGACGTCATCACTTTGTTTTTCAAAACAAAAGCAGCTGTCAAATAAATAAAAGCCCGGAAACACAAGAGAGAATGAAAATGTGCAACTTTAGTTTGTTTTTAGTGGTGATTTATTTTTTGTTACATTTTGTTTATGAAGTCTTTGGTGTGTAAATCTTGTTCACCAGATCCAGATAATGTATGTGGTGTTTAAACCAGATTTTTCTGTCATTTCTGCTTTATGCTGCCGCCTGTGGTGAAGGGCGTCCTGAGGCCAGAGGTGATGGAGGAGACAGGAAGCCTAAAGAGCACAAAGCCTAAAGTGTGACCTCGTCTCCAAACAAAGATCACATGAAGCAGCTGTGACGGGGCCTGACCGCCAACCCCAAGACTCAACAGGCCTTTTTTTCAAGGCGCACTTCCTGTTGTGGCAGCGTGTCCAACAGCTCCAAGTTCACTTTATGCAACGAAACTGCTGAAAGTCAACTGATAATGGAAAGAGACACTCAGACATCAGCTCTTCTTAAGTTCTACTGAGGTTTTATAATGAGTGTTGTTATGTATATATCTGCTCAGGAGGCCTCCGTGGCGCCTTCGTTTGGATGTCATCTGGGAAACAGAACAGTTAAAAGACCCCGGCACAGACCCAGAACATGCTGGAGGATTATATATCTCATTTGGTTTAGGAAGCACACACAGAGGGTGGATGGCACTTCATCAGTCATGACCAAAATTTCATACAAATGCAGCTGATTACCGGATAAACTTTTTGTATTTGTGGCACCACCTAGAGGTGAAACCTTAATACAGAAGCTTTGTGAAAACTCAGATTTCAAGATGGTATCTCAAAGCATCTATGGGTTACTGCAATTTTTTTTAAATTATATATTTCCATAGAAATGAATTGGCTTGTCCCCTCCTTGAACCGCCACCTTAATGTGGTGGAGGGGTTTGTGTGCCCGAATGATCCTAGGAGCTATGTTGTCGGGGGCATTACGCCCCTGGTAGGGTCTCCCATGGCAAACAGGTCCTAGGTGACGGGCCAGACTAAGAGCGGTTCAGAAGCCCATCATGAAAAGAAGAATATCAAGGACCGTTACGTCGCCCGGATTGGCGTTACCGACTGGGCCCCACCCTGGAGCCAGGCCTGGGGTTGGGGCTCGCAGGCGAGCGCCTGGTGGCCGGGTCTTTGCCCACGGGACCCGGCCGGGCTCAGCCCGAAATGGCGACGTGGGCCCGCCTTCCAGTAGGCTCACCACCCGCAGGAAGGTCCATGAGGGGCCGGTGCAATGTGGTTTGGGTAGCAGTCGTGGTGGCAGGGAGCCTCGACGACCCAATCCCTGGAACAAAACTCTGGCAATAGGGACATGGAATGTCACCTCACTGGGGGGGAAGGAGCCTGAGCTCGTGCGGGAGGTTGAGAGGTACCGGCTAGAGATAGTTGGGCTCACCTCCACGCATAGCTTGGGCTCTGGAACCCAGCTCCTTGAGAGGGGCTGGACCCTCCACTACTCTGGAGTTGCCCAGGGTGAGCGGCGGCGAGCTGGTGTGGGCTTGCTTCATAGCTCCCCAGCTCAGCCGCCATCGTGTTGGAGTTCACCCCGGTGAACGAGAGGGTCGCTTCCCTGCGCCTTCGGGTTGGGGATAGGTCTCTTGCTATTGTTTGTGCCTACGGGCCAAACTGAACAGCAGTACAGAGTACCCGGCCTTCTTGGAGTCCCTGGGAGTCCCTGGGAGGGTACTTGATAGTGCTCCGACTGGGGACTCCATTGTTCTACTGGGGGACTTCAACGCTCACGTGGGCAACAACAGTGATACCTGGAGGGGCGTGATCGGGAGGAACGGCCTCCCCGATCTGAACCCGAAGCGGTGTTCTGTTACTGGACTTCTGTGCTAGTCACAGTTTGTCCATAACGAACACCACATGTTCGAAAGCATAAGGGTGTCCATCAGTGCACGTGGCACCAGGACACCCTAGGCCGGAGGTCGATGATCGACTTTGTTGTCGTTTCATCTGATCTCCGGCCGTATGTCTTGGACACTCGGGTAAAGAGAGGGGCTGAGTTGTCAACTGATCACCACCTGGTGGTGAGTTGGCTCCCGCTGGCAGAGGAGGAAGTTGGACAGACCTGGCAGACCCAAACGTATTGTGAGGGTCTGTTGGGAACGTCTGGCCGAGCCCTCTGTCAGGGAGGTCTTCAACTCCCACCTCCGGAAGAGCTTCTCACAGATTCCGAGGGAGGCTGGAGACATTGAGTCCGAGTGGACCATGTTCTCTGCCTCCATTGTCGACGCGGCGGTGCAGTTCGAAGTTGTGGACGCAAAGGTCTCTCTGGTGCCTGTCGTGGTGGCAATCCCGAACCCGGTGGTGGACACCGGAAGTAAGGGATGCTGTCAGACTGAAGAAGGAGTCCTATCGGACCATGTTGGCCTGTGGGACTCCTTGACGCAGCTGTTGACAGGTACCGGCAGGCCAAGCAAGCCGCAGCCCGGACGGTCCTGGAGGCAAAAACTCGGGTCTGGGAGGAGTTCGGTGAGGCCATGGAGGAGGACTATCGGTCGGCCTCGAAGAGATTCTGGCAAACCGTCTGCGCAGCCTCAGAAGGGGAAGCAGTACTCTGCCAACACTGTTTACAGTGCAAGGGTGGGGAGCTGTTGACCTCAACTGAGGACATTGTCGGACGGTGGAAGAAATACTCGAGGATCTCCTCAATCCCACCGACTTGCCTTCCAATGAGGAAGCAGAGGATGGGGACTCTGAGGTGGACTCGTCCATCACCCAAGCCGAAGTCACTGAGGTAGTTCAGCAAGCTCCTCGGTGGCAAGCAAGGCGCCGGGGTGGATGAGATCCGCCCTGAGTACCTCAAATCTCTGGATGTTGGGGCTGTCTTGGCTGATTGACACGCCTCTGCAACATTGCATGGAGGTTGGGGACAGTACCTCTGGAGTGGCAAACTGGGGTGGTGGTCCCTCTTTTTAAAAAGGGGACCGGAGAGTGTGTTCCAACCACAGAGGGATCACACTTCTCAGCCTCCCGGGAAGGTCTACGCCAGGGTACTGGAGAGGAGAATTCCGGGCCGATAGTCGACCCTCGGATTCAGGAGGAACAATGCGGTTTTCGGTCCCTGGTCGTGTGGAACAGTGGACCAGCTCTATACCCTCCGCAGGGTGCTAGAGGGTTTATGGGAGTTTGCCCAACCAGTCCACATGTGCTTTGTGGATCTGGAGAAGGCATTCGACCGTGTCCCTCGTGGTATTCTGTGGGGAGTGCTCCTGCACAGTATGAGGTCCGGGGCCTTTGCTAAGGGCTGTTCGGTCTCTGTACGACCGGAGCAGGAGCTTGGTTCTGCATTGCCGGCAGTAAGTCAGACCTGTTCCCAGTACATGTTGGACTCCGGCAGGGCTGCCCTTTGTCACCGGTCCTGTTCATAATCTTTATGGACAGGATTTCTAGGCGTAGCCAGGGGCCGGAGGGAGTCAGGTTTGGGAACCACAGGATTTCATCTCTGCTTTTTGCAGATGATGTTGTCCTGTTGGCTTCTTCAAGCCAGGACCTTCAGCATGTGCTGGAGCGGTTTGCAGCCGAGTGTGCAGTGAAGCGGCTGGGATGAGAATCAGCACCTCCAAATCCGAGGCCATGGTACTCTCGACCGGAAAAGGGTGGTGTGCCCTCTCCGGGTGAGTGGAGAGGTCCTGCCTCAAGTGGAGGAGTTCAAGTATCTCGGGGTCTTGTTCACGAGTGAGGGAAAGATGGAGCGTGAGATTGACAGGCGGATTGGTGCAGCGTCCGCAGTTATGCAGCGGTCGGTGCCAGTACCGGACCGTCGTGGTGAAGAAGGAGCTGAGTCGAAAGGCGAAGCTCTCGATTTACCGGTCAATCTACGCTCCCACCCTCACCTATGGTCATGAACTTTGGGTAATGACCGAAAGGACAAGATCGCATGGATACAAGCGGCCGAAATGAGTTTCCTCCGCAGGGTGGCTGGGCGCTCCCTTAGAGATAGGGGTGAGAAGCTCGGTCATTCGGGAGGAGCTCGGAGTAGAGCCGCTGCTCCTTCGCATCGAGAGGAGTCAGCTGAGGTGGCTTGGGCATCTATTTCGGATGCCCCCTGGACGCCTCCCTAGGGAGGTGTTCCAGGCGTGTCCCACCGGGAGGAGGCCTCGGGGAAGACCCAGGACACGCTGGAGAGACTATGTCTCTCGGCTGGCCTGGGAAACGCCTCGGAGGTCCCCCCGGAAGAGCTGGAGGAAGTGTCTGGGGTGAGGGAGGTCTGGGCATCTCTGCTCAGACTGCTGCCTCCGCGACCCGGTCCCGGACCTAAGCGGATGAAAATGGATGGATGGATGAATTGGCTTGTGTAACGTAAATGCATTGATGTATTGAAATACTTTTGTTAACCTTTTCGATCAGTAGAATGTGGATGAAGCTTTGGGATAGGTCGCCCATCAAGTAAATACAATTTTGAGAAAATTGAGAAAAAGCTGACATTTTTTTCTTGACAGGGAATAATAAAAACAACAATAATAATAATAAGACCCCTAATGAAACATGACGATTACAGACAGATGAATCCACATTTTATTTGAGATGGGTTGGAACATTTTAAAAAGTAATGAGTTTGGACAAAAACAAAAAAAATACATGGCTGACTGTTCATGGCACACTTATGGAAACTTTTGTTTGTAGAAAGTGACACTTTTGAATCCACTTTTCCAAATCAGTACATTTAAAATAAGGTGAAATTATGTAAAATACTAACAGAGCTGCTTTTCTTTGTAACCGTTAACACTTCTGAGGTAGCTCTTTTATTTTTACTTGTAAAATCAGGAGTTGTTGGTGTAGTTCGCAACTTGGTTGCACTGTGGTATTACACAAGAAAAACAATAGTTTCCCATACAAAACACACAACCTGTCCTGTATTCTTGACAATATGGCCAGAGAGTGGGAAACATGATGTTGTAACAAAACATTTTTAAAAAATTTTAGGTTTCAGGTTAAAATGCTGGAAAAGAGCTTTATTGTAAGAGTCTGGAAATCAGTTTTAAACCAAATGCCAAGTTGAGTACTGCTATTTATGGTAGCTGTTTTTCCTATATGAAGACTAAAACTGTCTGACAACACCAACCCCCCCACCCCTCCACCCCCACCTGAAAAAAATGAAATCAGAGCACTCATAACCACATCCTCACTTTACATGCTGCACTGTTTGGAGGTAAACCTGTTTCCACCGCGTACAGTCCCGCCTGAAAGTAGCTTAACCATTAACACAAATATAAAAGTGTTGTGCGTGAGCTGCGTTTTGAAAAATAAAAAAAAAACAAAAAAACATGACGTGACACATTCTTAGCTGGTTGTAAATGAGCCTTCAACTGGCACTTTCTGAGTGGAGGGACCTCGTCACCCTGATACACCAAATGGCCAGTGGTAAAAAAAAAAAAAAATCCTCGATCCTCAGTTCACTTATTGCCAGTGAGGTAGAGCAGGATGGCGTTGGGGACTTCCAGGGTCTCATCTTTTACCAGCACAATGTCATATGAGTCCAAGTAAGACTGCTTCCTCTCCTCCACCTGAGGGGAAAAATGGGTATTAAAAATGTCTGAATATGACTGATTTAAAATGGGAGGAAGTGGGACTGTGATATTTTATTTACCTTGTCATTGAGGAAGCCAATCTTCACGATGTTCTCCATGTCCTGCACCCCGTCAGCCATGGTCAGATCTCCCAGAGAGTCTCCCATCAGCAGCACGTTGGGCCGCGTCCGCAGCTCCTGGAAGTGGCCGGTGTTGAGCAGCGCGCCTTCTCTTTTGTTGTAGATGTGGATCAGCTCTCCCTTGAAAGCCCTCAACACCCCCTGTACCGGCAGATCAAGAGTCAAAGACATTATTTCAGTCTCTGGGGAACGCAGGGATCGAATCGTGTTTTTGTGGCGCGGCTACTCACAGACTCATCGAAGTCCATGTAGTTGGAGAAGACTTTGACGTTGGAGTGGAAGACCCCGGCCTGGAGAATAACCTCCTCCAAGATGTCGCCTATTCCGGCAGAGAAGATGAGCAGGGGGATGCTGTGCTCGTGCAGGTGGTTGAAGAAGAGCTGGTAGCCGTCCCTATTAAAACGTCACTCTTAAGTACCAATATTGGCAAGTTTTCAGCAATTTAAACTGGCAAAAATTTATATATTTTTTTTGGTCTTCAGGGGGAGCAGGCCTTTCTCACCTCAGCATGGCGTCAGACTCCCGCACCACCATGGCCAGCAGGTCTTTCCGAATCTCTTGCTGCACTAGTAGTTCATGAGCTCGAGTCCACCTGCGAAGATGGAGGTGCAGTGTCGTTTTAGGAACACGTAAAACTGCAGAGTATTTTTATATTTTTAGGACAGATACTCACCACTCCACCATGAGGGGCAGCTTTTCTTCTATTGACCGCGAAGAGTCGATCTCTATGGGGTAGTATATGTTGAGCAGCTCCTTTAGCTGATGGAGACAACGGAACAATACTCAGAAAGTTGTAACTGGCTAATAAACATCTACACTGCTACATCAAACAAGGTTCAACAGTACGAAGACTATTACACTGGATCCTTCACACCTACTACTGAACAGATTAAAGTTACAGATAATGATTCAGTTTTTAGGTTTTAATTCTTCACAGTCCCCACTAAAGGTCAGACACATTAAATGTGAGTGACTGGGAAAAAATAAATGATTCACCATTTGAAATTAGAAGTGAAATACTACTGATTGAGATTTGAACAAAAACATGTCTAAAACTCCAAAAGGGTGTTACACACATTTGGTTCACTTGTGAGCATTAATAAGTTTAAAATGCATTATATTTATTCATGTAGAGGTTTATTAACCTGCCTTCTCCACTAAAGCCTCATTCGTACCTTTTCTTTGCAATCCTCGGAGATAAGTTTGCTGTTGTCAAGGATATCTGCAAATAAAAACACATGCAAATGATACAGAGACAACACTGAAATGCACGACAACCTCTAAAACTGCAGCTCCGGTAAACTTACTGTGACAGGTCGGGCACCTTTTGCCATTGAACGCAAATCTAGTGAGCGTCATGTCAAAATCTGAGATCACCTGGATGGAAATGGAAAATAAGAAATATGGACTTTATTCACATTTAATACTAGTTATTATTACAGTTATTTATGTCGAACAAACAAGATACAGCTCAGCTGAACAGTTTTATATTCAGATTATATTTCTACTTTGTATTGATTTATTTTAGTTTCATTTTTTCTATACTCTTTTCCATTCCTATATCTTTAAATTTTATTATGTTGTTTTCTTTTAACCAATTTTGGAGCATTGCTAGAGGGGAACCTGTGAAGAATTTCAATGCCCACCACTGCTGCATGTGATTATTGTGCACATGACATGTAAAATCCTGCATCTTGAATAATAAATCTTGAATCTTGAGTCTTGCATCCTGCAGACCTGCACGGTGTTGGAACCAGCCTTCACCATGGACTGCAGGATCTCCTGGACCCTCTTCGGGTTCTTCATGTAGACTGAGGGGTTGGACAACTCCGGAATCTTTACATTTGAAAGCATGCATCAGAGGAGACACATAGAGAAACAACAATAATGAGTTTATAACACATTTACCTTCAAGCAGCTGCATTTACAGTCAGGTTGAAAAACACTACTTAGCATCCTACTCCCTACTTACTCCCTACATGCACAGCAACATCTGCCAGTACCAAACCACTGATGCTACAGCCATAATAATATTAATAATAATATTAATAATAATAATATTTCTTGTTATGTAATGTACCCTTACACAGAAGAACCCGTCTGCTAATGTTAGCCACACAAAGCTAAGTAGGTTTGACTGGTTGAGGCGCTTAGTATTTCCTTAAAACTTGCTAAATATGCTTACCATTTTCGTCTTTTCCGATGCTTTAAGGCTGATTTAACAGAAGGGTCATGAGTTGTCAGCCTCCGTTTGAGCGTAACGTTGATGAACGTTGGCGACGGAACCATCTGTGTTAGCTGCAGAGATTGTGCTGCTTTCCCGGACCCTCCAAAGTATCGGAATATTTTTAGAAGCTGCACTTTAATGTAAAAATAAAGTGGTATACGGTACTTTTTAATGATATTTTCTACTCACTATTTGTTAAATCAGTCTGTATTAGTTATGATAAAAGAGATTACTGGTGTGCCATAGAGCGAGCGTAGTAGCAAAGTGTTATTTCCGTATGACGTTTATTGCATGGCCGAGCCTCTAAGGAGTACGTGAAGGCATCGCCACTTCCACTTGCACAACTTGAGGTGTGGCGGTAGATACTCCTCCCCTCGAAACAAATGCACTCACAAAAGGTTCCCACCCAGGCTCTAGCCCTCAGGATTGCTATGCAGGTCCTTCATCCTTTATATAATAGTGAAGGAAAAAAAAACATGGCTTATTTACAAAGGTGGGAGGCTCCAAACAGTGTCAAGGGAATGGAAAAAAATACATTAGTTATCAAAAGTAGTTTAAATACAGTAAGCTAAATGTGTGTGATCTGGTTGAAGAGATGCAGTAGTTTGGGGGAAATCCAGACTCATATCCCAAACTTTGAAAACCCCTGCTCCAGATCATGTACAAGTTTCAAATGAATCAAAGCAATAATGCACCGTGTGTCTTACAAAACAACTTTAATTGCAAGTGATGACATTAGCATTTCTTACATCCAATATAAGGACACAATGTCAAACTATCACATGCAAAGCAAATTACATAGCTTATTCCACTCAATATCTGCAGTGCTATTTATGTTGGTCATAAAGTGGAAATGAATATCATTTCTGCGCTCTGTAACCTTTTAGGCGCTGCACGGACAGTGGGAATCTTCTGAATGTCAATCACAACACATTCATAAAACAATCCCTTTTTGATTTTTTGCCTACAGTCTGACTCGTTCTTGTTTCTAAGTCTCTTTGGAGGGCGACAGGAGACCACAGAACAACAGAGCAGATCTCTAACGTTCGCCCAGCTGGAAGTGAACATAAAGGTTTTACAAGACATTTAATGTTGGAAACAAATCCGCAAGTATTGATAACAATTTTTTTTTTTTTCCAAAGGAGATCAGAACTTTCTAGCTGGAAGCCGGCCAACATGACGCATTTCCAAAATACAATCACCTTGTCTTCATATGAAACAAATTAAATAAATCAAAGTGCAGTGGCAACTTAAATCCATATGCTTCTGTAAGATTTTACAAACTATTAGATGTCAAAAAGTGCAGTGCAAGAGAAGCTCTGCAAATCATACACCCCCACACTCACACATCACATCTACACATTTCCTGTGTATTATTCTTGAATGAATGGGAATACACTGAGCAACAGACTGCCAAAGTGCAAAAGAAAGAAATGATTGAGGCTTTGCCGATGATGATGCAGCAGCCGAAATTGAACGTTCCAGCGTTTAGATAACTCAAAGGAATGCTTTCATCGCATCTTTTTCGACTTTGCCGTTCTCTCATCATTTTACCTCGACTTTCGCAAACCTGGAGAAAAATTACAAGTTTTTAAGTACTACATGAGCAACAAAAAAGACAGAAATATCCTCAGTACAACTGTTGGAGAGGGAGTGGCAATCTAAAAGCAAACTAGTCTACAGGATTTTAAGATTAACAGTCTTTCTGAATTAATTCACATTTACTTTGTTGAGGCTGCGCGGTAACAAGCAGAGCCATTCTGATACAGCAGTGATGATATAAGTTAGACTTTAGGATCGATGATATACTGGCAAGAGATTGTCACAGTGTTACGATGGAATGAGAGTTCATTAAGCGAGTTGAATGTAGGAATGCAGTCATTAGTAATGTCACATAGCCTTCCCAGTAGGGCCATACAATAAAAGAATGTAAAATATCCACGCTGATCTTCTGCTTAGCGACCTCGTCCCTCACGGTGTAGCTCTTGGGGCAGCAGGAGGCCGTGTGGTAGAAGTTGGTGGAGGCCACGGCCATCTGGAAGATGCAGTAGTTGTCGATGAGGGGCAGGGAGTCAACATCTTGCCACTGGCGGCTCTCTGTGTCATAGCGAGTGGTCACCGTCTTCAGTCCGTCCTCATTATCTGTACTTTACATACTGCACTGTTTGGAGGTAAACCTGTTTCCACCGCGTACAGTCCCGCCTGAAAGTAGCTTAACCATTAACACAAATATAAAAATGTTGTGCGTGAACTGCGTTTTGAAAAATTAAAAAAACAAAAAAACATGACGTGACACATTCTTAGCTGGTTGTAAATGAGCCTTCAACTGGCACTTTCTGAGTGGAGGGACCTCGTCACCCTGATACACCAAATGGCCAGTGGTAAAAAAAAAAAAACAATCCTCGATCCTCAGTTCACTTATTGCCAGTGAGGTAGCGCAGGATGGCGTTGGGGACCTTCAGGGTCTCATCTTCTACCAGCACAATGTCATATGAGTCCAAGTAAGACTGCTTCCTCTCCTCCACCTGAGGGGAAAAATGGGTATTAAAAATGTCTGAATATGACTGATTTAAAATGGGAGGAAGTGGGACTGTGATATTTTATTTACCTTGTCATTGAGGAAGCCAATCTTCACGATGTTCTCCATGTCCTGCACCCCGTCAGCCATGGTCAGATCTCCCAGAGAGTCTCCCATCAGCAGCACGTTGGGCCGCGTCCGCAGCTCCTGGAAGTGGCCGGTGTTGAGCAGCGCGCCTTCTCTTTTGTTGTAGATGTGGATCAGCTCTCCCTTGAAAGCCCTCAACACCCCCTGTACCGGCAGATCAAGAGTCAAAGACATTATTTCAGTCTCTGGGGAACGCAGGGATCGAATCATGTTTTTGTGGCGCGGGTACTCACAGACTCATCAAAGTCCATGTAGTTGGAGAAGACTTTGACGTTGGAGTGAAAGACCCCGGCCTGGAGAATAACCTCCTCCAAGATGTCGCCTATTCCGGCGGAGAAGATGAGCAGGGGGATGCTGTGCTCGTGCAGGTGGTTGAAGAAGAGCTGGTAGCCGTCCCTGTTAAAACGTCACTCTTAAGTACCCATATTGGCAAAAGTTTTCAGCAGTTTAAACCGGCAAAAATAGTTGTTTTTTTTGGTCTTCAGGGGGAGCAGGCCTTTCTCACCTCAGCATGGCGTTGGACTCCTGCACCGCCGTGGCCAGCAGGTCTTTCCGAATCTCTTGCTGCACTAGTAGTTCATGAGCTCGAGTCCACCTGCGAAGATGGAGGTGCAGTGTCGTTTTAGGAACACGTAAAACTGCAGAGTATTTTTATATTTTTAGGACAGATACTCACCACTCCACCATGAGGGGCAGTTTTTCTTCTATTGACCGCGAAGAGTCGATCTCTATGGGGTAGTATATGTTGAGCAGCTCCTTTAACTGATAGAGACAACGGAACAATACTCAGAAAGTTGTAACTGGCTAATAAACATCTACACTGCTACATCAAACAAGGTTCAACAGTACGAAGACTATTACACTGGATCCTTCACACCTACTACTGAACAGATTAAAGTTACAGATAATGATTCAGTTTTTAGGTTTTAATTCTTCACAGTCCCCACTAAAGGTAAGACACATTAAATGTGAGTGACTGGGAAAAAATAAATGATTCACCATTTGAAATTAGAAGTGAAATACTACTGATTGAGATTTGAACAAAAACACGTCTAAAACTCCAAAAAGGTGTTACACACATTTGGTTCACTTGTGAGCATTAATAAGTTTAAAATGCATTATATTTATTCATGTAGAGGTTTATTAACCTGCCTTCTCCACTAAAGCCTCATTCGTACCTTTTCTTTGCAATCCTCGGAGATAAGTTTGCTGTTGTCAAGGATATCTGCAAATAAAAACACATGCAAATGATACAGAGACAACACTGAAATGCACGACAACCTCTAAAACTGCAGCTCCGGTAAACTTACCTGTGACAGGTCGGGCACCTTTTGCCATTGAACGCAAATCTAGTGAGCGTCATGTCAAAATCTGAGATCACCTGGATGGAAATGGAAAATAAGAAATATGGACTTTATTCACGTTTAATACTAGTTATTATTACAGTTATTTATGTCGAACAAACAAGATACAGCTCAGCTGAACAGTTTTATATTCAGATTATATTTCTACTTTGTATTGATTTATTTTAGTTTCATTTTTTCTATACTCTTTTCCATTCCTATATCTTGAAATTTTATTATGTTGTTTTCTTTTAACCAATTTTGGAGCATTGCTAGAGGGCACCTGTGAAGAATTTCAATGTCCAGCACTGCTGCATGTGATTATTGTGCACATGACATGTAAAATCCTGCATCTTGAATAATAAATCTTGAATCTTGAGTCTTGCATCCTGCAGACCTGCACGGTGTTGGAACCAGCCTTCACCATGGACTGCAGGATCTCCTGGACCCTCTTCGGGTTCTTCATGTAGACTGAGGGGTTGGACAACTCCGGAATCTTTACATTTGAAAGCATGCATCAGAGGAGACACATAGAGAAACAACAATAATGAGTTTATAACACATTTACCTTCAAGCAGCTGCATTTACAGTCAGGTTGAAAAACACTACTTAGCATCCTAACTTACTCCCTACATGCACAGCAACATCTGCCAGTACCAAACCACTGATGCTACAGCCATAATAATATGAATAATAATATTAATAATAATAATATTTCTTGTTATGTAATGTACCCTTACACAGAAGAACCCGTCTGCTAATGTTAGCCACACAAAGCTAAGTAGGTTTGACTGGTTGAGGCGCTTAGTATTTCCTTAAAACTTGCTAAATATGCTTACCATTTTCGTCTTTTCCGATGCTTTAAGGCTGATTTAACAGAAGGGTCATGAGTTGTCAGCCTCCGTTTGAGCGTAACGTTGATGAACGTTGGCGACGGAACCATCTGTGTTAGCTGCAGAGATTGTGCTGCTTTCCCGGACCCTCCAAAGTATCGGAATATTTTTAGAAGCTGCACTTTAATGTAAAAATAAAGTGGTATACGGTACTTTTTAATGATATTTTCTACTCACTATTTGTTAAATCAGTCTGTATTAGTTATGATAAAAGAGATTACTGGTGTGCCATAGAGCGAGCGTAGTAGCAAAGTGTTATTTCCGTATGACGTTTATTGCATGGCCGAGCCTCTAAGGAGTACGTGAAGGCATCGCCACTTCCACTTGCACAACTTGAGGTGTGGCGGTAGATACTCCTCCCCTCGAAACAAATGCACTCACAAAAGGTTCCCACCCAGGCTCTAGCCCTCAGGATTGCTATGCAGGTCCTTCATCCTTTATATAATAGTGAAGGAAAAAAAAACATGGCTTATTTACAAAGGTGGGAGGCTCCAAACAGTGTCAAGGGAATGGAAAAAAATACATTAGTTATCAAAAGTAGTTTAAATACAGTAAGCTAAATGTGTGTGATCTGGTTGAAGAGATGCAGTAGTTTGGGGGAAATCCAGACTCATATCCCAAACTTTGAAAACCCCTGCTCCAGATCATGTACAAGTTTCAAATGAATCAAAGCAATAATGCACCGTGTGTCTTACAAAACAACTTTAATTGCAAGTGATGACATTAGCATTTCTTACATCCAATATAAGGACACAATGTCAAACTATCACATGCAAAGCAAATTACATAGCTTATTCCACTCAATATCTGCAGTGCTATTTATGTTGGTCATAAAGTGGAAATGAATATCATTTCTGCGCTCTGTAACCTTTTAGGCGCTGCACGGACAGTGGGAATCTTCTGAATGTCAATCACAACACATTCATAAAACAATCCCTTTTTGATTTTTTGCCTACAGTCTGACTCGTTCTTGTTTCTAAGTCTCTTTGGAGGGCGACAGGAGACCACAGAACAACAGAGCAGATCTCTAACGTTCGCCCAGCTGGAAGTGAACATAAAGGTTTTACAAGACATTTAATGTTGGAAACAAATCCGCAAGTATTGATAACAATTTTTTTTTTTTTCCAAAGGAGATCATAACTTTCTAGCTGGAAGCCGGCCAACATGACGCATTTCCAAAATACAATCACCTTGTCTTCATATGAAACAAATTAAATAAATCAAAGTGCAGTGGCAACTTAAATCCATATGCTTCTGTAAGATTTTACAAACTATTAGATGTCAAAAAGTGCAGTTCAAGAGAAGCTCTGCAAATCATACACCCCCACACTCACACATTACATCTACACATTTCCTGTGTATTATTCTTGAATGAATGGGAATACACTGAGCAACAGACTGCCAAAGTGCAAACGAAAGGAATGATTGAGGCTTTGCCGATGATAATGCGGCGGCCGAAATTGAACGTTCCAACGTTTAGATAACTCAAAGGAAGGCTTTCATCGCATCTTTTTCGACTTTGCCGTTCTCTCATCATTTTACCTCGACTTTCGCAAACCTGGAGAAAAATTACAAGTTTTCAAGTACTACATGAGCAACAAAAAAGACAGAAATATCCTCAGTACAACTGTTGGAGAGGGAGTGGCAATCTAAAAGCAAACTAGTCTACAGGATTTTAAGATTAACAGCCTTTCTGAATTAATTCACATTTACTTTGTTGAGGTTGCGCGGTAACAAGCAGAGCCATTCTGATACAGCAGTGATGATATAAGTTAGACTTTAGGATCAATGATATACTGGCAAGAGATTGTCACAGTGTTACGATGGAATGAGAGTTCATTAAGCGAGTTGAATGTAGGAATGCAGTCATTAGTAATGTCACATAGCCTTCCCAGTAGGGCCATACAATAAAGGAATGTAAAATATCCATATAAATGTTTACATATACAGATTTATACTTTTTATGTACAAACAGATAAACAGCATCTATACCAACAGACTTGACAAAAAGGATATTCAGTTGTTGGCTGCTATATATCGCTCTTATTCACATGTTTACATTCACCATATCCTTTCTCACGGACCACCACCTGGTCAACACACACCTGCCCACCCATTTCATGGCTTTCCACAAATTAGCCATTAACACAACACAGCATGAGAGCTGATGGCACAGAGTTCAGTTTAATGAGATCCGGTATGAGAGCAACACAAGACCCGCTGCGGCGTGTTACGTATGAGTGGGTGTGGGTCGATGAAGATGGCAGCAATGGAATGGCGGCTTGCGGTGAGTCCTCGGACGAGGCCGCAGAGTTCTTGGATGGAGCAGACGCCGACTCGCTCAGCACTCGATCTGCGACTGGAGCTGCCTTCGCAGGGTGAGCGTGCGCCGGTGGAGCTGCTGCATCTGCTGCATGCGATCCCGCTGGCGGGCCAGGTTCTGGGGCATGGGGTAGCGCTGGCAGCCGTATAGGAAACGGTAGGGGATGCGAACGTGGCAGGCGGTGGCTCGGCAGCGAGGCTGTGGCATCGGCGGAAGCAGCATCCAGCGCTTCCTCTCAGCACAGTAGCGGTAGGCCTCCTTGCGGTACTGCTTGTCCACGTCATCGCTGTTCTTCCAGCCTCCGATGATGAAGACGTCCTCGTCGAAGTGGCAGATGGCGGCGCCCTCGATGCTGGTGACCTCTGGTGGCAAGCTCTCCAGGATCTCTCGTCGGATATGCGCACGCGCTGATCTTCTGCTTGGCGACCTCGTCCCTCACGGTGTAGCTCTTGGGGCAGCAGGAGGCCGTGTGGTAGAAGTTGGTGGAGGCCACGGCCATCTGGAAGATGCAGTAGTTGTCGATGAGGGGCAGGGAGTCAACATCTTGCCACTGGCGGCTCTCTGTGTCATAGCGAGTGGTCACCGTCTTCAGTCCGTCCTCATTATCTGTATCGACGGGCGTGCGAGCCGTGACGCATACACGTAGCGGTCCTCCACGCTCACTGCCTTCACATCCCGCAGGATTTTGGGGGCAGACTCCAGATTGTGCCACTTGTCCTGCTCAGGCTCGTAAACACTGACGTCTTTGAAACCTGGACTGAAGTTTCCGTGGCCGCCGATGCTGTACAGTATATCCTTAATGCAGGTGAGGCCAAATGAGTGCTTGCGTGTGGTCAGGTTGCTCACCTGCTCCCAGGTGTTACGATTGGGATTGTATCGTTCCACCGTCTTAGCAAAGCCTGGTTCCATTGAACCGGCAACGTAGACGAGCGTGGGACTCGGTGGCAGCGATGGCGTGGCCGTCCAGGTGGGTGGTTGTGGATGTGCGGCAGGTTGACCCAACGGTCCTCGTAAATAAAGTAGCCCACACACTCGCTCAGGTAGTCCCCACCCTCCGACACGCCGCCCACCACCATGATAACGTCCATGTTCTGGCCAAAGCGGGGCTGAAAGGAGGCCATGTGGGAGGACCAGAACTCCATGTCGGCTGACTTGAGGTTCTCAAAGCGAATGGCGTGGCCCTCCACTGCCTCTGACACCAGGCGGAGACAGGCCTCGTTAGCAGCCACCAGACGCTCGTTCTTCACCACCCTGGTCAGGTAGGTGGGCTTGATCTGGGGCAGCCTCAGGAGACGGAAGAGCTCCTCGAAGTACCGGCTTCGCTCCTCCGGGTTCTTCTGCACCCACTTCACCACGGCCTCAAACAGCACCTCCTCCGAGTCCACGGTGATCTCTGCGTCCGACAGCCAGTCGCGGACCAGGTGGAAGGGCAGCGTGTAGAACTCCTCATCCTGGATGACCTTGTGGAAGTTGCGGCGGATCATGTCCGTCCGCAGCCCGGAGAGCCAGCTGGTCCAGGGTGTACATGTGGGCCAGGCTGTGCACGGCCACGCAGTTGGTCAGGCTCAGCTTCTTCTTCAGGAACTCCCCACAGAAGTCCTTCAGCTGCAGCAGGAGGAACCTAACATGGAGCAAACAGAGGAAACAGCACAGGATGTCAAATAAAGAGCATGTTCACTAGATAATACAGGTGATGAGGTTTGTTTCTGCATGCAAAGAGCACCAACAACACTTTCAGGCCTCATGCTGGATCAGGATCAGTCCTACACGAACCTACCTGTCAGCCAGCTCCAGGACTTCATGCACGTTGCAGGTGCTGACTCGGATCTCCCCGGTGTACATGTACTGGATGACGCTCTCCACCGTGTCCGGGTCGGGCCCCAGCTCGGAGCTCCACTCCTTCATCTCCACCCGGCCGGACAGGGACTCGGAGAACTGCCCCCCCAGCAGCGGGGTGAAGTAGTCGGTGGCCGCGGCCAGCACGGAGCGGTGCGCGGAGAACTCGCAGGTCTGGACGCTGCCGGCGGCCGCGCCGCTGCTGAAGGCCAGCGTCACGTCGCAGAACAAGCCCTGCTTCCTCTGCTCGTTCTGCCGCCGCGACAGCTCCGAGCAGTGGGAGGAGGAGGTGAAGTCCTCGGCCTCCTCCGCGTCTCCGTCTCCGGAGAGGGCGCTGGGCGTGCCGGTGCCGGTGCCTCCGCCGCCGCCGCTGCTGCTCTTGGCGGTGTCCTCCGGGTTGGGGGCCGCCGCTGCCATTCTGGTGGGGGGGTGAGCAGAGGAGGAGAAATGAGGCGAACTAGTGCCGGAGGAGCGGAGGAGGAGACACACACACACACACACACACACACACAAAACACAGAGCGGCGGGGAAGTCTGCTTCGCGTTGGGAGCGCTGTCTACCCGACAGAAAGCGGAACACTTCGTCACAAATAACAAGTTATTCTGTTTTAAATGTCATTATTCAGTCTGAAATCAAACAAAAGGGTTAGTTAAACGTCAAATCAGTGTTGCCTATGTCAGATATAAACATAAAAAGATCAATCATAGAACATAAACAGCTACATGTGCATAATAATAATAATAATAATAATGTTTAATTAAGCTCAATAATTAGTCTGATTTTAAAGAAGCTAACATTCATAAATAAATTACCCTTCTGCACCTTTTTTTGCGTCAAATCGAGCAAATATTAGGAAACTACAAATGCAGAACCAACTTCAGCGGGGTAAACACTGACAGTCTCTGACATGCGCAGTGAGGGAAAGGCGTCACCGCGTCGTGACGTCACGTCACTTCCCTCTGCTGAGCTGAGCTGCTCACATGGACTGAAAGCTGCACTGACATGCATGATGTTTGCTCTGCAGGCCCAGGGAAGCCTGCAGTAAATACACAACCTCACACCCCCTGAAAAAACACACACTATGTATAATGACAGTGGATGTCAAAATAAGTGTTCAAATCCAAACCACTGCCATACATGTTCAATGTTTTAATACTCTGTGATATGAAATAATCCTCACCTTTACTCACTTATATATTTTTCAACTCATGACTTTGACATGTAATAGGAGGGAAAGCACATCCGTTGTTATGACGAACAAATAATCTTTTATTGTCTCCAACTCCAGTCACAAATACACACTGTGTTTAATGACAGTGGATATCAAAATAAGTGTTTAAATCTAAATCACTGCTATGCATTTTCTATATTTTAATATCCTGTAACATAAAATAACCCTCCCCTTTACTTACATATTGATATAATATAAAATCAAGTCAGGACTTTGACATGTATTACTGGAAAAAGCACAGCCATAAATAATATTAACAAATAATGATCTTTAGTCTTAACAAACACACACTATGTGACAGAGGACAATGACAGAGGATGTCAAAATAAGTGTTCAAATCCAAACCACTGCTATACATTTCCTGTGACATGAAATAATAATAATAATTTAAAAAAATACTTACGTATGAATACAGTCAACAATTACTGACATGTAACAGCAGGGAAAGCACAGCTGTAATTAAAACTAATTAATACTAACAAATAATTGTTACTCTAATTAGGCATGCCAGTAAAATTATTATCCTCCTGTGGTCGTTCACAACTGTGTTTCACAAGTTAAATGTCAAGAGTAATTTAAGTTTCTGCACAGTTGCAGGTTCTGTAGGTAAAACACTTTAATGTGTATAAGGAAGTTGTCTAAAAATAAGTAGAATGAGTAAAGAGATAAACTCTGTGCAGAGTTTTAAAATCCCACCTAACCCTGACACATGCACTCTAATGTGTGAAGAGGTTAACCATTATATTCAAAAGATAACACTGAACACACAAAGTATTTCATTACATTAATTAGATTTTATTTTACTCAATTACAGTTGTCAACATAGAACAAATGATTACAGAGGCACATTCAGTTCACATTGAAACAGTTAAAAACATAAACACTGTGACAACACCGGTGACACTGGTTGTCCACAAAAGTTTTCTTACAAGTTTGTAACATAAATGGAAAAGATGACACCGGTGACGGCTGGCACACATTTTCTTTTGGACCCTATAAACTGCAGGAAAATGTGTATTTGTGTTTTCTTTCATTCTCAGAGTCAGATGACGAGGAGATTGTCCACAAAGTTTCTCTGCAGTGGAAACAAACATAACAATCTGAAAGGCGTGTCAGATTTCCTAAAGAGAGACTTGTATGCCGTCTGTGTCATGTTAAATGGCTTTTTATTCAAATTAAGTCTGCGATTAATTGATGGAGAAACGTGTTCATCACTGTGAATGTAATGACCTTTAAAATCCTGCTCTAACAGAGACAAGAAACAACAGGACTGAACAATCTGCAAACAATCTGAGACCTTTCATATTAGTTATGCAAAAAATTATATGAAACTAGAAAATATGTCATTTAACTGCTAAAATAATTTCCTGTCTTATAGTGCTAATGCAGAAATACAACAATAATAATAATTTGGTTTATTGTAATAGGATTAGTGCATTTATGTTAACACTATCAGGACAGAGTAAACCTTAAAAATCCACTTAAGTACCTGGGGTAATATTAATTTATTAGGTTTTTGTTCTTACTGACTAACAGCACTCGATGTCCAAACCCTTTTTGAGAAAATACTCTCACATTTTCCACCAGCTGAGAGACAACACCTGCCAGGAATGACTCATAAAATGGTTCTGGTTGCCACAGTAAGCAGACTAACATAATTTTTTTTTGCCATCATGTCGAAAGCATTAAAGAAAAATCAAAACTAGAACATTCCTGTACCATTTAATTTCACTGTGGATACACCTATATATAAATAAAGCTCTGATCTACAGTATGTTCTCATGTTATAGGCGTTATTGCACTACATGTTCACCCCTCGCGGCAAGCTCACAATTCTCAAATGGCACGATGAAGAGAGCTGCACGGAGACACAACAGTCTGTGATACGGACACACATGCTCGGTTAATACAATGATGGTTTGATATTTTGGGGTAAAATTACAGTACCTCACTAGCCAGGAGAGTGGTTGTGGTCAACAGCTGAATAATCTGCTTTTAATCCCTCACCTGTGCACCTGATTCATCTTCAAATGTGCCCAACATGTTGACTATTGTCTGACTGGAGCTTCACAGTTTAGCAGGTTTTACTAATATTCACAGAGCTGCAGCACAAACAGGTTTCCAAAACTAAAAACATACAACTCTTAAGTCTTTTTTTTTCAATATTTGCAATTTACAGCTATATTAATAGTAACATCTTCCCTATATTATGCCACTGCCTTGGGGTGACAGATCACAGTACGGGTTAGAGTGACAGAGACCGGACGACACCCTCTCATTACATGGACATGTGTTCAGGGAGCACGTAGGAGATGTCGTCCCAGGGGTGGCGATAGAGACCCTGCTTCAGCCTCTTCTGGTCCAGGTAGTGTCCTGATGGAATAAGAAAAAAAAAAGGGGTGGATTGAGTATTATATATGTTGGAAGTGTTTGCCATCTTGCATGCATTACAATAGCAACACAGGAATGACTCACCGATAAATCCCATGCTGCGTCCCAGGACAAAGATGCCGTTCAGAGCTCCAATTTCCACAAACTCATCAGCTTCATCCCTGTGATGGACAACAAGGAGGAGATGACAAATTTAGAAAGATGGCTGCACACTATATAGGTATGATACTATTTATTCTGTGCATACACTCGAATGTATTTACAATGACTGATGTGCAGGCAGAAGCTTGTAATTTAAAGGTAACTTAGGCGTTAAGTAGTCATTTGAACAAATAGTTTTAATGTAATCATTCCTTGTAGTTCCAGCATTTCTTCTCACCTGATCATTATGTCAGTATATAAATGAACATTACACTGTTTGTTTTGGCTCTACTTGGCTCATTGTGGAGTAAAAGTATAAAAACAAGGATATGAACTATCAAACGGCTGAAACCTCCTTTTTCCTGCTACATGGCTTTTATATAGAAATGTATCTTGAATGTCCGTTTCTGTCTTTTGTATTTAATACATAGAAGAAAGAAAAAGTGGCCCAAGGTGTAAGTAAAAGTGTAAAGACGGCTGGTATTTGTTGCCTCACCGTGTAAAACCACCACAAGTCCTGAGCAGGTCCACGAAGGCCACACCAATGAAGCCATCCACGTTCAGGATCAAGTTGGGTTTCTGATAGAAACACAAAACACAAAATCAACACACAGTGAGAGGAGGATCGTGTTGCTTAAGAATGGAGCAGGTCACTTATTGTTATTAGTTGTGAATGACAGGGTGAAGTGATGAATCTTACTTTGGACGTGGTGATCTTCTCCACATCCAGAGCATAGTCCAACAGCTGGGTGGAGGGGAAGTGCTGCTTCACAAAGTCCTTCAAGATCTGGACTCTCATGTCTGGATTGTTAATCTGGGGGTAGCACAGATGATTCTCCGATCAGTCTTAAATTCCTTTATCTCTAGGACTTAATATGATATTTCTGGTTATAACTCTGATTTCTGTGTTATTTTAGAGTAGTTTCTTACCAAACTGTTTAACTGGATACACACACGCTAAAGGAGCTTGGCACTCACCGACTTGACTCTGTGTCCGATGCCCATGATCAGCTTGCCGTCCTTCTTCATCTTGTTGACAAACTCCATGGGCAGCATGCCGCTGTCGAACGCTTTGCTGAACTGCTTAGCTGCAGCATCCAGAGCACCTCCAAAGCGGTCACCCTGACAAGCGAAAAAAAGGAAAAAAAAAAGATGTGCTCATTGTGGGATTTTGCAGGTCAGTAAATCAGGTACATGAGTCAAAGGTTTAGGTGTCTTACGATGGTGAGGAGGCCGGAGGTGAGGCTGGAAATGAGATCTTTACCAGCTCGAGCACAGACGATGGTGTTGTGGGCACCGGACACAGCCGGGCCGTGATCAGCGGTCACCATAAGGCACATCTCGATGAACTGGCAGGCGTACCTCGGCAACCTGCACACAGACGGGAAAAAAACGTGGTTATGTGGTTCGAGGAATTCTCAGGAGTTTGTTTATCGCGACCGCTGCGTTCAGAGGCTGACCTCCTCTGGAACCACAGAAGCCCCAGAGTTCCTCCCAGGCCAATTTCTGACTTGAAGACCTCGGTGATGGGCATGCCCGCGTAGATGAGCTCCTGACCCCTCTCGTCACAGATACTGGTCATGAAGGAGGCGGGCTTACGGATCAGACCGAGCTCCTGCAGGGCAAACAGACGCAAGAAGAAGAAAATCACCACCTTGAAAACACGGTTTGTTTCTGCTTTGCTTTGCCCTGATCTGGTTGCTAACAGCGTTCGGAGTTCAGAGGCAAACTCACCCGTGCCCAAGAGTAATCCATCGGCACGGTGGGAGGAGGCATCTCTTCGGCTGGCTGGATGACTCCTTTGGCAACAAGGTCATCATAAACAGACCTGTGCGAATGAAAAAGACAAAGAAAGACTGTAAGAGGAGCTCAGAAATCATTGTAAAAAACACTAAGACTCATATGAAAATTTTATGTTTGCGTGATGAACTTAAGGGATGACAATGTGCACTGACTTGATGACTTCTCCCAGCTCATCAAAGCTCTTGGGGACGAAGGCACCAGCCTCCTTCAGAGCCTTGTTCTTAGCGACTGCTGTCTCGGACGCCTGGTTGGCACAAGCTCCTGCATGACCGAACTGAACCTGAGGGAGGGGTAATAAGACGGTGCAACTTTTAAAATGGTCATTAATTCATCTCTCATTATTCAGCTGCCTAACGGTGCCTGAAATGCAGCAGACTCTACATCTCACCTCTGAAGAGAACATGGTGGCACAGGTGCCAATACACCAGCAGACCACCGGCTTTGTGATCCTGCCCTGCTTGATAGCCTGGCAGATCTTGTACTCCTCTGTGCCTCCAATCTGTAAAGAGGCAGAGGCAGATACGGGATGAAGCAAATCAATAACTGTTCAAAGCTGCGGGCATCAGCGTGTGCGAAGATTTATTCCTCACCTCTCCCAGCACAACAATCATCTTTACTCCAGGAGTGTCGTTGTAGCGCAGCACGTGGTCTGTAAACACAGAGCCTGGGTATCTGCAGAGGAGTTAACAGTTACACATCAATTCAAACCTGCACGCTCACAAATAAAAAAAGCAGATAAAAAGGTAAGTTTGTACCTGTCTCCACCAATGGCCACGCCCTCGAAAACGCCATCGGTGGTGCGGGAGATGATGTTGTTGAGTTCGTTGGACATGCCGCCGGAGCGAGACACGTAGGCCACGCTGCCAGGACGGTAAAGCTTGGAGGCCAGGATGTTATCCAGCATGCCGCCTGTGTTCCCGATCTTGAAACAGCCTGGTTTGATTCCTCCGACCTGGATGAAAAAAAAAAAAAACATATGGAGGTTTGCTGGTCTGCTCAGACAAAATAACACAGCGTGAGTGTGATAAATCTGATGAGACGTTGAAAAGAGACTAACGGTTGCTGGTCCAATGATTGTGACACCCTTCTCATCTGCGGCCTTGATGATCTTCCTGGTGTGAGCTTCTGGGATTCCCTCAGCGATGATGGCGATGGTGCCAATCTGGAAGCAATAGAGTAGAAAGCCTTAATTTTAGAAAAATTTTTTAATATTTTCAGTCGTTCGGTACCTTGTGGATGGTGCGTTTGTTCACCTGTGGGTACTGCATGGTCTCCATAGTGCTGTCAAAAGCTGAACGCAAAGAGGCAAAGTTGATGAGCACGTCCACATCTGGGTGCTTCTTCATGGCGTCGCTCATGTTCTTATACACGGGGATGAGGATCTCTTTGTGGCCCCAGTAGTACTTCTGTTTGTGGTCTCCGCTGAAAGGCAGCCATGCAGAAAAGCATTTGTCACACACGAAAAAAAAGGACACAGTTTACTTACTGCATCTTTATTACATTAAGTGGACAATTAAGATCCATTACAGTGACGGCAAGCGAACACAAAGTAAAGAGGAAGGACGGAGCGCTCTTACGTGAACGGGTACACCATGGCTGCGACAGATGGCTCGTCTCTGGAGCAAACATAGTCAAAGTCCAGCATGCCCTGCACCGCCCGAGTCTGCATACCCCACACTATGGACTTGGTGTGTTTAGTGAAGAGGGTAGATGCCTTGGCTGCAGGGGAGAGGAGAGCTGTTACTGATGGAAACTGGATACCAGATCACCAACATGTAAACTAGTTCTTTCTCTGTTCCGTGTACATGTATTTATAAAAAAAACAGGAAGAAAACAAATCTTATTAAATCAGTATTTCACACATGCAAAATGCACATGAACAGAGGGGACACTGAATGAAGTCAAAAAGAAAATAATAGTAGCACTGACATGGGGATTAACAGAAGTCAATGAGGTCTTTATTGGCATTTAGCTAAGTCAAGATTTTCTGGATTAGCTGTATTTGTCTCGATCATGGATCAGTGTACTGAACTTCCATTTTAGTAGGACTGCAGAATCCACCAGCTGTCCAAAGGGGGAGCTACAATACCTAAACTCAACTATGACCACGAGGCCTCCACCCGTCATGCTGCCCAGTAGTGGGCCGATGTACGGAAACACATCAAAGCTTCAGTATTCCATCCATCCATCCATTTTCCTAACCCGTTTTATCCTGAGAACACAGGGTCACGGGTGCTGGAGCCTGTCCCAGCTATCTTTTGGGCGCAGAGGCAGGGTACACCCTGGATTGGACGCCAGTCAATCGCAGGGCTAGCTTCAGTATTCACAGTGCAAATATTTCCCAGTGCAGTGGTGTGTGTGCATGTGTGTGTGTGTGTGTGTGTTTGTTTACCTATAGGACCTCCAGTTTTAGCCTTCTTAGCTGGTGAGCTCTCAACTTTGGCTCTGTTTTCAGAGAAAGAGGCAGTTCTGCTGGATGCTGGGGTCTGGAAATGAAGAAAAAAAGATCAATTCATTCTCGCTTCATTCATTGATAAGAGATTTTATTCTGCTATGCATATTTGAAAGTGTGTGTGCTAATGAGGACAGCTCTGTTGAGAATTGATCTGCTTTACAAACTCTAAAAAATGGCAACACAGAAGCTTGATAAAGAGTCGGGTAGCCTCAAACCTTCACGTTCATTTCTAAAACATCACCTGGACGCACAGTGAATCTGTGTTCTTGATTTTTCATGCTGTTGGCAAGTACAGCTTTGTGAAACTGGATTTTAGTGCTCATTCCATTCCAAGATAAAACAAGTCAAATAATTCAATAAAAGTGCATGATCTTTGCTTCTGACTTTTATTTTGAAATACCATTACTTCACCTGTACTATGTTGTATTATTGTACTCCATATAGTAGATATAATGTTTCATTTCTCCTGGTCATTTTCTGTCACGTATCTACCACTACATGCCTGTATGTGTACACACATGTGTACACACACACACACACACACACGCACACACACACGCACACACACACACACACTTTGCTGAAAGCCTACGCACTGCACAGTCTTAATGGAGGCCCCCGGGCAGTCGCAATGCGCTGCCGACTGTGGTCCCACGACTGTTTGAGTGAGAGCAGTGCACAATGCCCTGCAATGCTCTTATACAAAAAGGCCACTGGGCTTCTGATAATCTGCTTCACTTAAAAGGACGAGGCAGTAATAACTGAAACAGAAGCTGTGGCATGCAGGTCTTCTGCTGCATCAATCTACTGGTGGAGCTGATGAATTCACTGCGCAGCGAGGCGACGCGACACCACAACGGCCTATTTGTCTCCACAGAGTCAGTGCTTGTCATACCGATGTGCTGCCGCTGGAGTTGAGGAGAAAGTTGGCAGTGTGGGCAGCGACGGGAGGCTGGTTGGGGATTGGCCTGTGGCCCAGCGCCATGCCAACAATGGCAGTCATGTGAGTTTCTGTGCCAAAGACGTGGATGGGGATCCCGGTGGTCTTGCCTGAGAAGAGCAGGCAGAAGCTAATTAAGCGTGGCGGGGGAAAATCAGCAGGTGCTCGCAGACAAAAATGCTCTCAACACATGATTTTATGCTTAAAAAGGTATAAATGTATGACATACCAACTTCCCCCATCACTCGCAGACCTTCCTGGTAGTTGGGGCCTCCGCGGCGGACAAAAATGGTGACCTCATGCTCCTTTAGTGGTCCCTGATAGTCTCGGATGGCACGAACGATCCCCTAGCAAAGACAAAGATACGCTCAGTGCATAACTTGATTTTGAGTGTTAAGGCTGCAACATAAACAAAACGGGGGTTTATGACTGTACCTTAAACGTGGCTGCAACATTTGTGAAGTTTGCAATGCTTCCACCAATGATCAAAACCTTTCCTGGAAAACATTCAATGGAAAAATCATTTAAGAGGAAAGAAAAGTCTCTTTTCTCTGTCAAAAGTTTTTTTTTTTCTTACCATCGGGGTGCTTCTCTCTGGTCATCAGAGACAGGATGGTCTTGGCGTAGTCGTAGGTCTGCTGTTCACTTGGTGCTCCCGAATACTCTCCATAATTGGCCAGCTCGTCGACGCCGCCCAGGTCGCAGATTGTGTCACTAAGGAAAGTTTTACATCAGTCACCCACACAGAGGAAAAACCAACAGCAGCAGCAGCCTACGTGGCGTTCAGTAACTTGAGCACTAAACTTAAAAATGCACACAAACACTAAATGAACTTTTCCCGTCTGTTAATTAATGCCGTGCTGTAAACAACTATGACAACGTAAGAATGCACGGGGGGAATAATTAGTCACGGCTGATGTATCTGCGAGTCACGCTTTACACCCCCGACAGACGGTGGAGTTGGGGGGGGGGCACAGCTCGGTCCTCCTGACTCTCACTAAAATGGGAACATCTGAGTCTGAGCTGCTGCAGCCTCCTAAAGCCAAACCCAATTATGCGAAGT
Source organism: Scortum barcoo (assembly GCA_023238725.1). Classification (NCBI taxonomy): domain Eukaryota; kingdom Metazoa; phylum Chordata; class Actinopteri; order Centrarchiformes; family Terapontidae; genus Scortum; species Scortum barcoo. The sequence goes on from CM041547.1 coordinate 4,316,198, forward strand.
GTATTCAATATGATGAAGATGAAGGCAAGAGACAATTTAACCAAACAGAAGAAAACATCTAGGTGGATTATTTTAGATTTGTGGCTCCTGGTGTCTCATTTATTCACCTGTACACCACTGAGGCTCCTCCTCCTGCAACCATGGTCCAGATCCTGCCTCGGGGGTTGAGCAGGGTCAGTTTGAGGCTGGCGCCGCTCTTGGCATCGAGGTCGGCAATGTAGGCCTCCTGTGAAAGTGAAGAGAGGCAAAAGGTCAATGAAGAGGTAAAACAAGAGACTCTGTGGATACTGCAGAGTTAAAGTGTGTGTGTGTTATTGCAGCATTAATCAGAGCAGGTCGTTCACTGTATGTATGCGTTTGCATCGATTCTGAAGAGACACTCATTGGAAATGCTGTTTAAATGTTAGTGACAGTGGACAGGATGTACATCAGTGGTGGTTGTTTGTGACAGTCGGGGGCCACAGCTGGCGGCTGAGAGTAAAAGCTCCCAATCAAAGGCCCCCGCTGACTTCATCTCCACTCTAGACTCACAGCCGCCCAATTAGACCTCCCCGTCTGGTGCACAGACTGTCTGTCTCAAACGAGCTTGTCATCCCGCATCCACCAGAAATATATATATAAAAAAAAATGTCCTACACACACACACACACAAATATTTTGCAGATTTTCACCTGAATTATGTTCATTATTGAGCTGTCATGCAGGTGATTAATATCACATTGTTCAATATAAGTATATCAGTATAAACTGAGTTGGCTTTTAGTGTGAGATTAGAATAACTTAATTCTGTAATGAAGGTCTTTAATGATACCGTAAGCCCAGTTTCTGCTAAACAAACTGCACAAAGTCGGATCTTCTCTAACAAAGTCAAAATGACATCAGCATGTTCAGACTCCTCATAAACAGCCCAGACGACCTTTACTTGGAGAGATCTCTCTGTCTCCATACCTCTCCAGGGTGAGTCATTATGGCTGATTAACAGCCTGGGTGTGGGCATTGCCCTCGTTCATTATTTCCACATGGGGCAGCTAAGGCGGGGCCTGCTGAGCAAAACCCAGCTGAGACATGGAGAGTTTTTCTAGCTGGCTAATATGATGTTGGATCATTTCCTCTTATGGAAGGGCCTTACATGGAGTCTAGATCGCAGTTTAATTCATTCATTTAACATTTAAGGGTAAATTAGAATCCAAACTCTGTTATTTATAGTGAAATGTGCAGTTGGGCTGACATTTTCATTCTCACAGTAAGCTTTTTTTTCCTCTTTGGATATCAACACCAGCTATTTCATGCTGACAGACTGAAATCTAATGCGTTGGAACAGCAGCTCCGGTCCTGCCTCACCTCAGGATAGGCCTCCCTGCCGAACGGAGGAGGGAACTCCACGTCGCCCCACTTGGTCTTACAGATGTAGTCGGCTGTGGCGTCGATCTTGGCCGCCATGTCCAGCACATAAACTCCATCTTTTGTGACCACTGAGAGAGAGAAAAAAAAGAAGTTAAGATCTATGATTCAGCAATGTTTACAAGCACCCACCCTCTGAGATCCACCATGTTAGCAGAGAGCCTGAGCTTTAAATAACACGAGGGAGTCGCAGTGACCACAACCTTCCTGCTGTCCCTGCAGGAGGTGGAAGGGAAGTGAAGGAGAGAAGACGGTGGGACATCAAAGCGGTGGAGAGCCGGTCTCAGCGGCCCCGCGTCATCCACAGGAACAGCTGCCAGGAGGCATGTTCAGGCGCCCAATTACTCCATTATAAACACACGCTGCCTTCATCAAACAGCAAGTGCATGAATTATTCAACCGTTTCCTTCCTCGGTGTTAAAAATATGGCAGAATCAACTTCTCTTGGATTCAGGATGATGTTTTATTATGTATTTGTGTTCTCCTCCACGATTTCCTTCCGATGTCCCCTTTTCTAATTTCATAATCTGATAACATGTTTATGAATCGATGCTGGAATAAAAAGCATATGCTGCCATGACTGCACACCCAGAAACAAACAAACAACCCACCCAGTGGATTGATCTCCAGATACGTGAAGAAGAGGTCCTCATACAGGTTGAAGAGGCCGACGATGAAGCTGGCCAGGACCCTGCAGAGAGAGATGACAATCAACACGTGAAACTCCAAAACTCAGATCTGTTTCTGCAATTCTGAATTTGTTAATCATATCATAAAATAAGGAGTTACAATCACATTACATCTGAAGTTATTAATCTGGTCACACAAAATATGTAATTTGAAGATGAAGACTATTTTCTGACATTTTGCTGCCAAAACATTAAGTATGGGAAATGAAACCGACAAACTGTATCTGCTGGTCATATCAGTGTCTGTATGTTCAGCCTGGTGGATCTGTTGACCGTTGTGCGTTTACAGACGATGTAACACATTACTATTTGTTGTATGTCAGAAATTATACAGATGCCGTGTGTTTATTTTGCTGGAGAAAGCAAATATGAGGAGATCTGTGCAGAAGAACTGCTGACGTTTTAAGCTGAAGTTTGTGAAATATCAAGTAAAAATGTATTTAGCCGTTTCTGTAACTGTTATTTCAGGTTAAATTAGTGTTATGCATTTGGTTTTATTTATGTAAATCTGTTAGTTGTTTTGTATTAATATATTTAAGTATACTTTAAACTCTTTTGTGCTTCTTCTTTTCTTTAAAGTAACGGTTCAGGCACTGTTTAGGCACCAGTACTGTTATAAAGTATGGTTTTATCACAGGTATCAGATAAAAGCCAAATGATAACCAAGCCAACAAAACGACTGATTAACTGAGAAAATAAAGGGTAGATTTACTAACTGAATGAAACGATGGCTGGCTGCAGCTTTAAATGTGTGGGATAATGTAACTTAAAGAAGAAATAAATAGAAAAATGCTAAATTCATCATCGTTTAACTCTCTAAATGAAAAAAAGATACCACATTTTTATACAGTTTGCTTTGGTGGTTTTTTTACTTCATCTTACCAATCGTCTAACTAGATTTCCCTTCAAAATGACAAATTAAAGTTGAAGTCAAAAGGTATTTAGTTCTTAACTATCCTATTCTGGGCTGTGCAACAGAATTTCCCTGTAAGATGGATGGATGGTGATTTAAAAATAAAAAAAGAAAGAAAGAAAAACAGCAGGTCGTTTTAATGTCCACATAATTCAAACCATGACAAACTGCAGGCAATATCACTGAAGGACTGTTGATGCCGAGCTGCACGGGAAACAGTGCACCTGTAAATTAGCTGCACGGAGCATCGATGTCGAGCAGAGAAAATCTAATTTACTTCCTCTGTCACATGTCAAAACAGAGCAGTGAGGAGTGGGGGGGGCTGGTTGGTTTGCTGGAGGGGGGAGGCAGTGTTTTACCCTCCTCTCCTGTCTGTCAGTTGTGCAGGCAGCTCGGAGGCTTTGTAACCACGTCAGCCTCTTGTCAGGCCCGTTGGGGGGGAGGAACTGTGACCGGACCCCCCCTACCCACCCCCCTTCCCGAGTGACTCAGCTTCTCATGTCTGCGTCTGACGGGAGGGCAGGAAAACAGGCCAAGCTCTCTTTCAGTCCACAGTGTGAGGAGGAGGAGGGTGAGGAGAGAGAGAGGAGTGATCGGGGGCTGAGGAGGTGAGCTGGGGGGGTTTGGCAGAGTGATTTCTGGGCCGGCTTCTTCAATGTCAGCCAAGACAGTGAGGTGATGGGGGGGGTGGCGGGGGAGGGGGAGCCGCCGTATCATATCCATCAAAATAAATGGATGCACTCTGAATGTGGATGTAGTGTAAAAAAAAAAAAAAAAAAAAGGCTGGAAGCTGGAAGGGTGGAGGCTGATCGAAGAAAGGCGACGCAGAGGAGGAGGGGGGGACTGTGTCATTTGTCTAATGGAAAGCCTCCACCCGTCCCCTCCTGCTCCCCCCACGTTTACTGCCAATATCAAAGTGCTTTCTCTACTTCATTTGTGTGACGCTCAGTGGAAAGCGATGGAAAATGCCACCTTTTTCCTTTTTCTTTTTCAGGAAATCAATAAGAAATGTCCCAAATCGTGACAGAGTGAGTTTGCACAATTCACCCATATCTGCAAATTAGTGCTGTGGGGAGGCCGACGTTTATCTGGACATGTTTAAAGACTGCTTTTTTTTTTTCTTGCACGCACGCACTGTTTAGCGGGTGGCTTCTTCGAAATAATATACCTTATATACCTTTTATCTGTCACTTGAAATCTCATCTAAAGTCTGCATGTGTGAGCGACTAACTGCCATTTATTGAAAAACAAAACACTGAGTTGATGCAATACAACATATTTATTTTATATATATATATAAAGATATATATATAGATATAGATATATATATAGATATAGATATAGATATATATATTTTTTTTTAAAGATGATTATATATTATATATTTTAAGTTTATAAAATTAAATTTAGTTGGGAATATTATGACAGGGCTCTTGATTTATTTTGTATAAGCTGAGTTTGATTTATGAGGATCCTTTTATTTCTTTTTATGTGACTAATGCTGTAAAACAACACCAACACAAACTATGGCACCAAAAATTGTTAAAAAAAAAAAAAACTTGCAGTAAAAGCTTCAGGACTATTGTTTTGTGACAGCACAGCACAGTTTTGTGTTTCCTCTCTGCATGTTTTTCATGCATCACCGACACAAAGCTGAAGTTCTGCAACCCTTTCCCTCCCCTCAATCTAACTCACTCTTTCTTGTCGTTGGGGGCGTGGGTCAGCAGCTCTTTCTTCACCGAGTCCCCGCTGATCTTTTCGTCCACCTTGATCAGCAGCTTCTTGGCCTTGGCATCCACGTCTCCCACGTCCACGCCGCCCTCGTGGTGAAACAGCACGTAGTCGCCCTCACGTGTGGCGTAGATGCACACGTAGAACTCCTCCTCCTAAACGATGAATACAAATCGTACATGCATCAGTCAGTGTCGCTTCAGCGGACAGACTGAATGAAGCATTTAAAAACACTGAAGGGTGAGCTGAACATCAGGCGGTGTGATGAGTGTTTCACCTGTTTATGGGCCACAAACGGCTCGATGAGGAAGTTCTTGAGAACCCCCTTGGCTTTTCCCACCTGAGGATCAAAAGAAAATAAATCTCTAAGGATATGAAGTACTTATATAGGGGATAAATAGATAAAAGAAACAACATATTAGCATGAATTCACATGGGCTTTAAAAACACTATTGATCTTCAAACTGTGGGGGTTAATTAATGCATCATTCACACATTTATCTTCAGACATGCTTCCTTCCTGCACTTGTGGGAGGAAGAGGTGACAAAAAGTGTATTAAACTAAAATACTAAATAAGAATAACACCAGGTGACAAGAAAAAAAAAGACAGGAAGAGAAGAAGAAGAAAAAAAAAAAGAAAACGCTGACATGTATTTCTCAAAGCTTCGCTAACAGCCACGGCTCATTTGGTGGAGCTGTCATCGTTCCTCTGTTAAAGGCCAACAGGCTCGGAGTAACCGGGGACCGGCTGAGAGCAGCCAGCCGGAGCGGCCGGTGTAAAAATAATGAACAGAGAGAGAAGAAGTTGCCATTTTGAAGGAGTATAAAAGAACAAGACAAGCCTATCTGATTGAAAAAGCCCACGAGGGGCTCGGGCCACATCTGATAAATGAACTGACGCCTCACAGATAAGAAAAAAAAAAAACAAAAAAGAAAACACAAAAAAACAAAAGCCATTCAATACAATTTGTGTTTGAATGATTCAGTTTGACCACTTCATTGGTGGTAACGTGATTACATGAAATATGAAATACTGCTTTAATAAAGTGAAGCTGTTTGAGCTGTTATATGAGAAGACAGGAAGCACAAATACAAAGTGTCAAAGTGGTTGACAGGAGCTGGTATCTAATCTGACTTGTTCCTCTCAATGGTGCTGATGAGCTCTCGTAGATAAGCTCACAGCCGCAAAACAAAAAGCAGGCGAGCAGCAAGACAAGACACCTATTATAAGACCAGGAAGGTGGCATTAAATTACAGATTCCCTCGACTTTAATACACCTTAAAAAGGCACCTAAAGTAAAAATAAATGTTTGTCTACAACACCTGCATACTTATTTGAACTCTGCATTTTGCACAATATAGACGATACACAAGCTGAAACGCTGCCCTGTTCCCAGTACAGATGCAACCTCATCGATTCTTATTCACTGCAATTGGTAGTTGCAGCTCATCTGTGAAGAGATACATCTACGCAATCTCAGAGCACACACACACACACTCTTCCTCGGTGCTTTACGAAGCGGCCGCTCCATAACTCGCGTCTTGGTTTATGAGGCAGAGCAGCGTCTCAGTGGCAAAGCGATGGATCTTTTTGCAGTGCAGGCGGATAGATGGACTGCCTGTTTATCCACCGCTGCTGCTTCAGCTGACTGGACTGATACAGAAACGCTGGGCAGCTTTTCTTTTTTTAGCAAACACACATCAGGCAGAAAATAGAAAAAAATAAAAAAGAAACACAAACCAAGCGAGTGCAGAACAAGGCGGGAGGGTGGAGGAGGATCTGACTAAGGATCTGGGATAATATTGATCGAAGGACGGTTCAGTAAAGTGCTCAAACATTAGGGGGGGGCTAATTGGCTGCTGGATGACGTACTGTCGTCTCCCTCATGAGGCGGGGCTTCAGCCACTCTCTGACGCCATTCAGGTCCAGGTTGACACCGACCAGGCCCAGCTTCCCTCGACGCTTGATCAGCTGGTCCGGCTTCACCACCAGCCTCTGCAGAGGGAGGAAGATCGAGACACGTCAGATATTATTCGTGCAGACCAACATCACAAATCGCACACTTTAAACCGCACAACATAGAAAATAAAATAAAGACGACAGGCAGCAACAGTCAGTTTTAACTGACAGGTATCAAACTGATATTTTCATTTTCAAAAGAGTATAAAAGTGCATTTTATGTCGCATTTTATTGAGGGTGGAGATGATAACCTGCAGTCTCACATGTATGAAATATACACATCATCATTACTGAAAAAAAAAACAAAAAAAACAAGCTGATTAGATTATTAATTCAAAGGATTATTAAAACATTGAATCACATTACGTTGACTGCTTGCTGCTGCTTTATTAGTTTTCTTTAGAGTCAACTAGAGCTGAAACAACCAGTTAATTAATCATCACAAATTTAATCTGCAGCTATTTTAATGATCAATTAATTATTGATGTTATTCTTTAAGGAGAAATGCCAAAAATTAATCAGGTGCCACTTCTGAAACATGAATGATTGCTATGATTGTTCAATGACTGTTTTCTAACATAGTAAAATAAGTATTTTGGGATTTTGGACTTCTGTCCTGACAAAACAAGCTATTTTACGTTTTTCACTTCAGCGTGAAAAAAGAAAAATAATAATCAAGAAAATAACCAAGGTAGTTGCAGACTCGGCTTAAACAAACATGAATTTTGTTTAAAGTCAATCATGAAAAACAGAAATCCAGAGGGAAAATGTTCCCTAATTGCATTTACATATAATAATTCACATTAAACTTAGGAGGATGAAGGTGGTCCATCTTCATTTCCAACGTGACAGCAGGTATTTATTTGTTTAGTGATGCCATCATTCAGATATCTGCCTCCTTTTTAGATTCCCAAATAATAAATTCATCACCTGAAAGATGAAGTGAACATTACTTAACATGTGCATCCTTTCCTTCTGACGCACAGACAAAAATTACATCTGGCCTCACGAGTCAGATAAAGAAGATGACTTATTACAGAGGACCCATTAGGATCTTGGCGCTCGCCAGTGAGCGAAGGAGGAGAGGAGGAGAGGGCGGAGGGGGGTGAAAGTTAATGCAATTTCCTAATCAATTCTACCGCAGCACATATCTCCATGTATCTGCCCTCCGCATCCTCCTCCTCCTAGTACCTTCCAGATAAAAACCTCCACCCGTGAGAGATATACGCAGCGGGGAATGACATTTCATCCTCAGAGATGAGTCACAGAGTAATAGAATTAACTTCCATCACGGCCCGTCTATCTGCTGCTGCTTCGCTATGAGGAGCAGAGAGCTGATGTGAGAGCAGCGGAAACCTCACCCCGGCTGACCTCTGACCTCTCTGCATCCTTTCTGCACGGGGCAAACGAGGATTTCAGATCACAAAAAAATGTTTCTCTTCACCAAATTAAGATTGTGTGTACGCTCATTTCCACCAAGGATGCAGCAGAGCTTCTGGATCGCTCAGCTAACGAGCGCCAGGAGACCGCTTTGCTGCCCGCCTAAGTAATTGTCTCCATAAAGAGGAGATCATTTTCCACAAGCTTAAAGGGAGACGCTCGCTTTAAGCATTTATGGGCCGTGGATGTGCGGTATGACAAACCGACTGTTCGCTCAGCTCGAAGAAACCTTTACTCCAGTTTTTTTCTCACCTCTGTGAGCAGCCACGGGTGCTCTTTGGCCAGCTGGTCGAAGTCGGTCTCCGCCGTCACGTTGGCGTAGCGGAACCTGTTCTGGACCGCCGCCGATGTGCAGATGTGCTTGTAGAGGAACTCCTTCCCCGTCTGCTCGGAGATGGCTTTGGCCGACATGACTGCTCAGGCTGGACAGACAGACAGAAAGAGAGAGAAAGAGATGGGTTGGTGAGATATACAGATGAGCGGTGAGATGGGTGAATACAGAGATGAATGCAGACATAAATGATGGACAGAGACAAAGAGAGCTTAAAGGGCAACCTGATTTTCTCCTTTATGAAAGAGAAAAACAAAAAAAACAAAAACGGTTTGCTGTCAGAGGAGTGAGGAAACGGTCTGGTAACCAAGTGATTGAAAGATGACAGCTTTGCAGTTTCTGTATTTCCCCCACGAATGAAATAAAAAAACGAGAAAGAAATTGCCTGAAATAAATCTATTTAAGTACACAGAATTAAGACAGGCTTCAAGAAAATCAGATTACACACTACAACAGGCGGATTCAGGCCTCTCATCCAGTCAGACAGAGACAGTACAGCCAGTGAGGCCAAATCCAACAGAAAATGAGCCTCGGGTTTGTTTGACCCGCACGCTAATGAGGGAAGTGGCACTTATTCGCCTCTCAGACAATCAGATTCCTCCTGGAGCTGCAGAGGAGAGCGAGCGGGAAGCAGGAACTGGACTTGGAGGGAAAAATAAAAAGTGACAGGTTGATCTGACGGGACAATTATCAGCAGAACTAGAAAGCAGCTCAGACACAGGCGGGGATGAGAAATAGTTTTTTTTTTTTCCTGGTGCACGTGACAGGAATTCAATAATTCCTAATGGCATCTATAAATTTTACTGCCGACGGGAGGAGGTGTGACCTTTACACATTCAATGAGGTCATTCTTAAAAACAGCAATTTCTCCAAATCACTTCCTCCTTCTAAGGACTGCTGATATTATTTTATTAAACCAAACTGTGAACTCCACCTATGAAAACTCTCCGGTTAAAAGGCCGTATGAGTTAACTGAGAAATAAAAACATGATAAAATAATCTTTACAGCTGTTTTCTGTCTCGGAGGTGCCTTCATCTCGCTATGCACCGACTATCAGGAAAAACAGGAACATTAATTGCACTGTTGTAATTTAAATCATTTACAGCACCTGCAGAAATATGTTGCTGCCCAGGAGGATTGCTGCCTCGCCAAGCCGATCCCTGATGTTTGCCCTTCCCTTTTCACAAGGAAGTGAACGTCACAAGAAACTGCCTGCTGAAATCTTGTCGTCGTCACCTCAGCCGCTGTGCAAATCTTGCATAAAAGCAGCTTTTGAGTCTACCTGTAGTTTAAAAATGACTGTAATTAAAACGCTGATACCTGCCTCAACTTTGTGTCTTAAAGAGGTCAGAACAGGCACCGATCCTTTCCCTTATCTAATCTGACTTTTGCCTCACATCAAACTTCTGCGAAAATGAAAGCATCCTGTTGAATTTCTGCACGATTATCGATGTGACACCTGCTTTAAACACACAAGATCAACCGAAACAGCTGACCCGGGTGATGCTTCAGACCTCAGAGGCAAATGTCATCCTTGATTTTACCTGAATACTCAGACATGTGGCTTGTTAAAGATGGTAAATACAGAGGCCTTCGCTGAACACCATCTCTAATAAGTCACCGTGGACTGCCCTACTCTGCCTGTTTCATCTTCTGTGCGCTTTATTAAGCTGAAAGCCCCCGACGAGGGCTCCAACAGGACATGCTGCTCCGCTGGGCCCTTAAGCCATTTCTTAAATGGATTAATGGGACTGTCGTGGGCCCGTCTCACTATTGATCACCATCATCGTCCCCGGGTCACCGCAGCAACCGCTTCCTTCCACAGCTCATCCAGGCTCCATACATCACCCACTTTCTCTGCCAGGGGTGTTTAATATCACTGCTTCACAACAAGATAACATTTAAGAAACAGAAAAACAACAAGGGGTGATGGATGGATGGATGGATGGATGGATGGATGAGGATGGGGGGGGGGGTGTAGAGTCAATCACAGGAGTAAAATTAGAAATGAAAACAGACAGTGAGGTTAGAATAATAATAACTTTTTTTTTAAAAAAGGCACAAAATATGAAAAGTTGGAGCTTAATTTGCACTTTTAACTTGCAGAGGTCACAGATCCTGCAGGAAAAAATGTGTGTCATTCATTCATGCATGCAATCATTCATTCATTCATATCATTCATTCATTCATTCATTCATTCATTCATTCATTCATTCATTCATTGCATCATCATTCATTCATTCCCTAAACCTGTCAGACAGCAGTTTTCCCCCACCTTTCAAAGAAGATTACTCTTTTCTAATGAAGCATGATGCATTTTAAAAGTGTGCTGAGCGAGTCCAACTTGTTTTACTACTTATTTTTTAGCAGAGATAATGAGAGTAATATGAGACAGAATGAGTTAAAGGAAGCCATTAAAGCTATTTCTTTTTTAAACCAACACTAGATTACCTTGTTTTTTACAGTTTTCCGTGGTTCCCCGGCTGTGGGAGTGTGTCCTGGCTCGGTTTTCGGTCCTCCCGGAGGTGCTGCTCCTCTGCGCGGCGGCGGAGTTTTGTGTCGAGCGGCGGTCTGCCGATACGCTTGGCCGATATTTCCCGGCCTCTGATTGGCTGAGCCCACACCGCGCTCTATTGATGCCTTCACGGACGGTGGGAAAAAAAACGGCATCGCGATGATTTTATTTTTTATAAGTTTATACATAGATCGGATTTAAATATCTGTGGAAGAGGAGTCAACACGTGGGAGATTTCTTTTTCCTTTTAAAATCAAATCTGATAAATGGAATATATCCCTTTAACATCCTCACCAAGAAAAAAAGCATTCATTTATTCATATTTTTTATTTTCTTGCGACACTAATAACAACAATCAGTGTTTTTTTAATGAACATACACAGTTTTTGAAATATTGGCCTCTACCAAATGGTTGAGATGTCTCTTCATGACTTTATAAATCCTTTTTAGTCTTTCTTTTGCTGTTTCAAGTTACACAATTATGTTCAGAAAGTCCTTAGATACGATAATATGTCAAAAATATTATTTTACCTTTGAAAATTACAGCAAACAGCATACCATTTCCAAACACAGTGACAGTGTGTACTTTTTTAGTATAACATACTTCAACCAAGTAGCAGAGAGGCTGAAACAGGTGGAACTAAGTGAAAGATGTTTTTCAGTAAGATATAGTGAGTCAAAATGAGCTCTACCAAACGGTCGAGCAGAAAGTTAAAGGGATATTCATCCCTCGTGCACATTTTCTCCATTTCATCCTGCCACTGAAAGTATTTAACTTTATACTTATACTCTATATACTCTTCACTGTACTCTACTATACTCTATACTATATAAAATGCAATTCAGATTTGAGGTACTTTGAAGATTTTTTTATAATTTTGTCACACTTTATACTTCTATTCCACTGTAATTCAGAGGGAAATGTTTTTTTTTTTACATTATCATGTTTATTTGACAGCTATAGATACAGGTTATTTTACAAATTACAATTTCAGCTTCAAAACATACAAAGGGACTGTAAAATATGATGCATTATTTTAGATTATCTGTATTTAACAGTATATAAAATGTCTCATATTAGCCAGCCCACACTGATGCATCTGTGATAGTGATGACTTGTAATAATAAAGGACTTTTGTTAATGTTACTGACGAGCTTTAACATGAAGCATTTCAACTTTTGGATCTGTGATGGAGAGGTGCTGCTACTTTTACTTAAAGACAGGATCTGAATGCTTCTTTCTTTTTTATATGTGTATATGTGTGCATGTATTTTGCAATTGTTTTTCTCAAACTAAATTTACACTCAGGCTGTCACTAACAAATCCTGCAACACAAAGACCACTGGACCTGTAAATGATATAATATACTCTCATTTTACACATTGTCTTTTAACATATATCACCACTGTCAACAGTAATCTATACTGTATATACTATATGCTGTCATACCAACCTACCTCCAGCATATAGTCACCTGTAGCAGTTATCACATATAGTTCAGCCTCCATTGCACTATTTTCTTACTGTCTGCATGTTATTGTTTCTTACTTTGTGTTCTTCTATATATGTATGCATGTATTGACTTGCATACTTAGATTCATATGTACATAGTAAAAGATTTAAACTAGTAAAGATTGAATATTATTGGATAAAAATCAAACCTAGAGATTACGTGGAGAACACCTTGAAGGTGTTATCAGTTTCTACACTAACTTGCCATTACTCACACACACCACTCATTACTCACACACACCACTCATGGGGAAAAACAGGGCAGTTGTCCATGGCTGAGGTTGATTGGTTGACATACTTCTTTATCTCCTCAGCAGCCAATGAGGAAATCACTTCATCTGCACACATCCAATGTTTTTTTCACAGTTGGAGCAGCAGTTCATGGTCTTCCACCTGTCCTTGACCTACAACCAGTTCTAGCTATTTTTAGGCTGATGTATGTGATGGACTTTCTAGCCTCTTTGTTCATGTTTCATTTGGAAAGATTTCAGGTGATTTGCTCTTCTCTTCTCCAGTATCAAGAGTGAAGAGTGGTTATTAGAAGCAAACGTGTCAGAATTACGGTTTGCAGATTTGTGCACGACCAAGATAAGAGAAGTTTTAATTTAATCATTTTCTATTATATATTAGTTTTTGTTTAAAATCTATTTCTGTATGGACTGTTTAGTAGAAAAAGTCTTATCTTCTTGTATCTTTCCAGACAGCAGGAGCAGTGTTTGTTGTGGACTTCGGTTGTGTCACAAGGAGAAGATGAAAACGGACCCTTACAAAAGATCAATTATATGAAACAAATTTTTTTAGAGTATGTCAGAAATTAGTGTGTGGAAAAAAGTAATTAGAGTAGAGGTGTGGCAAGTGGATGAGTCAAGGAATAAAGAGTGCAGCTGAGCGCCATCACAGCCGACACTCTGGACACGTTTTGGCCGCCGTACTGTCAGTGACAAATTTTGCAGCATTTTTTTTCATTTGCCAAGCTTCTTACGCAAGGGCAAACTGGAGAGATCAGATCAGACGAATGGTGCAACCCAGTCTGTAGTGCAATGTTTGAAAACACAGTATCTGCCAGTCCTCAGGGAGATTTTCATGCTGAGGCTAGTTTTGACTCAAATGAACCAGAAAATTATGGTTAAATGTAAAAAAACACCTGAGTGCAAAAGTCTTTACCAGCACCAAACATAGGATGAGTGCCCTCTGGTTGGTTTGCAAGGTCAACTACAAGTGTGGTTAAACTCCCAGTTATCCGTGGAAAAAAAAAAAACATTACTGGAGCAAAGCATGTTCGTTTTTATTAAGTGTACAAAACAAGTGCAAAAATAGTGATTCATAAGAGCTACACAAAGTAGGACTCGCCTTTCAAAAAATTACAGTCACAGAGGATACAAATTGAAATGCAATACATGAAGTGCTGCTCAAAGAGGATAAAAAGGGATCAACGGTGCAGTCTTGCGCAGTAGAAAAAAGATTGCAAAACAGGAACTTGGGATTCACAGCATTTGATAAGTACTAAGTGCAAGCTGCGAAAACAAATGCCAAAACTCATCAGCATTCTCCCTTTCAAACTCTGCGCAGTGCAAAGATTGAACAGGACCTCTAAAGATGACACATTCATTCTAATACACTTAATCAAATAGATCACTTTGGCCCATATGCTTTAGTGACAGATACTTCCTAGGTAGCAGCACTTTTACACACACACACACGACAGCTAGTCTTCTTATTAACTTACGTCTATGACCAAAGGAAACACCAGACAAAACTCTGCGGCAGAGGTTCTTGTAGCAGTCAGGAAATGTGTAACTATGTCGGTACCGTTAAACTGGGGTGCATGCAATGAGAGTACCTAGTTTCTGTGGATCTGAATACTGAGAGACACACTGAGATGTACAGGAAGAGAAAACCTAAGTTAAACTGTGGAGCTGTGGGAGTAGGCTACGCTAACCTCGTTCTAAAACTGCAGCTAACACCTCAGCAAATGGCCAGGCACTGCAACTCTGGCGCCGATATGTGAAACGAGATACTTGAACGACATCAACAACAAGCCGAACTGGATTGAAGGCATCTTGGGTTGTGGTGCAAATCAACAGTAGAAAAAAAAAAAAAAAGGCACACAGCTTGTGGATTTAGGGTGGCTATAACTAAAACCCTAAACACTGCACAAACACACAAACCTTGCACAGAGTAAGCCTACGTTTGAATTAAATTCACCAGTCATCCCGGCCACACACCCCCACCACGTCTGCCTTTTACAGTATGGTGCACTTTTGCTTCTTCTTCTTCTCCGGCTCTTTTTTGGTTGGCTCCTGCTCCTTGTGCCCGTAGAAGCTGGAGAAGCAGGCGGGGGCGCAGATCGGCTCGCGGAGAGCGAGCAGCCACCTCCCCTCGCCATAATAGGTCAGCGAGCCCAGCTCCATCTCCTCCACCACCTCCCCCTGCAGGGCCAGGATCTCCAGCAGATCCAGGCCCGTCTGAACCGGCTCGATGCCCTGAGTGCAGCCCAAAGTGACGTGGGCGCGGCTCCCCGGAGGCAGCGAGGCGGCCCCAGGGGGACGGATGCTGCGTCATCCTCCTCGGCGTTGGCCGGCCACAGCAGAAGCTGCTCCTCGGTGAGGGACACTCGGGCACCGAAGGTACGAGGAGTGACGAAGAGGGCGGTCAGCGATAGCTCGAACACAGAACCGTAGAAATCTTTAACAGCCTGGAGAGACAAGAGAAATATCAGATTAACTTTTAATATGCAAAGATGTGGGTCAGATTTCTTTTTATCTGATCACTTACTGACGAATGATTACATTACAAGTTTCTTACTTGTTTCTCTGCGTACTCTTTGGCACCTTCTGCTTTTCCGTAGTTACAGAACTTTGTAGTACAGTGAAGGGTTTCTGTGGCTTCAAAGTATTGCTCCAAGTCCACCTCCTTCTCAGCTTTCCCAGTGACTGCAAAGAAAAATAAAGTCGAGATCAGCTGCAGCTTAGATTTTAGATATTCATCTTTTTGAAGACTTCATATTTCTAACCTTCACTTTTTTAAATAAACTAAACAACTTTAAATACACTCACAGTCAGTCAGGTGTTTCTTGAAGGCCTCCAAGGTGTCCAGAGTTTTCATGAAGTCCATGGAACGTGCACCTGACCTTGTCCTGGACGGAGGAGAGCAGAAACCAGCCGAAGTAGAGAGGGAGGGACATTTCCTCGAGCGGGCCTCTCATGGCCTGCAGCTGGGCCTCCTCCAGTCCTCTCCTGGTCCTCTTGGTCAGCTGAGCGAGATCTCGGCTCCATTCGGTGAGCGGCTCCAAAAAGATGATGACGAGATGGTGCTGCTCTGCGATCTCCCCCAGGCGGGCCAGCCGGTCCTGGGTGTGGTTGGTGTCGTCCACCACCAGCAGCAGAGGGGCAGCTGGTCCTGCGCTGCAGCACGCCACCACGGCCTCGTCCAGAGCCTTGTATCCGTCCGCGGAGGACTCTGGGTTCTCCGGCTTTACACCGTGGTCGTCGGCGCAGAAGACAGAGCAGTGGTCTTTGTAGGCATCGGCAATGGCACGTGCCAGGAAGCTCTTACCGCTTCCAGGAAGGCCTCTGAGGACAACGAGGGTACGAGAGGTTCGTAGGGCATCTTTGGTTTGCTCTCGTTCCAGGAGGGCGAAGGACAGAGAGCCGGGCGCCGGGGCCGGATCCTCTTCCTTCTGAAGCTCTGTGTCATTCTTCTCAGATTCAGCACCTCCACCTCCCGATGCAGCGGCGGGCTCGGCTGATTTTTCCGGTTCAACCTCCTCCTTGACCTCTGCAGGTTTCACATTCACAATTTCAGCTGCTGCCTCCTCCTTTAACGTCACAGCTTCTGTTGGTTTTTCTGAGGAAGCGACTGCCGTTTTTTCCTCTTCCTTTGTTGGCTCTGGTGTGACATCTTTTTCTGCCATCCTCTCTTTGTTAACGTCTTCTGCCCTCGTATCCATTTTCTCCTCCTGGCTGGGTGGTTGTGTATCCATTGGCTGCTGCAGCATTGGCGTGGCCAGTTCAGGTGATGTTTGCTCCCGTTGTTCAGCTTCTGGAACTGACTCTGCCACTTTCTCTGGCTCCGGTTCAGCGGCGCTCTTTGCCAGAGGTGTTTGCACAGGCAGAGGTTCTGGGTCATTCTTTGGCATGGGCTGCTGGTCAGGCTGACTGTTTTCTGGTTGCGTGTTCAAAGCGGCAACTAGGTCAGAGATCTTTTCAGATGACTCATGTGGTTCTGGCACCGCCGCCACACCGGCCACCAGCTCCACTTCAGATTTCTCTCTGGGCACGCATTCCCCCATCTCCAGTCCTGGTTTTTCCTCAGACAGCGTAACAGTTCCCGTCACAATCAGCTCCACTGTCTCCTCCGGGTTTACGACTTCAGCTTCGTGGCCGTTCACCGCCAGCTGCTCGGGCTCCTTGTCGGCAGCTGGTGGCTTCTCAGGCTCCGGCGTGGATTCCTCTGGTGGCTCCAGCTTCGACACAGCCTCTTTTTCCATTACCGTCTCCTCCGGCTGTGGAGCCTCTGACACGTCTGAAACCGCGATGCTCTTTTCAGTGTCCATGTCTGGTTTAGAGTCTGACTTTACGCACCACCATGTACCTTTAAATGTAATTAGAAAGAGAGGCTGTTTATTTAGACCAATGACTGAACTCACATAACCTTTAACTTTCACTAACTTTAACTTTCACCCACTACACCTTACAAAATCTCTCTTTTGGACACATACGGAGGCTGTAGAAGGTCATTATGCATAAATATATTAAAATCCTTCACTGACATATCTCTAAATGAAATCTGACTGACCGACTCACTCAGCTTGACTAAATGATGATTTACGATAAAAACAAGGCCCTATTTTAATCTCAAATACTCATCAAGTTCCTTAACCAGCGCTGTTTAAAGACAGTGAACAATAGGAGGAGGCAAAAAGTTAAATTAAACGCTGACACTTATTATTTTAACCCAGAAAACATGTGAATATATTTATATATATATATATATTTTCACACCACATCCTTGTACAGGCCTGAATCAAAGTTTTATGAGGATCGCAGCAATCTGGTCTAAAAACAGGAAGTTGCTCAACATGTACGATTAAAAGGAGCTGCAGAGAGGAGGGGGGCGGGGACTTTGATCTGTGTGCACATTAAACATTTTAACACATTTTCCCTGCAAGAGGATAAATATAAAAGACACGCTGATGCAATGCTATACAGAGGCCCTGCAACAACCTTCAGCTCAGTAAGGGGAGGGGAGGGTGGTGTGGGAAGGGGGGAGGGCAGGAATTTTTTTTTTTTTTTGGGCACAGCACCCAAATGTTGATTTCCATTTAGAGAGAGAGCACAAAAGGCTGTAAAGTCCGGACACCATAAACTGAGCTGCGCCAAACACAGACACAAAGGCTGGCTGAGAGGTGGTGGGGGGGGGCAGGGGGTGATGGATGGTGGTGATTGGGAAGGAGGGGAAGGAAAGAAGAAGAGGAGGAGAGGAGAGGAGAGGGGGTAAATAAATGTGATCAGCCGGACTGTGGTTATGAGGAAAAAACGCCAAGATGCGCCAGGACGGGAGCAGATGTGGCTGCGTCATGAGGCAGAAAGAGGGAAGCGCCTGAAAATGTGGCGACAAAAAGAGACGACACAAAATGAGGAGTGTGTGTGTGTGTGTGTGTGTGTGATACAAAATAACAGAGAGCGCGAGAGGATGATGTGTCCATTTATTTGTTGCGCAAAGACGAAATAAGGCGCATCGGGTGCCTCTTTTTGTTGTTTGTTGTAGGTTTATTTTAACAAGCGCGTGCATTTTACGCACGCTGATTACATTAATTAATACTTCCCCGTGTTGATAAACGCACGTGCGCCTCCGACGTGAGCACGCGGCACAAACAAACAAACAAACAAACAAACAAAAAGAAAGTGTTTCCGCCCCTTTGCTGGACTGAATTTAACATCACAGCAGCGCCACGTCTCAGTAACTTTACCCTGCGTGCAAACTTGCGCGTGAGAGCTGAGAGATAATTATTGTCTGTGAGAGATGAGCCGAGCCGAGCCGAGCCGAGCGGCTCTTTGTCCCGTTAAACGGAGCTTCTTACCGGTCGGGCCGCAGAGGAGCAGTCGGTGGGGCCGCTGACCACGCGTTTCTCTCCGGATACAATGACAAGGCAGATCCCCGTCCGCGCGCCCGCCTCAAAAGGAAACTCCCCGGGAGCGCGCGCGACTGGGCGTGGCCACGGACACGCCCCTGATGACCGGAAATGACACAAAAAACGTAAAACATATATGTAAGAAAAAATATTTATTTATACTTATTTGTATTTTATTTTGTTTTTTATTTTTTATATTTGGAGGTTTATAGGTATTTCTCTATTGCACTCCATAGTCACACTACATAAACATGTTATATTATGTTTATTTATTTATTTCTATTTTCTTGACCTTTTTACGTATGAGAGGGTACTGTAAACACCGGTGTCATATTCCTTGTATGTGTGCACCTACACTACAGGCCAAAAGTTTGGAAGCAACTTCAAGTTTCTGTTCACAATGCCTTTCTTAAAAACCAGCATGAGTTATATGTATTTTGGGATGTATTTACTGCATGATCAGACTTTGCTTTCATTGATATGCACCATTTTCCTCAATTTACCTTTAGGTATACATTGATGTTACCTAGACAAAAAAGTCTGATAATTCTGACAAAGTCTGACAAATGCCTGATAATTATAGTAAAAATGTCTTATAGTAAAAAGAGAGCACTTTTGTGTGTTTTTTTATAAGCATGGTGGCAAATATATACCTGCCTCTCCACCTCGTGCTATATTTGAATAAATTAAATGAATAAACTCCTTTTTGGGCCTGTATTTATTTGATTTTCTATTTAAAATGCACTTTATTTATTAATCAAATATGATTTTCTTTTTGTCTGTTCACACTTCAAGTCTATTCATTAACACAAAATAATTCAGCGTCAACACACACTGACTCTGAGCTGGTGTCAACCAAAGTCACTTTATATGTGGAGCGGCTCTCATAAAGAGGCCTCACAGAAGAGAAAAGGCTCTGTATCAGGGATATTTTACAATTTATGAAGGCTGTAAATGACCATAAATTATAATTTTCATATCTCAGATCTACATACACGTGACACACTGATACATCCGGGAGGAAGTAGTCATCTGTGTGTAAATCACACCTTGTACGCCTGGTGACAGATACAACAGACATGTGACAAGGGGAAGTTCCCCCGCAGCAATTACATATATATAAGGGGAACTTTTCAAGATATCAAAAGACAAAAAGGCCTTCCTGGTTTGCAGGTTGAGTGTGATAAGATTTCTCTGTATTTTTTATATTAAGTGGCACATTTTGTAGATAAAAAAACGTAGACTGTAACTGTGACGATAACAGTGGTGGTGAAAATAAACGCTTTAGTTCTTTTGAGGTAATTCTGTACAGGACACAGGATGCAGATGCAGAGGTTTTTAACAGTCTGATACATGTCTTCTCTTCAGAGAAGGGATATACATGTTTGCACAATTCACTACTATTCATAACGCTGCAAAAACCAACGCTTCAAATATAAATTTCACAGTGTGATCTTGTGAATACCCACCATGAGATCAAGCACTTTATTTTTTATCTGCGTTTCATACTGGACCACTTGTGTTTTGACCTTTTGTACTCAAAACATGCTTTTGTGCACCAAGACTCAGAAGATTAGTCTTTTATTTATCAGCCAGTGTCTTAATGCATTTATACTGCAATTTAAGCAAAATATCAATACTCCATACTGTTTTTTAGCACAGGTTCTCATTGAAACGCAGTCATGTGTTGTGTTTTTATTCATTAAAATTTAAATATCTCAGTCGCTTATTTCAGGTGAATGACTTTTATTGGTCTCCCACAGGTTTCATTTGATGATCGCTGTCCTCTGAATAATATTTTCTCTAAATTAGGACTCCGAAGCGTGACAGATCTGAATCGAGGACGTCCTCAGTGCGGTAGGTGTTGCTTCACTTCGTCGAGGGCCTGAAAGCAGAACAATAAATGTCAACAATCAAACATGTCTTCACACAAAACTGGGAAAGGTTGCGAAGGAAAGCACACAACAGCGAGTGAGGGGAACCTTCTGAATGACGTTCACGGCAGAGTCGTCCTCCTGCAGCCTGGCCTGGGTCAACGCGCTCTCAAAGTGGGAGACGCAGGATTCAAAATTTCCAAGTTTCACTGGAAGGAAACAGGAGGGAGCTCAGAGATCAGTTTGTAATCCAGCAAATGAATAACATCAAACAGATGAATACTCACGCTCTGACTGCGCCACCAAAACGTTGGCGTTCATCTGCCACTTCTCATCAGCGATTTCGGCGGCCGCGTTAACCGAACGGACGCCGTAGTCTCGGGCTTCCTTGTGGCGATTTAGCTTCAGGTAACACCAGCCGATCTCATGAAACAACCAGGTCTTCTCCAAACCACCGCGGACCAAAGGAATCTTCTTCTCCCAGCTGCAGTGAAAACATACAGAGAAAAGAAACAGGAATAAACTAATCTTCAAGAGTCGGACCTCAATGTGGATCAGTGCTCGTTTGGAGGGGTTTAACTGTACAAAATATCATGTTTTTACTGTTTTATTAATCTCACACAATGCAGCTGTTATTTCATGATTTACTTACAACTCAATGGCCTGTGAGAACTGTCCGATTTGGGCATAAACCCGCCCGATGTTGTCCAGAGCTCTGGACATCGCCTCTGGGAGTTTGCTGTCGACGAGAAACGTTACTCGACATTTGATCTCTCGCTCTCACTCCTCTTGTGTGATTTCTTCAGACAGACTCTCACCACTGTTTGGCCAGCTCCAAGTCCTTCTGATGGTGCTCCAATGCCTTGTCCATGTCTCCCAGGTCGATCAAGGCGTTCCCGATGCAGCTGTGCAGGCTGCCCAGAACCTCTCTCTTGCCCGACAGCTGTTTCTCCGACCATCCTTGCACGATCTTCAGGACTTCTTCTGCCTTTTTGAGACTTCCCTCTGCATTTCCTGATGTCAGCTCTTGAGTAGACAAACATACAGTGAGCTGACATATTTTAAGGCTAAAACAGAAGCCATTCGACGCATTTAGCTTGCAGCCCATCTTACCCGCATCGATGTCCTCCAGGCTCGTCAGCAGGAACTGTACAGGTTCAGACTGGGCGCCGTAACGGGGCTTGTTAGATTTTTGCTGCACAAGCTTACGTTCCCTCCCCCGCAAGTGGATCGGCCTCTCCTGGTTCCAGAACTCGGTGCACGTGTCGAGGTACGTGAGGCAGCTCTGGATGACGTCCTGCAGTCGTTCGCCGCTCCTCGTCCTTCCTCTCACCAAATCTGCAGATCGTGGTGTGACAATTTTAAACAGACTTTTAAAAGTGAAATACGTCTTTGTGGCTGGGTTTAAAGAAACATATTAGACAGTAAGGACTCAAGGAGATGCTTAAGTTAACATCTAAAGCTGCAGTTTCTTTAAAAATCTGCCAAAGAATGACAGAAAAACATAATGGTGAGGTGTGGAGTGAAATCGTACCTTCATCTTTAAGCAGGTTTTCTAGATATTTCTTGTCAGAGTAAAACTCTCCCAGCAGTTGTTTGGTTGTCTTCTCGCTCTTTGGGGTCTTCTGGGTCGGCTGCTTTTTCTGCGTCGTCAGATGCTGAATGGCAGAAATGGGCTTCGACCTCTTCACAGGTCAGTAGTTCGGAAACATGATGATATGCATCAGAAGAGAGACTTAACTTTACATACAAATAACTAAAATATATAGTGATGCTCTGTTAACAACTCCTTTCTTTTCCCTGGACAGTACTGATGTCTGTCTGCATGCTGCTGTACAATAAAAACGCACCTCCTCGTCTTTTTGGAGAAACGACAGGTCTCCCTTAATCTCCAGCTTCACAGAAGAAGGGCCTAGCGGAGAAAAGAGAACAGATTTTTAAAGATTTTGGGGTGTGTTCGGTGGATTTGTTCACATGCTTTGTGACTGCAACAATTTCCCTGTGACTCACTGCCCACAGAGTTTTCGATGGCCTCCTGCGCTTTCTGGATGCCCAGCCTGAAATCCTGGATTTGCGGCCGCAGCTTCTGCCCTCTGTGGTAAAACACCAGCGCAAACTCGAACTCTCCCATGTAGTACAACGCCTCCGCCTTCTGGTACAACCCCTGAAACATCACAAGACAAAATAAAGGTCTTCTTTTTATTAATCCTCCCATGCATGCAGAAATGTGTGCAGAGATTTTTGCATTTTTTTCCATTTATTGAGTGTGCAACCTGCTGTTTTACCTCGAAGTACTTCTTGTGTTCTTTGAGGGAGGCCTCTGCGTCCTTTAAGGCGTTTTCAGACTGACCCAGCCTCAGGTAGCACTTGGACCGACCAACAAAGCAGGTCTTGTCCTCAGGCTTCAGAGTCAGGGCCTGCACAGAGAGCAGGAAGCAAAGAAAGCTTGTGGGTAAACAAAAAAAAAAGGTGTCACATCTCCAGAAATAATGCCCCCTTGCAGGATGGTGCGGTTGCTCACCGTGGTGTAGCTCTCTATGGCCTTCTTGTACTCCCCTTTCAGGTACAGCCAGTCTCCATCCGCCATCAAAGTGGAGAAAACTCCTTTTAACTTCTCACCGTCGTGGTTTTCTTCCGCGTCTGACATTTTTAATTAAACTTTTATTTATTTATTTTTTGTTTTGGGAGAAAGTTTTTAACGGGGCGGCATCGGTGCATCCGGTCAGTCGGTATCCTAGCAACAACACTAACAAAAAATAAAAGAAGAAGAAAAAAAGGGAGCAGGCAGGAAACAGCACCACCCTGTGTTCACTTCGCTCATTACACCTCTCATTTAATGTTTATTTGTGTTGTTACTGAATATTTGATCTATTATTGTAAAATCCACTCACTCTTTAATTTTTTTTTTCATTTAAATAACTCATATTGCACATATTTTTATATACTTTATACTACTTTCTTCTTTATGATGTCCATTTTATAATTTATACTTTGTCCTCTATCTTTTCTACTTTCTACCCCTGAAACATCACAAGACAAAATAAAGGTCTTCTTTTTATTAATCCTCCCATGCATGCAGAAATGTGTGCAGAGATTTTTGCATTTTTTTCCATTTATTGAGTGTGCAACCTGCTGTTTTACCTCGAAGTACTTCTTGTGTTCTTTGAGGGAGGCCTCTGCGTCCTTTAAGGCGTTTTCAGACTGACCCAGCCTCAGGTAGCACTTGGACCGACCAACAAAGCAGGTCTTGTCCTCAGGCTTCAGAGTCAGGGCCTGCACAGAGAGCAGGAAGCAAAGAAAGCTTGTGGGTAAACAAAAAAAAAAGGTGTCACATCTCCAGAAATAATGCCCCCTTGCAGGATGGTGCGGTTCTCATTTCTCTCCAAGTTCTTTCTTTCATTTAAATAACTCTTATTTCCTTTATTTCCTGTGAAATTTTCTACATTGTCTACTTTATTTCATATTCAATTTATACTCAGTAATATATCTGTATCCTGTTTTATATTATCTACATATTTATATATTCTATTTTAGTTTTATAATTTATATTTTAGATCTATATTCTATATCATTACTTCATTTATTTGAGTTTCATATTTCTTTTTTTGCTTGCAAGTATTTTTGTATTTTGTATTTTCATTTTAGGGAGCTTGTGACTCAAGAAATTAATTGCCAGCGACTACTCCATGAATTGTTATGCGTGACAATAAAGTCTCTCTTTGCAGCAGCACATCAAACTTCTTCAGATTCCCACCAACGTTTAGCAGCTCCTTTCCAATATTCTTATCCTGTTTCTTTCTGCTAAAACAGAAAAGCACCAAACAACAACTTCAGCCTTACACACATCGACGTTGTCCAGACTCCTGAGCAGAAACTGTGCAGGTTCAGAGGGATGATAACAACCTTCTCGTTCACACTGACAGAATCATTAACACTCGTAAAACAAAAGAAAACAAACAGAGTAGGGGAAACCCAGAGGAAGCCAAGTTTATTGACACGGCTGGTACTTTTCGAAGGTAAAGAGAGGATGGTTTCACCGTAAGGGCAAAAACAACAAGCGAGGATGAGGACACTTTTCTGTTCTTCGTCAAGAGCACCAAGAGAACGACACACACATCAGTAAGTAACCGTGTATCAGGTTTCCATCATGATGACAGCAGACACACACACACACATCCCTCAGGTCATTTTTGTTTCCCATTTGTTGCGTCTGAGTGAAATATGACATTCTGCATCACAGCCAAGGAATTAATTTAACATTAATTCATGCAGATGTGTGTGTGTGGAGGATGCTCCTGAATCTGACAAAGTTTTACACAACAGAAAAGTGTCCTCATCTCACACCGGTGGTTCTATTAGACAGCAAATTTACAATAAATATACATATCAAAATAAAAAAAAAAAAAAAAAAAAAATCAACTATCATCACAAATCAACACTTTACATTCCAGTAAAATGTACAATGCAGCAATCTGTGAATGGCAACATCAAACATAAAACCTGTGACGACAAAGAGGTGGGGAGGTGGGGGGGCTCTGCCGGCAAACAAAGCCGGCGCGACCGTCTCCGCCGCCGTCTTTCTGTAGTGTGCTTCGGCTGTACTGTACGTGTAAGTCTAGGCTCCAGCTGATGTATTTCTCCTATTGGCTTATGACAAGGAGGCAGTTTTCAGTGCGAATTTCGTAGCAGCCCGTCTGTCTGTCTGTGTGACAGATTCTTCAAAGGGGGAGAAGGGGGGAGGAGGGGAGGTGTCGCTTGCTCAGTTATTTTGTTTTTCTCTCCAGCAATCAGTAAGCAAGCCATTAACTTTCATGCAGAGTAGACCCGCTCAGCAGTAAGTTGAGAGGAGGCAGATAATAGCTGGCTCGATACTCGGTCGCATTTCAAGAATTTCCTCGAGGATGTCGCTTCCTGCACAGACCCCTAAAAGCTCTGATACAATAGCTGCACAATCTCTCCTATCGCGAAAAAAAAAATAATCCAGAGAACATTTGGACCAGCGTTGCTAGCCATTACTGACTTTCACGTTTGTTTCACTCTGGAGGGAAGAAAACCCAAAACCAGTAAGGCTACCAACTCAGGCTGAGCCGCCTCGGTGCGTCCTCGCTATACGGGCTTTAAATCGTTTGCTGCATGTGGTCATTAGGTTGCATTCAGTCAATGGCATAGACAAGAACCTGACTTGCAATCGGTCAGTCATTAAATATGGATAGTGGGTTTTTGGGGGGGTTGACGTTGTTGAAAAGTCCTGATGTAGTAACTGTTTAGGTCGACGAAATCCTCCAGTTAGCCAAACTGGAAGAAGAAATTTCCTGGTCCAGATGCTGAAACGAACAACAGACAAGTCGATAAATGACGAGTTCTCAAATCGGTTGATGATTTTGCAGATTTTCTAAAAGCACAAAGTAAATTACCTTCAAAACTAAAACCCCCTGGGCCTCCAAAGAACGCCTTGAAAATGTTGTTGGCATCAAAATCTGGTGGGGACAAAAAAGAATCGACATCAGCAAACAAAGGACTTTTCCGAGAGGTCCTCGCCAAACTAACTACAGCTGTTTTACAGTAATGAGATGGTTCATTAGCTGGCTTATATTTTAATCTTTCACCCCTGGACACCCATGCCCACCCCCACCCCCACGGCTTGCCCGGGTGCTGACCTCCCATGTTCATGCCATCATCCTCCAGATCCTGACCGCTGTCGTAGCGAGACTTTTTCTTGGCGTCTGAGAGCACGCTGAAAGCCTCGCCCACCTCCTTAAACTTCTTCTCCTCTTCCTTCTGCACTTCGGGACTGGCTCCGCTGTGACGGTCTGAAGGGAAGAAGAAGAAGGGTCATTTAGACATGTTATCTTATGTAGATTTGCACAATGATTGGTTTTGTAATTAGACATTTTTCATCCAGTTAAGCACCTGGGTGATGTAAGAGCGCCCGTTTGCGGTACGCTTTCTTGATCTCGTCCTCTGTGGCGTTCTTGTCCACCCCGAGCACTTTGTAGTAATCTTTCCGTTTGCTCTCTCTTCTTCAACTCCAGCTGCGCATTTTTCAGGAGGTGCTTGTGTTCTAGAGAATTAAAAAAAAAAAAAGACAAATAGTTAAAAGAAGCAGATTAAGGAGGAAATACCTCTGCCACCTGAGCCACAACTCACCTTTTGTCTTCTCTGTCTGATAAACCTTCTCAGTAGTCTCTCACTGCCTCTTCGTACTGCTCCGTGTCCATGTAGCTGCAACAGAATATGCAAAAGACTCACTGTTATCGTTGCTTGAACCATAAAATATAAGCGCAGATAACGATGCTGCCTTCTGTCCGTCCACGTCTTAAAAAAAAAAAAAACAAACAAATACGACATAACTTACAGTCTGTTAATGACAAAGTTAGAGAAGCCGGACGCATTACCACTGCGCTCTCCGTAAATAGGCCTTGATGTAGGTCTCATCCAGTTTAATGGCCTTCGTGCAGTCTTCAATGGCCTGTTCTAGTTTCTTCAGCTTTCAAAGAAAAAGGGAGAAAAAAAAAAGTGTGACCATGCCAGGCGGAGAAAGAGTGAGAGAGAGAGAGAGAGAGAAGCGGTGGCCCAGTTCTCTTGATGTGACAGAAGAAAGCACAACATGGCAAATATTATACTGCCAGAGGGATAGAATGAGAACTTTGAAAAGTCTGTGGCTGCTGCTGCTAGCCTATGAGTAACTAAATGAGTGTGTGTGTGTTTTGCATTGGCGATGACTTGTATGAGATGACAACAATGTATGCCTTCAACAAGCCGATGACTCATCCAGCATTATTAAGGCTGTCAATGTCCCGCACGACGTCGAAGTTTGTGGTTTTGTTTGTGTTCTTGTCCCTTATATGACACAGAAAAATCACTTTTTATTCTTTGTATTCTGTAGTTTTTCTCCTTTGCAATATTTTCTTATGTGCTCTCAAAAGTGCCAGAAATCATTATATTTAACGCTCCTTTTACAGCCAACCACCTAAAACAACTTCTCAGCTGTTGACTGAATCAGTGGTATCGTTCCTCACCTTTGATCCGACAGTGGCCCTATTACAGTACAGCTTGGCATTAGTCTTGATGTTGTTGGGGTCTATTGTTAGCGCCTCAGAGTACAGCTCGTAGGCCGCCTCAAAGTTTCCCTCCTTGAAGGCCTTGTTCCCCTCCTCCTTCTTGGCTTTTAGTGCTTTGGCATTCTGGGAAGACAATACACAGGACAACCTTTTAAAAGCCACTCCGAGACACCTTAACAGGACCTTAAAATGCACAAGAAAACATCAGAACGTTGTTTTATCTTAGTTTCTCTAACTTAACGGTCGCGTTTTAGAGGAAACGGCTCCCACTTGGATATAAATGTAGTAGTCACATTTATAGGAAATCACAAAAAAAAAAACTTTATTTGCTTCATAAAACCCGTATCGGCTGACTGACTCACTCTGCATGCGAGTCGAGCCTTGTCGTGGTCAGGAGCCATGCGCAGCGCCTGGACGAAGAACTGCACTGCCTTGTCGATGCAGTCCTCGTAGTACAGACAGAGACCGCGCACGTACAGGGCGTCTGCATTGGTGGAGTCCATTCGCAGAATATCACTGAGTGGGAACAAATGATGAATATTAATGCTTAAAGAAAACATGCGTAGCGAAAAGAAACAAAAGAGAAATCCAATCAAAAACAGTGCATCATGTGTCATCATCTTTTAAACGTTCAGTTCACATCTGAAAACTGTGGAAAGTGTACAAGGAAAGCAACTGATGTAAATGTGGTAACAGATGTGTCTACGATGGAAGGAGATTTTTTAGCTTCAGGCTTTAAACTGTGAGAATAACTTTCCCCACTTCCTCTGAAAACAGAGCGATCGCCACGTGCTTTCTGACGGCACTCTTCTGAGAGTCCTCATTTTCAAGGCAAATTAACAAGGTGGGGTGATAAAGTTCAGGGCTGTACCTCTGTAACTGCAAATTTCAGTAATCTGATGTGTTAAGGCCCGTGGAGCAAAGATGAGTCAGCTCAAAAGATCATAGTAAACCTGGCGCAGACATTTAATACAGTTATTCTGGCATATCGAAGTGTATTCAGCTCTCTACAATTTATATGACTTCTTTCAAGTTATATATCACAATTTTTCCTGTTTCTATAGAGGAGTAGATGTAGGGTCATTCATTTGTTGTGTCTGAGGGCACATAAACACACGTGTTATATTCTGCTGTCACGCTCAGTGCAAAAAAATCCAGTTTCGTCCAATAAATAAGTGAACTGGCGAGTATTTTTTCTAACACGCTGTCTTACCTAGCGACGGACTGGGCCTCAGGGTAGCGTCCCAGCAGGGCTAAGCACTCTGCCTTCAGTATCTTGAACCTGTGACAGGCTGAGGCAGACTCCAAGGCACGGTCCATGCAAAAAACAACCTGGAGACAACCACAGCACACTTGAAGTCTTTGTATGTCTGTTCCTGGTGAACAATCACACAGTTCACAAAAATTAAGGAGGTTTTGTAATAACTGTAACTTACCATCCTGAAATCTCTCTTCTCAAACCCGATCTCTGCCATTCTCTCGTATTCAAGGATGGATTCTGCATTCTTCACCTGATAAAAGGAATTTGAGGTATTTAGTGACATTATGTGGGACATGTAGTAGTCAGTGAATTACTTTACAGCCACCACTGGCCTCTCGTCTGTGTCATGCCTTGTGCTTGTAAAAAACGGGTCAGTGCTTCTGTGAATAACCCAAAACACGCCTGCTGGCTTTCTCGGCGAGAATTAACAGTAACTCCAGTTGATCTCCTCTTAAACCGCTCAGTATCAGACTTTTTCACTCTATTTGCACTCGCTCAGCCAGAGCTTATCTGATAGTGGATAATCATGTCTAAGTTGTCAGATCATGTCTCTGTCAAACTGAGCCAACTCACCTCCTGCTGGGCTTGGCTGTTGTCTGGCTCCAGCTCCAGAACCCTCTGGAAACAGCGGCTGGCAGCCATGGCATTACCGAGGGACAGGTGGCACTTGCCCTCTCGCAGATGGCCCTGCGAATAAAAAGGCTTACAGTTCACAAACTGAAGTCATCACCGGTAAATCAGCTGGGCCCTGCATACCAAAAACTAAACCCTAACGTACTTCTTTGTTATGTGACACACCTTTTTATTGCTGCTGCAAAATCATAATGCCAGCAACCTTGAAGCAACGGCTGACAATTCATTCACTCATTCATGTGTTAAGGAACCGAACAAAAGTGTGTACACGCATAAAAGCAGGCACACAGCTCAGCGACGGAGCAAACAACTACACTGAAAGTTCAAGATCCTACTTAGATGCTGTCGTCAGGCTTTCTGTAGCCCAAAATATCCTCAACAAAGCTGGTTAGTCAACAGTTTCCACACCTGACGGGTATAATGTCACTAACATAATACAAAATGAGATCCAGGCTATTTTGTTTTGAAACTTTGGTGCCATTCAGTAACAATTCATTCATTTACAAACTTCTAATGGTTGACATATAACAAAATGAAGGTGTGAAAATATGGGTTAAATCAAAAACCACCTTCCGAGTTACGTTTACTCTGTTATGAAGCAAATATGAATCATGTTATTTACGCATTGTTGCTGAAATCAAACCACGCACCCCATCTCTGAGCGTTGTCCACAAGTAAAGTGGAACATGTCGTGAATCACTGAATGAAGCGTTAGCAGAGGAGGCAGTCAGAGTGTCAGTGAACGCAACACAACAAAACAACACTCACAACAGAAAACACTTAACGTCAGACATTACGCGGGTAGATTTTCCCTTCAACGCCCGGTCTGTCTCCCACAACCTGCCTTCATGAAGGTGTTATCTAGTCGCACTGCTTGCTGGGAATCCTCTAAAGCTTCTCTGTACCGACACAGCATCATTAGCGTGGCTGCCCGGTTCCCATAGTAACTCGCATTCTTTGGACACATATCTGCAAAAAAAAAACAAGTCATTGATATCCCATCAAGGACAAAATCCAGACTTTCACTTGTGATCCAAGCATGAAATCAACATCACAGACCAACAGGAGGACAAAAACATGGGGATAATTACCGATGGCCTTGGTGTAATAATTGAAAGCTTCTGCATAATCCTTCTTGATATAAAAGGAATTGCCTTGCTCTTTGAAGCCCTCTGCTTCCCTGTGTAGAGGAAAAAAAAAGTGGGAGGAAAGACAGAAACACAAGGTTAATTTTGCAGAGTGCAGTGAAAGTGTGAAAGTGTGCTGAACTCTGCAAACAAACAAACAAACTCTTCTTTATCAGACCTGAGCATCTCATTAACAAACACACAGAGGGTGTGAATGACAGCGTGCGTGGGAGAGTCTGCTGTTGGCCTCAGCTGGCTAAACATAGAAAGGGCCAAAACAGCAGCACAAGTGTCTCCTCCAATCCAGCACGGTGCTATTTTGTGAAGCAGGGCCAGGAACATATGACACCATGCTGAGGGCCATTACTTTTTTTGGAAGCCCTGCGTGGTTTGCATCACAGAGTGGCTGAATGGTGGTGCCATTAACAGTAAGCTATTATCATTTACCTGGACGTGTCAAAGCAGCAAAAACACATATTGCAGAAAATGTATAAATGTGTGTGCCACTGCAACACAACACAGGACAGCAGAGCCAAACGAGGCCACTTCGCCTCCACACGGCGGCGACGACGAGGAAAAACGAACATGGCAGCGACTTTAACGCGGACGTGTGAGCCCGACACTTCCCCGCCTGTGTTTTTCGGCCGCTGTCAACGCAGCCCCGAGTGTCTCGTACCTCTCCAGCTCCTCGTCGCTGAGCAGATCCACGTCGGGGTCCATGTTCACGGCATCACAGCTCTCCGTCGCCATTTTGCCGTCAATGGAGGGGAGGAAGAGGGGCGTGGCCAAAGCGAACTGCGGCGGTGACGCGGTCTGTAAACAGGAAGTGGTTCGGTGAGCTAAAGCGGAGCGGCTAGCTCACATGTGAAAAAATATTTTAAATACTACGCATCCTCTCACGGGTGGCTTGTATCGGCGTCTTATTTCTGAAGACACGAGTGTGAGTCGGGTCGGGCAGCTTTGGGTTACATTAGCAGCTGTGTATGAGATATTGTTGCTTTGTAGCTAAACGAAAGCTAACGCTAAGCTAATACATAATGTAAAATACTGCAGAGACGTTAGCACGCCAAGCTAAACAGATAACGTTACTGTAATATATGATACATTTTTATGTTTGCCATCTTGTTATTTATTCCTTCTAGGTTAATAACTTATAACAGAATCATATTTTAGCAGCGTTACGTGTGTGTCACGTTTCTCTGTTGATCACATGACACTTTAATGTTAATAAAGTATTTCATTTGACTGTGTGTCTTCTCCAATAAAACAGATTTTCCGACCTGAGTGTGAATCATGGGCAAAAGCTGCAAAGTGGTTGTGTGTGGTCAGGCTGCAGTTGGCAAAACAGCTGTGTTGGAGCAGCTACTGTATGCCAATCATGTTGCAGGTATACATTTCACTGTATAATGCTGTTTTACATCATAACACAAGTCACCTGCCTTGCACATACAGTTGTTGATGGTGTGTTACAGGTTGGTTAATCTCTGTGTAGTCTAATTACTGGCATTACCTATTTAAAATAGTCACTTTGAAAGCCATTATTTCATTATTGACAGCACTCAAGATCATCTAACAACATTATACATTAACATTAATACTCCGATATCAATTACAGTATACTGAAGGTAAATTACAGCACATAGTCAAAAAATGTCTTGCCATACATCATGTTTTATTGCCACTAAATATTATAAACAATAGCATAAAAGAAAACATATTAATTCTGTTTAGTAATTTGAAAATGTTTATCATTAGTCTCCCACAATGAGGAATAAAGTATAATGTCTGTGTCAAGCTTTGTGCATTGATATTATACATCTTTTACTTCTCTCCAGCTGCTAAAAGTTAACTGGTACTTACTTAACCATTATGAATAAGATAGCTGCCAATTTAAATTTGTTTGCCAAAATTTACTGCAATTAGTTAGCTCTCATGTGCAATCAAACAGATTTATTGCATGTTTTTTTTTTTTTATATGGACACCCTGTCAGACAAGGTGTATTGCCATTTGTTTCAATGAAAGAAGTTGCTGAATTACACTGCTATTAATTACAAGCCATTAAAATCAGTGCAATATATCACAGCACATGCCCTGTCCTTTTCTGTCCACTGTCAGGTTCAGAGCCCATGGAGACCCTGGAGGACATCTACATCGGCTCCATAGAAACCGACCGTGGCACTCGCGAGCAGGTGCGCTTCTATGACACCCGCGGGCTCCGGGATGGGATGGAGTTTCCTCGACATTACTACACTTTTGCCGACGGCTTTGTGCTCGTCTACAGCATTGACAGCATAGAGTCCTTTAAGCGGATGGAGGCCCTGAAGAAAGATATTGACCGCCACAGAGACAAGAAAGAGGTGAGGACTGAACACATTTAGACGCCTGGGAAGGTTAATTTGAGGCTCCTTTTTAATAAAGCAGGCTTAATGTAGAAGGAACCAATCTAGAGAATCAATTTTCTCCTTTCCAATGCTCTGTGTATTGGAATTAGAGCTATAAGTGATTCATTTGACTGTTTTTTACTCCTGATTCAACATGCCATACCCGTTACCGCTGTTAATATTGTAGCTAAGGAAGTAAACTAGAACTAGATATTACACTAACGTCGGGCTAACCTGGTGATCCTGATCCACAGGTGACTATTGTCGTGCTCGGTAACAAGCTGGACAAGCAGGATGAGAGGCGAGTTGACTCCAACATGGCCCAGAACTGGGCGAAGAATGAGAAGGTGCGTCTGTGGGAGGTGTCGGTGGTGGACCGGCGCACGCTGATCGAAGCCTTCGTCTACTTGGCCAGCAAAATGACCCAGCCACAGAGCAAGTCCACTTTCCCTCTCAGTCGCAATAAGAATAAGGGCGGTGGTTCTACAGACAGCTGAATGTCTAAATTAATGTTTAACAGGGAGGAAAAGGGAGAGGAGGTGTGTCAAAGGGAACTTAGTTTTTCTAAAAAAGCTATTTTGATATTATGAAGGATTAAAGATTTGGTTTGGAGAATGTATAGAGGCGATGAGAAGAGAAAAAGCAGGATAATTGTAGAGATATTTATATACAGTGAGTGCTGTTGGTGTTGGTTTAACATCCATATTTGATGTTTTGGTGAAATACTTACTATTTTAATTATAACTGAGAGAAAATGCTGATTTTTTTTTTTGTCATATCAGCCTTTTTGTTAGTCATTCCAATTTATTAGGTTGGATTGTGATCAAACTATCCATCCTCATTCTTTACTGTTGATATCAGCCATTTTATTTGGACCTAAACAATGACAATCAACATTTTGATCTCAGTTTACACTCAGACAGTCCACAGTTTTAACATATCAGACGCATGGCTCTCACTGTATAGATAAATACATAAATGTACACTGGCTACTGTTTTATTTACATGCACGCTACACGTACACGCAGACACAAATGGCAGCGGTTACTCATGTTACCTGATTGTTGCATCACACAAATGCTGAATATTTCACGTGTTGTTAAAGATAATGATGGGCGAAGGGACTCTGTTTATACATTATTGATGATGCTCCGTGACTGCGCTGTTTGTTGATCAGGAGATTTGTTACACTGAGATTCACTGTTGGATGTCGTCGAGTGAACGATGGACATTCCTCACCACCTACTGTACCTTCTGTACAGGCATCAGAAATTGAAATATGATAAAAGAGATTTTAAGATGAAAAGTGGCTTCTGCAGGCTCAGGTGCTTTTTTATTTTCTGGCGACGACACATGAAACACAGAGCACTCTACGTATTACATAAAATGTCATGTAATCAGTTACAGCCACCTCCTGAAGCTGAAGGTGGTGTATTTTTCACTAAGCTGTAAAATAAAACCCCAAAATATTCATTACAGACCATCAAACTGTTTATTCAGGGTGCAGTATGCGTCAAAATATGAGCAGCTTTTAATATTTGTTTCATTGAAAAGGAGACATTCGATGATACTGTCTTGAATATTCGTGTGCGTGCCAGAGTTTATCAACACTATGAATCATACTTGATTATTTTTTGTGAATATCAAACCTTTATGTATTAATATCCATAAAATGTGTTCACTTGATATTTGTCTACATGCTTTGTAAACAAATTAAATGATTTTGTTTTGGCCTTACAAGAGTTTTTGGTGAAATGTTTTTGTAAATGTTTTGTGAATTATAACTATGACTGTGAAGGAACATAAACGGTTGAAGTTTGAAGACAGAAACGCTCATATCCAGGTGAAAAAAATCAAATAAATCCCATCACTGATGTCATGTTGCAGTATGTTTCAGAGCCAGTAGATGTCTCTGATCATCCAAGTAAATCTGGAAGTTCTCATGCTGTTTTTAATATGGTGTATCTCAGTTTCATTTTCAGGGAAACATCCATAAGTGCACAATGCAGGAGGGATCATTCCTGTAGCTAATATATATTTAATACTTACAATATTTAAAGAAGTGCACTGAATTGACAATTATGTTTTATCTAATGTGTTTCTTGTCCTCATACTACTTGAAAATGGTGCAGCCTACTAGAATATGAGGGCCCACAAATGTACACAGTACATAAAAATTAATTATAATTGATGTGTACATTGTAATTAGATTTATTTACTTATATTTACCTTGAAGGTTTTCCAAGTGATTTCTCTCCTGTCTTTCCTGATGCTGGTATGAACGTCTGTACCAGGTTTCTTTGGAGGTTAAACACATTTGGAAATATCTTTGGACAAAAGCTTCTGCCAAATTAACCTAATGTAATAAGTCATTTATTCATTAATTTATATTTTCAGGCAGCAAGTGTCAGCACCTTATTCAACATATAGATTAGATATTAACTGAATCATACAAGATTAAAACTCAGATAGAAAAAGGCACAACTGTTATTGTTACAACTGTACAATGAACTGCCCTCAGAGTATGATCAACGATGACTTTTGATGCCAACAACATCCAGATATGGAATAAACAGAGGTGAAATATTCATGAAAAACATATTCAAGAGAACTGATCCCCTCCTGTGCCAGTGATTCACTGATTATTGGCAATGCTGGGATGCAATTTGACTGCAATTGACTGACAACGACTGACTAAATGTTTTGCTCTTTTACCACTAAACTGACTCTAGAAACATCAGTGCAGGCGTCTGAAACTGAACCACTTTTCTGTTCATGTATCTAAGAAAACAGGTAGAAAATTCTACTGAATGGTTGCAGGAAACATAAATTAACATGCCACTCTGTCTTCATTAAAAATGTCTTTCTTATAAACCAGTTTGGGTGAGAACTGCCAGTCAGACAAGGTCAGGGATGTTTAGGCAGAGGAAATGATCTGCGAGCTCCACGCGGGCGTGTTGACTGGAGAGGTTAATGCAAGATAATGAGAAAACCTCAAGTGGAACATTTATGAAATGATATTACGCTCACCTTAGTTTCCCCAGAGGGTGCTATCGTGTACCATCTCATTTCAATCATGTTCTTTTTAATGACTAGGACTGAGCCAGCGCCGCCGACGTTACTTCACTCAAAATGGTTCACTTACTGTATCACACATTTGGACTGTGACAGCACACGGCGGTGTCATTTTATGTCCCCGAGTTGTAACAGCAAGGGGGGGGGGGGGACTCCACTGCGAGTTGTCAATATGGCTTTCTGGGTAATGGCTCCGTGTCTGTATTGACCCACATTAAAAAAAAAAAAGAAAAAAACAGGAGATTCACAGCCCAAAATGTGAAATACACAGTGAGCGGGGGATCGATTTGTCACTTGTCTGTGTGATTTATGAACCTCCCTCTTCCTTCAGACTGCGCTGACCACAAAAGAGAAAGTCACACTTGCTAGTCACGGTCGCAGGCCGACAACCCGATGCCCTTGTGTTTGGATCAGTAATACTCTTTTACTGTTGCATGAGCATCCAGCCCTCCCAGGGGACCCATAAAATAGATAACATTTTATCCCCTCTTGAAAAAAACTTAGACCCTGGAAGCAGCCTGCGTTGACCTTCTTTTTCAAAGTCCCCCATTGTGAAGCATCAGATTAACAAAACACTTCCACACAGGAGTGAGCACACAGTTAAACGCCACCGCCACCTCCACTGCCATCAGTTATATCAAATGTTAGCTGTCATGCCGACTACCCACTAGTCTCTGAGACGGATCATTTGTCCTGAAAGCGCGGGGTGATTTGATCTGGGATAAATCAAGCTTAAGGCCCTGCACAAAAAAAAGGATCTCTGTTACTGCTCATGGTTTGTGCATTCAGCGCGTATGCTGAAAGAGTCTGACACCTCTGACATTATCCAGGGGGACACGTTGGCGCGTTGTCTCCCACCAGTCAATAGAAAGACAATTTGAGCTCAATAAAGGACTAAATAAAGACACTGTGGAAGCTGGAAAACAAATTGATTCATTCCACTGCTCAGCGAAGTCAACCCTCAGTCTCCTTTCTTCATTTTTCTTTGGTGTTTTTTTGTTTTTTTTACCCTCGGGTGCAAATTTGCAGCATCAGTACAGAAATATTGATGGCTCTGTGTTTTACAGCGCAGTGATTACAAGGTGTTTACTACGTGATCAGTGCTGTGTAAATATCCGTCCAATAGGCTGCATGCAGTTTGTATTCTCTTGATAATACTGCTGCAACTATTGTTACAAAAAGTTAATTATCTCTGCTAAGAAATAATGAGTATAAATCTGTTATATATAATATATAGTAATTACTAATATAAATGTATTTATGGAGTAAATTAACCCATTAAAAGGAACTGACCTGTAGTGACCTCAATGGCATAATGTAATCTATAATCTATATATAGCATTAGATAGGATAGGATTACCAAAATAAATCTTAAGTGAAATCAACAAGACATACATGCTATAGATGTTTCTGTACTGTATGTTTAAATGCACTCATTTTAACACCAACATGTATCCATTATGTAAAGCAAAGCTGGGAAATGAAATAAAAAGAGCTGATTATGAGTAAACACTAAGTCAGTATTTTTTTTAGTCAGTGGCACACACCTGACTCCAAACATCTTATTTTCTTCTTCTCTTTTTTCATTTATTTTTTAAATAATATGAAGTATTTTCATGTTATGTTTTCATACTTAAAGCAATACGGCATCTTTACCTGGTAAATACTGTGCAATCACTTATGTACCTATAAGTACATTATTGCCTGTTATGCACATGAGTTTAATTACGTTTATACACAAGACAATGATTAAAGAAGTTAATACTTACCTGATAATCACTGTACATGGTAGATTGCATGATTGTAACTGTGCCTTTTTGTACCAGCAAATCCTAAATAGATACTAAACACAATTAACAGAGCTTATAACTTTAAAATTTAAATATTAATTTAAAATTAATATAACTGTACTGTAAAATATATTATTTCCACACACTGTTAGGCTACATTATTAGTCCTGACTGTTAACATTGAGTGAATATTAAGACAGATGTTCCACCACTAAAACTGGCCATGTCTCTGGGGTGTGTTTTCTTCTCCATCTAATAAATCTTTTATAATCACTCCATTTGTTTTCAATTAAACAGACGCCCCTTCACACGCACAGCGAAGCTCTGTTTATGAGGAGGCGACTCTTGAGGTGAGGACTGCATCAGGAGATAAGGGTGTCACTCCCCCCCTTACGGAGAGCACACAGATAAGATAACGGATCAATACTGCGGATGCACCAGTGTCACAGCTTGGCAAGGTCGCCATGTCCTTCTGCAGCATCACGGCGGCTTTGGTGAGGATCCGATGGCTCTCCTTTGATTGGCACCATGGGAGGTGCTGGACTTGTTGTGCTTATCTGCAGCTTCCACAAAGGATGGAGCTGGCGCAGGGGGCCCAAGGCGCAGAGGAAAACATCAATAAAGAGTCAGAGGGGCTTCAAATACACAAAAAAACTGGAAAATTAACATTGAGCTAAGTACGTGATTATCCGGCGTGGCTGAGGATGCTTCTCCGGCTGGTTTCACTGAGCTGAAGTTGGTTTTAAGGATGACACTTCGGCAAACACACAGTAGATGTTGAGCACAGCAGTGGAGGATTCATTGTTTATCATCTAACTAAGCACTTTACTTGAGTACAAATATGAGGGACTTGTATCTTACTTACTATGTCTATTTCATGCAGTTGCACCCTTTTATTCCACCACATCTCAGAGGCAGATGTTGTATTTTTACAGCTTCAGTCACATTTTTTCAAACCGTTCTTGTTCAGTGAAAAACATGTATCTCCACATTTGGTGATTTTAACATTTTCTCTGTTGAACTGAAGAATTAAATGTTCTTTCGTGGGTTCAGAAAACTCTCCTCCCTCTGGGGCGAACACTAATTAAACCATCCTTGGATTAGCAGGAAAACGTTTTTTTTTCTGAGCTCATGAAAAGTTTTTAGAGATAACATATAAGGTACAAACACAGTCTTATGGACCATGATGCATTGCTGTAGATTGAAACTACCCAACAGTATATAAAGTAGTTAAAATTGGCACAACTTTAAACATCTACAGCAGTAAAATGCAACATTAATAGAGTGGTAATATTATCCAAAAACATCATAGAATCATGAAAAATCATAGAAAAACACTGATTTTACTGCAGAATGAGTCGTTTTACTTTTGATGATACTTTGTGCACTTTTCCTTGTAGTGGAGTATTTTAACAGTGTGGTATTGCTGATTTTACTAAAGTGAAAGATTGTGAATTCTTATATTTTTATATTATAGCTTTTTTTTATTGTCAGATCTTTCTGCACTCTGTTACAGCCGTCTATGGGGACTCATCTGTAGATAAAGGAGATTATTAACCCGTCTTTACGCCACATCAGCCGCTCCAGTATATTATTACATCACTCCTCTGCGTTTCGACTGACCAATCAATAAGTGATATTTCTGAAACATTCAACTGGACCGGACACTTTTCAAATCAAAGGTGCAATCTGGAGCGTCTTCGTAAATTTGAGCATTCGTGCTGCCACTGTTTATTCATTAGCAATCATCTGCCTGAGTTTTCCCTTGCACGCCCACACGCATATTGTTATTGCTCACATATCAATCTGAATCAGAGCGCTGCCTTCTGGGATGCTGCTGGGTTTTTTTTTTTTTCGATTTCACAAGTGATGCAGGAGAAGTGAACACACACACACATTCACATAATCCATTTTTTTTTTTTTTTTACAAGTTCTAAAAGCTTTATTTTCCAAAATCCATCCCTTGTCCTCTCTATGGTACAGCACTGTAAGGTTTTTTTTTGTTGTTTTTTTTTTCTGTCAATCCATCCATGCGTACAGTGTTTCCTGCTCTCTGGAGCTGTGGAGGGATACCCTGAATGGATGGTCAATGTTAGCATTTGCTCAACCTGTCACCCCTGAGAAGGCCTGGCTAAAATGTGACTTTAGGATATTGTCTTAAAAAAAAAAAAAAAAAGGCCTTGAATTACATTATTAATTCAGTCACCGTCAACAAGGAGAGAAAAAAAAGAAACAGAAAAAAGCTCACTCAAAAAAATGTTTTAAATATTTTCTCTTGTACTTAAAAAAAAAAAAAAACATGTTGATAAAACCACGTAAATGAACGATTAAAAGAAATAAAAGACAGAGAGAGAGAGAAAGCAAAGCATTTTTTTTCCTGTCCCTGTATGCTGCACAGAGCCTACAATAACATAATCTACTCTCTTCTATGATAGCAGTTCATTATGATACAGATAACAATAGCAACTCTGATAAAATCTCTATAGTTACTCTATGTTTTTTTTTCTTTTTTTTTTCTACATATAATTTTGCCTTCTCTAGATTCTTTATTTTAAGAAAGTTTCAGTTCTGAAGGTCAGAGTTCCCACTGAGCGATAGAAACGAACAAACAGTGAAGATTAAAGGCTGGCTGGTTCACTGAGTAGTGCGACTTAAGAGGGAGGGGGGGGATCACATCGGCACTGCGGGGAGACCCGGTGGCTTCGCTTACCCAGAAAGACTTGGTGGGGGGGCTCCTTTTAAACAGAAATGTACATGGGGTCAAAGGTTTTTTTTTTTTTTTTTTTGTAGAAGCACTAGTACTGGATGGCAATTACAGGGTTTTCACGACAGATGGCACTGCTGCATCACAGACAACTATACATATTGCACAATGAGAAATGCATAGGATCTGCTCCATGACTGTAGTTTAAGAGGACATGATTTGGTATGAGCGTTGATGATGCGTCCGTATGAGACCTTGCCGACAGTCCCTTTTGGTAGAGGGAGGTGGGGGGGGGTGGTTGAGTGTCTGTAGATATATTCTTGGTTTGGCAGACAGACAGCACACAGGCGTGAACAGCGATATGACAGTTGACGTTGCACTTGTGACACTCACCCCCCACCCAAAAAAAAAAAAAAAAAAAAAAAAAAAAAACACACTCGCCTCCGACGTGACACTGTTTTGCTCAGTGGAAGTTGCACAAAGGTCCTCCCTTCTCCACTAGAAAAATAAAAAGTGAAACAGCAATGTCGTGCGGCGCTGAAGCACCCTGTTCGAGAGCGGCTCGGCCCAGAGCCGCCTGGGCAGCCCCTCATCTCAAATGACTCTCTGCTGACAAATTCATGAGTTGGCCCTTGGCTGCGTTGGAGTACATAACACATTGTTACAGGTGCGTACACTATAGAATAGATAAAGCCATTGACACACACTGAAAACACATGAACAGACTGAAATGTATTGCTTTAAATGTGAGAATACTCTTATTATGGACGTGCCATAACGTGATCATTCTCACCTGATTGTTTTTTTTGTTTGTTTTTTCGAAGCAAAATTGTCACTGAAACCAACATGGGATTGTAAAAACATACACCTAGAGCAAAAAAAAGGTGAATATCAACACAATTTTCATTGCTTTTGTTAGTAAATCAGTTTTAAGGTGCTTTTAATGTGGTTGCCATGGCACTGTGCTTTGTTCCCTCCCATGCTGTGCGCAGACGCTGCAAAAGGACGTCAATCAAATACCGGCTGAGCAGCCTCCCCACCCACTGTCATCCAAACTTTTCCACTGAGCTCTGAAATCTCATCAAGTCTTCAAGTTATCCACTGTGTTTTTATTATGTGTATGATTGTGTGTTCGGGGCTTTCCCTGCACCTCATCATCATCTCATGCTGAGATTAACGCCACATAAAATCAAAAGCAGCAGCGAGGTGATGACAGCGGGGTGAAGGAGGAAGGAAGAGTCATGACGGGAGAGAAATAATGGCATTTTTGCGATGTAAGACATCCGTAGCTGCAAAAATGTTTTTTGTGCCGCGAGCTTGGCGAGAACATAATGTTCGAGCTGCACTGCATTAAACGATGCACTGGAGCAAAAGACAAAAAAATCATTGCGGAGACAGATTTGCAAATTGAAACAAAGTCAACTTGACAACCTGACCTTTTCTGGACCTTAATGAGTGCTTAATCCTGAGGATACAGGAGAGGAAAAAAATCTGGAGGGCTCTGACTGTGGCTGTGACTCAAAAGGGGAAAAAGAAAAAGAAATATATAGAAATAGTATGAGTAAGGGGCTCTGGGACATGGTGTTTAGAAGAGGCTGGAAGTGCAAGATGGGTTTTACTTTATATAGAGTACTGCCCAAAATGAGGAAAACTTTAAAATGTTTTAAGTTGACAATAGTCACTTGTTCAGAGAGTTGTTTGATAATGGCCATATCCGAGATGAAATAGGACAGCGACTGACCTCAGATAATCCCTTAAGCTTGTTAGGTGAAAACAATGATCAATGAATCAATGGCTTGCTCAGCCGTACAGCAGGATGCTCAGCCGTACGGGCTCAGCTGCTTTAATGACCTATGATCTTCCTGCCTTTCATAAAACCCCCAAACCAATAAGTTAAAAACGTTTTAAAAGAGCATCAAGTAAAGGGACCTTATTTTGTGGCAACCACACTAAACATACATCTAGACTTCTCTATATTTGTTCTCTAATAAATTACACAATAATATCCATAATCCAAACCATGTCGACCCATGAAATGGCTATAAAAGCGGCCTCTGTGCACCAGTCACTGTCTGGAGGCCTGTCCTGCTCCTTAGGTCATGATAAGAGGAGCAGAAAGAAGGCATGATGGGGGATCTTGGCCTTTATGATCAGAACAGCTCTGAGGCCTGGCGGCCGGCTGATCGTTGTGCACTCTTTCCATCGTAAGTCCGGCGGGCTGCATAGTTTGCGTGTGGCCTTTGTCATGTGGGTCACACTGAAGGAGGGCCTGGGGTTCGGTAAAGGGAACGAGGGCGGGGCTCAAATGGGAGGTGGGTCAAGTCTTTAGTAGGGAGAGAAGATGATGGGGGTGTGTGTGGCCCGCAGCGGCCCCGGGGCCGGCCGAAACAGTGCAGGGCCCAGGAAGGGGGTCTGGATGAAGGTGGTGGCGCCCACCGGGTGGCGCAGAGCCAGCGGGTTGGTTGCCACCGTGCACAGAGTCGGCTGGGTGAGGGGGCTGGGCAGGAAGCCAGTTGTCAAGCTCTTGGTCAGCTGCTTCTGCAAGGCCAGTTTGGTCTGGAGACGACAGGAGGAGTGAGGGGAGGAGGAGGGTGAGAAGTAAGAGAAGAACACAGTGAGGGCAGAGCATGTTTACTGGGCTAACGTGTCTCAAACTCACGGTCCTTTATTGTTTGCACACAGAGGAAACCATCCACATCCACACCGATCAGACTGCTGTACGTTCAAGGTTAATGCTCAGGACTACAGTGAGGACGTACATTAACCTTTCTCAGTCCAGAGAAGGGTTAAATGGCAGCAATTTACTTTAAGGCTCTTTAAAGTTAAAATTCTGATGCTACTCACCCCCTGAAGGCTTGAAAGTTGGTTATAAAAAGATTTTTAGTTTGCCTTCACAGGGAACAGCAGCCGCCATGAACTTGGAAGCAAAGCTGGAAATATTTTTGCATCAGGACTAAATACAGCACTCATCTATCATACACTTTCCTCCTTGTAGCGTATTTAGCACTTTATCGCCGATGATGGTTTGGAAGATACTGAAGATACAGATGAGAGGAAACTTTGCAGAAGAAGGTTTTATGAAGGTTACGAATCCAGTGAAAGTGTTGTGAACAAACGCAGCTGCCGTCCTCTGCGAATGAACAAACAACGTGAACGTTTTCAAGCCATTAGGGGAAAAGTATTTGATGCGCAAAGGGCGAAGGGGAGAAATGAACTAAAGCTGTTGCGTGTTCTTGCAGACGATTCAAATGCTTTTCCAGTGCTGCGCTGAAAACTGTAAAATCTCCACAATCCTCCGCAAACTGTCTGAGCTAATGTGCTTCCTCAATAGAGTTGCAGTGGGAGGGAGGCTGTTTTGTATTGCCATTTCAGGTTTTTCTTGAAACGCAATATAATTTAACATATAATACATGGGATTCTGCAGGATAGTTTAACAATGATGTGGCAGGCAGTTTAAATTTAGATTCAGAGAAATCACATTTTATACATCAGTTTGGTGGCGAACAGCAATAAATACTTTAAAAAAAGTTTTCTTGCTGAAAAAGTCATTGTTACCTACTCCCCCTTAGCCTTGTACATTCAACTTTTTATTTCAGACTACCTAATGTTGTCTGTGGGAAAAATGCCAGGGGCACCC
This sequence comes from Scortum barcoo, assembly GCA_023238725.1. Lineage (NCBI taxonomy): Eukaryota > Metazoa > Chordata > Actinopteri > Centrarchiformes > Terapontidae > Scortum > Scortum barcoo. The sequence continues at coordinate 4,360,371 of CM041547.1, forward strand.
GCAAACTAGGTCCTCCCACTTCGCAATTCTACTGACATCACCATCAGCGAGTAAAATGAGCACCCCCTCTTGTAAAAAACACAAACAACGACATTAAACCCAGTGACTCCTGCATCATCTCTGCTCAGTCCCCTGCCCCCTGGCCAGGCCTAACGTTCAGCCATCTGAAGCTCTCGCCCTCCAATCCAACCCCAGTCTCGGCCTCTCCCGCCACTGACCTGCGAGGAGAGGGAGGTGAGGTTGTACTGGCTGAACGCTTTCTTCATGGCAGACACAGCCACGCCTGCATAGCCACTCCATCTCACGTTCTGTAGGATGGAGGAGGAGGAGGAGGAGGAGGAGAAGGAGGAAGAGGAGGAGGAGAAACGGGGAGGTGTGTATATGACAGGAGCAGAGAAGTGATTAATCTGGAGTGCTGATTTAGGCTGCTGTTGTCAGAGTGGGTCAGTGTGGGAGAGCGGGACTATATTAGACCTCTCTCAGGGGTAAGGGACTCACCGAGTACAACGGTGTGCTTAACCTCTATGACAGTACAGGCACACAAGCATGCTGCTTCACCGAGACATAGAAGCCCCTAAGCGCAATGTAATGGGAGCTGTGTGTTTTTTAAACTGTGCGTCTGTCGTGGCCGGGGTCAAATCCTTTAACTGTTACACAGATAAATTGAAATTGGTGTTTAAAAATGCATCAGCGTGCAAGCCAGACTGAATTTATTCCACTTTTGGCACATGTGCACAGCATGTTCAAGCATATCCGCTGCAAGAGAAAGGCAATTATGTTTTGTTTGTCCTCCTCGAGTGTGTGTGCACGCGCGCATATTTGCGTGACAGTGTTTTGTTTGTCTGCGTCTTTATGCTGAGACTTACCGCTAAGCTGGAGCTTGGCTGGCTCTTGCTGTGGGGGGTAAATTTGGGTTTGGGTGGTTTTCCGGCCAGCCTATCCTTGTGCCTTCTGCTGTTCATGTGCTGCAGAGAGAGCAGCAGAAATACCATTAGCAGGCTAACAAGCATCTGTTGTACCACAGCGGAACAACTTCAAATGTTATCAGCTGAATTAATAATGGATACACATTGAGTATGACTGAAGTGCACAGAAATTACATCACATTACTTTCTGCCGCTGCCACACTATCTCCTTCTCTGGTTGCAGTACTAACATGCTTATGTCCTCCTGGGGTAGGGCATGTTTATGTAAGACCGGTGGAATGCATTTAAGACTAACGGAGCCCGGGTGCTCGCGCATGCCAGCACATCCCGTATCTTTTCCACATTTCTCTTCAGCATGGGCAAAGTTTCCAGGACAATCCCATCAATCACTTGGATGTAGCATTTAATGAACATCAAAAAGGGGAGAAATTACCTCCCCGGCATGGTTTGATGCCAGTGTAACCAGACAATTAAATAGCTCAGCTCGCAATAATGAGTGGTAAATAAATCCCCGCTCGCTCAGGAGCTTTGCAGTTAGTTATGGCATCAGATGATATCTGTCTAATGTGGAAAAATAGCTGCTGCTTGAAAGTGCTCAGCACCCACAACCTGCTCTAAAAGGCTTCATTCATTTGGCTATAAATGAAACTGCCGCTCTGATTTAGGCCATCAAAGTGATGTTAAAATGGTCTCTTGGATTAAGTACAGTCTTTAAAGTCCCATCATTCATATTTATCATTTTAATACACATCATTTGTGATAGCTTTTATAATTGTAACATTAGAGGTCAGTCTGGTCTGAGTTCAGTGTGTGATGTCAGTCTCTGGATGTGTAAGGTAATTGCCAGCTACGTGCAGGCGGCTCTGTTTTCTGATTAATTCTGCGGTCACGGCGTCTGTCTGCAGAGGTGAGGTAATTGTACGCAACACTTTCTCCGCCGCCTGATGTGATTGGGCCAGAGTGTTTTCCCCCCGAAGAGTCAACAGCACTTCTGCATCCTTTTGAACAAAATCCCATCAAGTTAGCAACACTCGCGCTTCGTTCGCCTTGACAAATCTACAGGACTTCTCCAGCCCCCGCTTCCCTCCTCATCTTTCATTTCACACAGTGCGGGAAGGATGGAGAAGACCCGGAGTGATAGCTCATGCCGCTTCGTCCTTCCACTCGGATGCTTTACAGCCAAAAAGTTCTGGAGCCTTCTGCTGTGTTAAAAGTTCAGCAGTAATCTATAAATTTGAGATGTTGCCACTGCTTCACATACACATTTCTACCCATTTCTTTATCAGATTACATCGACTTTTATGACGCCTAAATGGTCGATCAGATGCACAGTATACATAACCTGGATACCCGTGTCTCTTTTGACCCTTACCTGGCTAAGCTGGGTCTCGGAGTTCACAAAGATCTCGCACACTTCACACTGAAAGTTCTTGCTGGGCACACCGACGCTGCCTTTGCTGCCCAGCCGCTTGCTCTTGCAACCCGCTCGAGCCGCCACCACTTTCCCCCTGCGTCGAGGCAGAACGCTGTGGCCCTCCAACATCAGTTTGTGCTTTGTACCTGGTGGAGAGAGTTTTGTTGTGAATCTAATAAATAATATTTCAGGCATTTATTAGATTAGAAATATTTGACCGAGCCTTTAAAAAAAGTGTGTTACCGCTGTTATGTGCTTCCAGTTGGGAGACAGAGTTGACTGTGACTTTACAGACGGGGCAGTGAAGGTGAGCCTTGCTCTTCTTGGGGTCCTTGTCCTCATCTGCGCGCGGCTCTCCGTTTGTGCTGGACGCGTCCCCTTGGCTTCCCGACTCGGCCGTTGGGCCCACGGCCTCGGCGGCGTCCGGGACTTCGGGGGCGCCGGTGTCCGAGGCGGTCTCCGAGAGCTGCGAGGAAGGTGAGATCTGCGGAGGGGAGAGGGTGACCAGCTCCACGGAGGAGACCTCGGATACCGGCGTCAGCATGACGGAGCTCCTGGGACTCTCCTCGAGCTTCACCTCCAGGCTGGCCGGCTCTAGATCGGACTGAAGACCTGCAGGCAAACGGTAGGAATAAAGAACCATTTAAACATGTGGTTCATTTAAACCTGCAATAATTGATCTTTATAGGGTAAACTTGTTAGAAAACAGCTGCTTTTTCAGTAGAAGTTACAGAGCAACATTATCATTTAGTTGTGTGTCTGTCCACCTGATGAATGTATGTTCAGATCACTCCTTTAGCTCTGCTTTTGGTCATTATTAACTGTGGGAAATGTCTATTTTAAACAGCTAAATACTCCATTATACTGACCAGCTGGGCCCTGACTATGTTGGTCTGCTGTTTGGAAATGGGCAGGTAGTGTAGAGAGGATTTTTTCTGGAGTTTCTTACATGTTATTTGCTCGCCACAGGTGTCTCGACTTGTATTTCTACAGGTGTAAAATCCAGAATATGCAACCTGTCAGTGCAGAGTTGTTTAAAAGTTGCTCCTCTGAGGGGTCTCTGCTGGGAAAATCAACGTAACGTACCGTGATTTGCACCTAATTATGTTTTTGTAGAATAATTTCTGTATATTTTCAATATGTAATGAGTAGACGAACTAATTTGCCAGACACTGAAAATTGAGCTTTTTCCATCACAGTTAATGTAACCCCAACAAAGCAATGTCTGGAAAAAAAGACAATAAGTCTGAACAGCAAGAAAAATCCCCCTGCGTGCATAAACACCAAATAACGCTGTCTAGACTCAACTTTTAGAGCGCAAATATAAAGTCGGCTGAATTAATCTCCAAATAGGCATTTTCTTCTTTTCATACAATACTGGAGCCAAAATTAAGAGTGCTTTTCAAGTGCTCGCTTTGTGGAAATTTCTGATAGACTATCAGGCTTTGTTTTAAACCGTGTGGAACAGACTAGATTAGCATTGGTTTAGGCGAGTAAATGCCATCAGCCTCCCTCCTCGCTCCCTTCACTCTCCCTCACTATTCAAATATCAAGTGGACCCGGAGTCTCAGTCAATATAAACAAACCCATCGACTGCCGGGCCCGGCCGATAAGTCACCGGAGTTCCATTACATGTCTCCCCTTCACCCCGTCGGCCTCCCGAGGGAGTCGCACACTTCACCCCGGAGCACCGCGCGCTACGCTCCCTGAATATCTCTATTTCAGTTAGTGTGTTCCCCCCTTCGCTCACACACACATGCACACACAGCCCTTTTCAATGCGACTGTGCTCCATTGATTTTCCCTTTTTTAACAAATTCGTCATTGGAGATAAGGGTCTTCCTCTCTCATTCCCGCGAAAGAAAGAACCCATACAGGAGGAAGATTAGACGGTCCCCCTTCGTTGTAATGAGAGTGACCCTTCGAGGATTGAGGCTGCTCTGTGTGTGTGTGTGTAGGGGGGGTGGGTATGATCCTGAGCTTATGTGAAAGACCGGGCCACCTGAGAAGTCTCTGGAGGGGAGTGATACTGATCAATGGATTTAGCAGGAACCTCGCAGAGTAAGACATGGAGGCCAGTGGGAATCAAAGCCCTCAAAAATCCAAAGACTTGGTTCGTGAAGGACTTCATTCAGCAGAAGAATAATTTCAGGTATCCCCCGCTGAGTTAGAGGCATGATCAGTAATAAAAAGCTCAAACGTAGCAGGAAAATCACCAGTGGTTCTGCCGCTCTTATGCTGAAATTAGTGCTGAAATGTTCAAGTTAGTCAGAATAAAAACGCTCATGTGAAGTTCAAATAAGGACTTTGTATTGTACATTTTATTTTTATTATGACTAACTTCATCTCATTCATTTTTTCTTTTCCTGGCAGAAATGGGCTTTCTGTATGGTTTTGGTTTTCCAAATGTGAGAATTTGCTAGGATTCTCTTTTTTTTTTATTATTATTGTAAACTAAAACCAATTTTTGAGTTTTAAACTGGTGTTATAGTAACACAATCTATCTCTAGATGGCAATGAAATGGTGATGGGTGGCATTTCAGGCTCTTTATAGACTGAGAAGACTAGATTAATAAAAAAAAAAACAAACCCACAGATTGAACTGATAATAGAAATAATCTTTAGTTGACGCTGCCCTGATGAGAAGCTGTGAAAAGAGCCTCTCTTTTGCTGCATATTGGACAGAAAAATCTTGTTAAACTGGTGAAAATTCTCCCATCTCTTCCTTATAAAAAAAAGCCTCTCTGTCTCGCTCTCTCACCGTCTACATGATTAGAGAAACTGCCACCAACATTGGCAAACTGTCAGACCAAAGGCCAGTGTATTGGCAGTGCCAGCAGGGCCTCTGTGGAGGAGAACTACACGGCGGCAAGTTATGGATATTTGGATCAATGTTATGCAGGCGATCATCAGTTTTCTTTAACATGAAAAAAATGTAATCCATGTTTTAACAGTCCAATTACATCTGACAGGCCTTTAGAGTGTAAACACATCTGAGGAGATCTCAATTCAGCAGATTGATCCGCTGAGAACTTAAACCGGAGCCAAACACCAAATGAATATGAATATTGGACTCGTTACGGTCTAGCAGGCGAGCGCCGATCTAAGGCGGCCTCAGAGCATAAACAAGCTCCCTGGGGAAGAAAAATCCTCGCTTTAAATTATCATTACTGAAGTGACAGACTGAGTCCCCACGAAGACGGCTTCAACAGCAGAGTCAATCAAAGCTGAGAGTGATTGATGCTTGTCACGACTGATGCGGGCGCTCTGTCTCTCCTCGCTTGCTCATTTGCTGCGCGCTCACTCCCCCTTCTTTGTTGGTCTGGGACACGGTTCAGAGGCATCGATTAGTCGCTTTTCTGCTACTGAAAGCGCTGACTTCCCATATGAACAAGCTGCCACGGTGGCCTAAACGACAGGATATCTGCAGGAAGTCGGGGATGTTGGAAGGTTTTACTGTGATGTGGTAGAATTTAAGCTTTTTTGTAAGAGGGAAGTCAGATTGTGTGCAGTGCGGTAACATGGGACACTTTTTGGGAGAGTTTTAAAGTCATGAAACATTTGGGACATCCCCATTGGTGAAGAGGTTGTGTTGGTACTTTGCACTTTCAGGTCCTACATTTGGCGGTCAATGCCTGCCAAAACTATTACAAATCACTGTTTTAAACTATGATTTGGCTAATGTTAGGTGTAAAAAGGACTTTGTTTAATGAGGTTAATGATCGTGGACATGGTTACAAGACACCAACATCCACCATCCAACTTCTCCTCTCAGTGGACTTCGTTGCGATATGACACTACTTCCTCCTTTGCTCCCGATGGTCAAGAGTCTAGAGTCTACTAGAACAACCCATCCTTATATTTTTCTGTGCAGTCTCATGATAGTTTGACTGACACCCTGTAGGTTATCCACGTTGCAGTAGAGGTTGTGTTGGCATTTTAAAATCCTGTGTTGGGTCTGGGCCTGTTGCATTGCTATTAAATTCATACATTTTAATTACCCGGCTCATTCCACTGTGGCACTCGCCCAGACACGTCTGGAAAGCAGTTACTGACTCATAATTTGTTCTTGTGTACCCCATTCAGCACGTCACAGTCCAAGAGTATATGAATGGTAGCAGCCTCCTGCGTCTAAATGTGCATTAGTGGGTAATCTAATGGAAGAGTTTAAAGACTTTAACCTTGAGGGTCTCGAGTGTGTTTACCCTGAGCCAGACAGGCTGCTTAGGAGGGACAGCCAACAGGTGTGTTATTGGTTCCCAATGGCAGACAAAGTGGGCATTACCGCCAGACAGCTCCCCACCAGCCTTCGGTTTCATGGCAGACATAACTCATTTCATAGAGTGTTAATTTTGGAGCGCTATTCCATTACAGGTTGGCATTGTGGTGCGTGCCACCACTGGCCCGCACTGCTGCATTTCAATTTCACATTAGGCCAATCACACAATTGGGCTTATTAAAGAGTGTTCCTCCTCACAAAATTGCCACAGAACTGTAAAATGATTCACGGCATAAAAACTAGCTGTGACTTATCTACTTTCTCTCTCCAATGACCCCCCCGCTCTTTCTCTCTTATTCCTCCCTCTCTCCCTCTCTCTCTCTCTCTGTCTGCTTCATTCATTTCATCTTATCTTTCATTTTCCCCCCTCATCATCTCGTTTCGTCTCTGCTGCTGCTTCCCTCTTTCAGAGCTCTCCTTTGCAACGGCGGAATATTAAAATGAGATTTGATGAGAGCGTTATCAGGCTCCCAGTCTTTTGTCCACTCTCTCCTTGTTGAAGGAGGCTCTTCGTGCTCAAGGCAAAAAAAAAAAAAAGAAGAAGTGTGCATGTGTGTGTGTGTATCTATGTATAAGTTGGGTGTGTGTATGAGGGGAGTTGGGATAAAGTACAAACCATCTCCCTCTCCTTTCAGTGCCTTCACATCTCTTGTCTGATATTCCATCTAGCATCCTGAGCGCATTTTGAAATTCTGCTCAGATAGTGATCTTCTCCGGGGCAGGGGAAATGGAGGGGAGGATGGAGTAGGAAAGTGGAAGAGAGAGAGAGAGAGAGAGAGAGAGGGGAAAAGCCACTGTGCCGCTCCTCCACTCCTATCACCTTGGATGGATAAATGAAAAGTGTCGACCAGACAGACGAGTGCAACATGAGACAGTAATGGGCTCGCTCTGCAGTCAAAATGCCACGGAGCAATTCGCGCTCCCTGAGCTAAAGTTACAGCCACGTCGTGTGGAAAAGTCAACATTCATATTGTGCCGAAAGAAATCCAATGCGCGCCTCTTTATTTACCAAAAGCTATAATGTCTATATTTATGCCACCGATGTGAAAACACTTTAACTTTCGTAAAAGAAGATGAATGCTTTTGATTTTTTTTTTTCAAATTTATATGCTACTTGACAGCCCCTCAAATGAAAACTCTCACCACTATTTCGCTCCCTCTCGACTCAGCCGGTGCTGTGTTGCTCTTTTCACGCCGCACAAACACACCAATTCTGGCTCTGCAGCTACCCTCTCTATCTAACCAAGATAGATGGGCGAGCGCAGGGAGGAGTGAAGGGGAGTCAGTTGGTGGAAATTAAGAGGCAAAGGGGGTAAAAATGACCCCAGTGACATCTCCCACAGCTTCAGACCCCCCCCCACACCCACCCCCTCCTGGTTGGAGAGGTTTTTGGAGTGTGTTGAGGTCTGAATGCGCAGAAACACAGAGGGGATAGGAGGACGAGGGATAAGGTGTACAGAAGATGTAATCTCAATGTGCAACACAATGGCGCAGAAGGAGAGATAAGGGAGGCCGAGATAAGGAGGAGGAGGATAGAGGATGTCACTGATGTGAGGGGAGGACTAGTGGAGGGAGTTTAGAAAGAGGAAATGGAGCGGAAAGGAGGAATTAAGAGGAACCAAGGTGCGATAGAGGATCATCAAGAAGGTGGAGAAGGATCTGTTACAAATAGCACGCTCTCTCTGTTTTTTTTTTTTTTTACACACTTGTTCCCTCCGCTAAGCTCGTGTCCATGAGGATGGGGAGAGCCGGCTCGGACGTCTTGCTCCTGTCCCGCTCCCGGTCTCTCTCTCGGTCCCTCTCCCTCCCCGTGGACGTCGAGGCCTCCCCGGCTCGCCGCTGCCTGTTCTTCTGGGCCTCCATGGCTTTGAGCTTCCGGGCGTGCTTGTGGCCCTTGTAGTGGGCCTCCGCTTGGTTCTGCAGGAGGGGAAAAAAAACGAGAGGAAAGTCAGGGCTGGGAGGGAGAAGCAGACAGGAGTGTTTGACTTAGTGCATTATCTGCTAGAAGGCTGGAGAGCCGCCTGCGTGCCATAAATGTTAAAATTCACGCCTGAATATTTTACTCTCTCGCAGGCATGTGCGGGCTGCGAGGAAGGAGAGTCTGTTTCCACCTGATAACGGCGATGGCACATTGGGAGGCCAGAGGTATAATTGCATGTGTAAAATGCAACAAGAGAGAGGATCCCATCTCCCACAACTACCCTATTAACGTGCACCGTGAGAGTCAGCCTCTGCAAGTCCTGGACACGTGGCAATACATACTAATGTCACACACATTTGAGCACCCGCAGCACACACAAAAAAAACAGAACAAAACACAAACACGGCTGAATATTTGGTTGGGACGCAGCGGCGAATTGCATGAATTTCCTTCTGGGCGGATCGCGATTTACCTTCACATCCTCATCGTTCTCACGGCCCCGCTCGATCCGAGGACAAAGCTCCTGTTGTCAGAGCAAGCGCGGATACATAAGATTAGCGGAGAAATCAATACAGAGATCACTCATTAAAAAATAGAACAACCATCCGGGGCTCAGCTCTCGCGGCTAACTCCCGGCCTGGATAGGACATAGAGGAAAAGGAGCAGAACTAGAACCCAGATACAAGATGGAAAACAAGCATGCACGACTATTGATTTAGTACCTAAATGTATAAAAAAAAGGAACTAAATGGTTAAATGAGGGGTTTTGCTCAAAGTTAAATCCAAAAGAAAACTTCAACGACCCCAAAAAACACAGATTATAGAGAATACTGAGTAATATGCACATTTTCATCCCTCATTTAAAAAAAATAGATGGATTAAGGATGAAAGGATTAAGTATAAAATAGCCTTTTTTCCCCAAAGGGTGTATGTTTTGACGTGTGGAGCAAGGTAAATCGTTCCTCCGGCGCTGCGATGCTTCCTTCTGAGCTCTCGTCCCCAAAAATGACTTCCTTGGGAAATAAATCATGTTAATCCTCCGGCACCAGACAAGTTGATTAAAGAGGCTGGACTTTGCTTTGAAGACTCCTAATGGAGGGATAAATACACGCAGCGACTTGCAAACACTGAGAGACTTTTTCATTAGGAGCAAAATGTGGATTTCAGTGATTACCTGAGCAACAGATTTACTCTTCTAAGCAATAAATAAGATCACTGCTTGTGTTTGGGCATGAATGCAGAATCACAGGCACACACACACACGCGCAAACATCAAAACCAGTGCCATGTGTCAGCGCCGTGTAAACCCAGGCAGTCTGCGGTGTGAGTTTAACATGTACACTTCACATTAGCGTGCCTAATGGTGTGACATAATGGAGGCCTATAAATAACGCAGCTGTCAAAGCGTCTGTAAAAACAAGTCAAATACTTTTTGGCGCATCGCGTTACGGATCTGCCGTGAAAAGGCTTCGGAGATTAGCGTGATGTGACGAATTCAGCCAGTGCCCGCTCTCCTCCTCCGGCCCCCCTATCCAGTTGAGTCTGGGCGGAGGGACAAGGTGTGAAATGAGCTTTGGTTTTTCAGCCAGCAGGATGTCGTACCCTTCTAAGGGATCCTCGATTAAGCAATCCTACAGCTCAAAGTAAACACTGGACTATATCTGTAGCAGAGACGTCTGTTCGGTGGGTGAGAAACATGCCCCCCCCACCTTAGTTAAGAAATAATACTGACTTCTCTCTTCCAATAATCATTCGCTTGTAGGAAGAATAATGACAAAGACATCCAAATAAAGTGGATCTGCCAGTTGGTTTGCCTAATTTAGCAATCACAGAGCTGCTTACTTTGATTGTGGAGGTTCACTGAACCGTACAGTTCCCCCTCAAGTCACTAAAATGTAGGCTAGTGGTAAAAGATATTATTGCTTTATACCGAGTAGTAAAATACCCTCGCAAATGTGAAACAGTTTATTCTAGAGGCAGTCCCAGAAATGGACAAAACATTACGCATTCATTTAGGATGATAATTATCTTCTATATGAGGCTGCATAAAAACAAGCTCATCTGTGAGCTTGTGTGGGAAATGAGCATTCAAACAACCTCAAGGCTTCTTCAAAAACCACAGACAAGCAACAAAACCGGAAATACAACAGAAATGTCTGATGATCCACTTTAGCATGCTAAATGCTGTCGTAGTAACACTGTTTCAAATTATTTTATTTGCTTTTATTTCCTTTTTTGGATTGAAGGAGGCATTTACATTTCACAGCATAAAGAAATAGAGTAGTTCACCCTTCTTGGTATATTTGCTTATTTGCTGTCCTGCAGAGAGTTAGATGAGAAAATGGAGACCACTCTCACGTCCGTACAGTAAACATAATTCTACCACCAGCATTTTAGCTCAGCTGTAAAACTGGAAATGGGAGAAAAGAGGAAGTTTAGTCTGTCTGAAAGCAATAAAATTCCCTTAATGGCACCTCTGAAGCTCACAGCTAAATATTTCACAGCTAATTATATCTTGTTATTTAAGCTGCACCAAAACTGACACATAAAAATGACAACCTGGTTTCCTGTCAACCTCACAGCGTGGTTCAAAAAGTTTTGTTACCTTTAGACAGCCTGATTTTAGTTTTCAAATCGACTTCTGACTCCAGTTTCATATTCAGGGTTCATTTTTGGGGTACAGCTATGAGAGATATAAAGCTCTTCTCATCTGACTCTCAGCAAGAAATCAAAAATGTCATTAGGGACATACATATATGTGATGTCACAGCTTCCTAACACACGCCCTGAAACTCACCTCTGCATCACAGTTTAACACTTGGAGACCTGCAAAAATTTCCAGCTGGTGTTACGTTGCTCTTTAAGACCAATTTCTGCAATGCTGAGCAGCAGAGGAAGCTTTCATATTCCCCCCCTTTGAGCATTACGGGTAAGGATAACTCGGTATAATATCTGAGTGAACTCTGAGGAGGGTGCATGGAAGTGTTAGGAAAGTATTCATGCTCTCAGAGAGACAGATAAAGCTACAGTCAGACCTGACACTCCTCTTTAAGTCGGTGTGCAGAGGCAGGGAATGGGATTTGCTCTAGTGTGTGAAGAGCACGTCTGAGTCTCGCTCCCCCCTCAGCTCCCTGTCTCCTGTGCCTCAGCCCTGCTTTGAAGATCGAGTCCAAAAAAAAAAAAAAAAGTGTGTGTGTGTGTGTATTTTACTATGCCGAGACATGAGATGTCTTACGGCTTTCTGGACTATTATCTATTTGTTTATGTGAATATGCATGAAATGTCATGGGATGATTGCCTGTGTGTGTGTGTGTGTGTGTGAGCACCAGTTTGCATGTTTGTGCAGTGCAGTGTGTGTGTGTGTCTATTTGTGTGTGTGTGTGCTGGTGGTGGCAGGGATGGGAGAAATGGAACGAGAACGCTGCTTCCTGCTGGGGCTGCTGATTGTTTCTGCTCTTTGCTGATAAACGGCGGCTCTCCCTGCTGTCTAATCCCTCAAACCAAAACAACAGACACACACAGACGTGCAGATTTCACTGGAAGGAAAGACGAACAAACTTCTATATACACAAAAGTAGAGAAAAAAAAAAAACGCCCAAATGACTAACTTTTGATTAAAAAAAGATGTACAAGTTTGCAGAAGATGACTCACTAACATTTTCTTGTTTTGCAAATGCACACAAAGATGCAGACGTTTGCGTGCTCACACACCAACACAAACAGGTGCATACTGTGTGCGCAAACACAAATTAAGTCTGTGGGGACGATAAGAGCCGAGGTAATTGAGGAACAGCCATATTTATAAAAAAAAAATAAATAAATAAAACATTCAAGAAGATAGCAGAGGCACGAAACAAAGCAATGTTGTTCTCCGAGGCTAGACTCACTTTTTGGTAGAGATTGCTTTTATGTTGTAAATTACACAGTCTGGCGTGCCGTCTCCTCGCCTCCCTTATTGTCCCACAACCTCTCTCTCTGTCTCTCTCTCATAATCACCCAGACATAAAGCTACTCAAACATTTCTTACCGTTGAGTTAAAGCGCAGGTGGCAAATGTTGCAGGAGATAATCTGTTTCTTCTTGAGGGGCTGAGGGACGCCGAATGTGTGGTTGATCACCGCCTTCTGGACAGGGTCCATCTGACAGGCAGAAGGAAATGAAGAGAAAAAAAGAAAACAACATTAGTTCTTTAAGATGTCATTTTTCCCAAATGAGAAATTTCCGTGCAGCAGCTTCACCTCAGAGGTGAGGCGAGTTTGTTCCACCCGAAGCCGAGATTCAATCATCAGAGTGGCCACATATTTATAAAGTGTCCTCTCATACATCAGCAGACAGCAGCACAACGTTACATCCAAACATTATGGCAGCTAAAGCCGGAGGTAACGGCGAAATAATTTCATTAGTGATACATGTCAGTCCTGCAGAATGAAAGAGTGAGAGCGTTCTTTCATTATTCATCATTTGGCACCAGTGTTGAAGAATCCATTCAAAAAAGGGAGAGAAGACCAATTAATTTTCACTGAATGGAAGTTGGATATCTAAAATACAGCTGCCCCTGCAATAAATCTTCCTTTCACATAGACTAAAATGTTCAGTTTTTCTTTAAACTTTATTGAAGAGCGTTTTTTCCCGTGCTGCCGAAAGACGCACTCATCACACGTTAATCGCAGTCGGTTGCGGTCACGAGTCAAACTAAGGACGAGGAACCAGGGACAGGCAGAGGAGCGTCTATCTGTTATAGCCGAGCAGCTTTACGGCATAAATAGTGGAACAAATGAAAACCTCCCTCTGTGAATCAGCATGAGGCTGCACGACGCTGCGATGTGACTCAGTGACTCTGGTGGCTCTTTCATCGACATGTGTGGAGTAATTTGATCAGTTGCCATATTTCATTTGGTTACTCTCAATTAAAGAGGCCTACTTTCTACATGTCGTCAAACTGTACTGCACAGCAACTAATTACGGCACCGGCAGAGTGAACTTGTCACAGAGACAGAAATGAATGTGACTATAATAAGTACAAAACTAAAAAAGGCTTATTGTAATGCTTTTCAACGACAGATTGGTGCTTTCCAGATGATTTCCAGCAGAACGGGCGAACGGGAAATAATTTCTAAAAGGTTACACGCAAACAGCCTCAAAATACACTCAGCAAAGATCAAAGTTTTATTTCAGCACAACAGTGATCAACTGCACAAAAAAAAACAAGTCAAATCAGAGAAAAAGAAACAATTAATCAGTGCTTGCAGGGATATTTAAATACACCAGGCAGGTGAGATCAATGCGCCGATTCAATTAAGCAGCAAGAAGAATGACTACAACGGTGCTGATAAATACATAATGTAGTCAGAGAAAAAAAAAAACTTTGACCGATAACATATTTAAAAATAGAAACAATGCTGTTCCTACTGTTTAAAGACGATCTAAAAATGAATGTAGATCTGATTTTATATACATCCACGCTCAAAAAGCTCATTTTGAAGTCGATGCGACTCCTTCCACACGGTTTCTTTCTTGTTTCGTCAAACCTCATTATATCTGAGACATACTTATTTTCAAAAAAAGATTTTTATTTTGTTTTTCCAGGCACAGCTACGGAGTCGACTTATTCCCTTTCTTTATTCAAACTTACTCCTGGATCATTTGGGAAATCATGTGTTCTGCTGTCTTTACAATAATAATACTTCAATGAAAGTTTCAATGAAAACTTTTACATATTCTACTATATTATATATATTCTTTTCACAACTTTTAACTTTCACACCCAGGCCGGACCCACACAGGAAACTCTCAAGACAGTGTGGGCGTGTTAATGTGCTTGATTGACATCTTTCTTCTTTCTTAGTCTTGTGCTAAAGTGGAATAACTTTCATTTTTTGTCATTCCTATTGGTATCTTGAGATTGGTGACCTCATGTGATTGCCAGAAAATCTCGATACCTGTGTGGTTGTGCAGAGCGATGAACTTTTTCACATTATCTTAAGATAAATCCCCTTTTTGCATCTCTGTATGTCACTTTCTTTGCTCGAATGTGTGTGTTTTACTCATATGAAAGTGGCCTTCTCAGTCTTGTCTGGCTCACAACAGTACCCAGTGCTGTTCTAGCAGTTCACCTTTCGACTTAATGGAGCTGTTGGCTCATTGATTGCACCTGTGCCTGGTGCATTCAAGTGACCTGAAACCACGACTCTGTAAGTGCTGATGAAAATCGGAAGGACGGAAATGCTTGCTGTCGGTTTTCATGTCACTTTATGGTGCACCTGTTATGTAATAATAATACTTTCCTATTATGCAATAAGGTTTGACAGAAAAACATTTAGATATTCTGTCTGCTCTTAATTTCCCCACACGGTGAACACAAGAGACATGCTGCTGTCTCGTGCGGCATCCCTTCAGGTGTTATGATGTTATTGTGATGTGTGTCAGATCTTAACGCGCAGCAGGCTAATAATACTCATCGGGGCTGCCCATGCTCTCACAGGGCAGCATGTATTATTGCACCGCCGCACCCTCCGACTGCCACTCCTCAATTTAACATCTAGACCTCAAAAATGTGGCAGAGCCGAGGCGGGTCCTACGGTGCGTCGAGCGTTTTGGGTATGATGCACCGTGTCCTGGGATGGAGATGCTAACAGTGCTGAAAATATGGCTCCCAAAAATTGTTCCTGCTGACATAAAAATGAAAACGTGCTTGTTTTTCTTTTCATTGTTTGGATATAAAACAAAATACTATTTTGACATTTAGGGCAGACAACAGATGTAAGATGTATGTACATATGATGTACTGGATGTGAATGTCTGATTCCGAATGTCAATTATAAAAAAAATTACCAAAAAAAAAACATGTTTCTATTTTCAGATTTAGAAAGAAACTGCTCTGAGATCTGCTTGATGCCACTGATCTTTGCTGCTTTAGCTTTTTGCTGCTGTTGAGATGTGGAAAGCTGGATTTATACTTCTGCATTAAGGGATATGTTATCAAAGGTGCTTGAAAATATGACCACACATCAGAGCTGCGGTGGCAACGGAGATTAGAAAAAGTTTCTGATGCTGGTAGAGACTGTTGAGGAAAACATTAAAGATGCTGACTAGAGACTCTCAGTAGTCTTCTCCTTTTTGGTTATCTAGCTAAGCAACCGCACTGCAGACCAACTGTCAGACCGCGATCACCGCCCTGTACAAATGACTGAACGAATGTAAACACAACTGAGTGTCTGAGTCTTTTGTTCATCTGTGACACAAGGAAAGTATGTTTTTAGATGTGCATTTATCTGACTGTTTCTCATAATAAATATAAAAATGTTACCGTGGGGAATATAATCGAAACATGACACAAACGGATCCCGTAAAATATGCAGCAGGCAATATCAGCTGGTGAAATCTGATGCTGAGATTTGAATCAAAGCCAACGCTATAAAGGATCTATAGGGGGACATGCGTTAACCCCTCGACTATAAACCCAGCTTTAGCCTTCATTTTCTCTCCACACGAGCTGCAGTTCATTTGCTCTTCACGCAGCTGTATTGCTCTGTTGTTTCAAGCCTCGCTACAGCTGCTATTTTAATGCAGTTAGAGTTCATTGTAATCTCAGAAATGTGACTCTCTAATACATTATGAATTATTGCAGCCCACAGGGGAAGTGTTTCTGGAGAGGGTTTTGGGCAGACTAATTCAGTTTTAACTGTCTGCGAAAAGACTGCAGAGGGTCCCCGAACGGCACGCTATAAACGGCGGAGTGAAAGCCGAGGCTTCATTAGAAGGCCTGCGTGCCACGATGACAGCTGATTTCATTGCGCCCTTCAGTGCGGTATCACATATAACAATCACCTTGGATCTCTCCCCAGGCTGGCACGGGGCCTGGCCAAGTTCGTTCCTCGGGACGGCCAGGGTAGAGCGCTCTTCTCAAACCGACTTAGAGTCGACCCTGCTGACAGGCTCAGCTGCCCAGAGATCAAGGAGAGCTGGTGTATTGATGGCAGGAAGGGTGGCACGCTGCCTTTTGCTTTCTCTCTGGTGCACAAGCCTGAACATCAGATCCCTCCATACCGCACAAAGAGCTGAGCCGTGTCCAAGGCAGCTGCCTCCTCTGCAAGAGTGGAGTCTGTTTACTACGGCTTCTTCAGGGCCAGGTGTGAGAGGGAATATAAACACACCTGACACTGAAACCTCCATGCTGGCGTTCAAGCTCTCCCTCAGGGCTACCTTTGACTTCTGTTGCTTTATTTTGGCCTCTTCTACAGCACTCAGACCTACCTCTGGGAGCGACTGACTTTTCCCTTCACCGGCCGAAGCCCGACCACGAAAACCCAGCTCGCCCACTCCTGCTGCCCTCTGTCCACCTTTGCAGGACAGGCTGCACACAACTATTTGTTTTAGGAACTGAAGAATGTGCCCATTGTCCGTCCGCAGCCATCCTGAACCGACTGCTATAAATGCACCTTTTGTCCGAGCCCTCCACCCTCCCCCGCCGTCCTGGTGCAGACAGAAGTTATCCTGCACCGGGCGGGTGAGTCTGTGATGGGGTTTCAGGGGAGGCAGAGAGACAGAGACACACAGAGGGGTGAGGAGGGGGGTGGGGAGGTAAGAAGGGACACCAGGGGAACCAGAGGATATTTAGTTTTGGAGACAGGTGCATTCATCTTCCCCCCTGCACACATCCGGGACAACGCGTGCCTTATCAGGGCTCAGAGAACCTGGGGCTCCCAGTTGAATGGACTTTGTGATTAATGCCGCAGCTGCGCTGTCAGAGTGTGTGTTATGGAGGCTAATCATCTCCTCCCGGGACTGAAGCGACACTGATTTGATGTTATTTCCGCAGTTATCATAATTTCTGCATTCTGGTTGTGGTAGATTCCACATCCTACCGCGAGTTGTGTTCTATTCAATGCCGGCTGACTGAATATCATTGCAGCTCTGCAAACATGATTACCTGTGCCCAAGCTGGCTGCATTCATTAACAATCTACTGCTGTTTTCTTCTCCAGTAACTGCTACTGATATGACTACTTTTATTTTTTCTAATAAGGAAGCATAATGGCCAAAACTAATTTGTGGTTGGCAGATATTCTTTTATTTTATTAGACAAAATAAAGGCTGTGAACAGAGCTGTGAGGCGCGTACATCAGTTTCAGAATAGAAACAGCTATTTTCCCAGTGAAACGTCAGCAAATCACAGACAAAACACTGACCAGAGTCCTGCCCTGCTGCCTCCACCGCTAATATAAATACATGAGGCTGTTGGAGGGATGAGTGTTTTCCACGCTGCCTTTGCTGCTGGGCATGCTCGGCCCTCCACAGGTCAGTATAGGCGATCCCACCACCCAAAGCAGTGGGCGGCAGAACAAAAAACAAACTGCACTTTTCACATAAGCAGGTCAGAGACTCCCTACATAAACACGTACACGTCATATAGCACACGTTTATGTATCATCCGCCCCCTCACACATCCTCCACGGTAGGCAGCAGTCAGCCAGATGTCTGTGTGGCCCTAAATCTCCCCCTCTTTCTCTCATCCTACCTTTTTTCACTTGGTTTGAAAAGGTGTAAAGTGCACGCTGGAGCAAAAGCTCCGGCTTATGTTTCATTTACAGACCGCAGAACTGGAGACGGTTTCACAGCGTGCGGTGAGGTGAGGGAAGCGTTAACACGCAGCTGAAGCTGACACACACACACACACACACACACACACACACACACACACACACACACACACACAGTGTAAAACTAGGATCAAAGAAATCAGAAGTGCCGACACACATACACCCAAAAAACGACAATGGGTATTGCACTGGTAAGTAAAGGATCAAAGATACAAGCTTTTAATTCCAGGCACCGAGGCAGCGTAAGCATCAGAGCCTGAAAACCAAACAGTTTGTTGCTGACGTTCGAAATAAATGAATAAGGTCCTCATCGGCGGGGATGCAGATACTGAGGTGACAGCAGCCAGTCTGAGAGGTGAAACACTCCTTGAATAAAGATTAGCACCTCAGAGTTTATGGGCCGAGAGCTGCAGGCTGAGGTCTGGCAGAGCAGATAGTGAGATGGTGAATAACAAGGTGGCCGGCATTAAGGACACCCTTTTATAGGCCTGTCGTTTGTTATGCCTCTCACTGATGTAAACGCGAAAACGGCATCAGGTCAAACACGGACTTTGAGTTTATGAAGTATGTGAATCACAGCCTTGACCCATAAAATCTAGGGTGTTACTGCCAATAGAAAATTATGTTAATGTGTTTTTTTTTTTTTATCAATCCCACTGTGATACTTTGCCAGGTGTTTACGCCCACTCTGGCCTCAGATTTATCTGAACAGCTTGCATTTTCAAAGAATGTGACAAAGAGAGAGCCAAAATATTAAGGGACATTTTTTTTGTTCTCAAGCTCAAAAGAAACACGTCACCAAACAATGTAACCTCCATTTTTTTGGCGGTGATATGGGTCACATTGTATTTCTGATGGATCTGATTAAATAAACATTTATCTTGGGCTTTGCGAGAGACCTTCGCTTTTCTATGTTGATATAAGTAATAGATTAATTGGTCCCTCTTTAATATACCTGCTAATCTAATAGTTTTTTTCAGTGATATCACAAAGAGCCACCACACTCACCGTGTTAAAGTTCGGGAAGAGGCTGAGGGGAGAGGACCCATTGAGTCTGAAGGGCAGGAGGTGTTTGAGGTCGAGCTGAGGCTGCAGAGGCCGTCCTGGGACGGGGAGGGAAGCCAGGAGTGGGCTGCCCTGCGCCGACGTACCTGGACAACACAAAGAGATGGACGATCAGAAGTTAAGAAGACAAAACACAACATCAGGGACGTCTCCGTCCCAGTGTGACTGTACGAGTGGAACTGTACTGATGGCTTCCAAAAGGTCAGGCGGCGCACTCAGAGGAGGCCCGACTTTGATTTATTTGTTACCAGAGGCACCGTTACACCTCCATCTGACACCCAACACACATTGTAAGACTCGGATGTGCGCGTACGAGTGTGGACATGTGCATATATCTAGGACAGCGCGGCGTGTGTTTCTGTTTTTATGCACACAAAAGGAGGCGTACATGTGCATTGGGGGCGGGGTAGTTTTCCCAGAGACTTAATACTCCCATCACCCCAATTGGCCGGACTGATCCCCCAAGGACATGCACCTGCCCTTATGCACACACACACACACACACACACATCATTTAATTACTGATTTATTGGCTGAGGAAAGGTGCCTGCGCGAGGGTAAGATGGGAGATATCGGATTTCAAATGGACCAGGGATGAAGAGATTTCTAATTTTCCGCCTGGCTGCGTTTCAGTGGACCAGTGTGCTCACCGGTGCGCAGGCACTTATCCCAGCACCAGGATCAATCATCGGTGTCAGCTGCAGGTCACCGTGGCCACCCCAAAATGCGCCTGTCACGTGAGCCTCCACGCAAACACACACATGCACTGTAAGGTGGCTGCAACCGCGTGTGATTACACACACACAAAAAAAAGAAAAGCAATAACTGACTGACCTTGAAATAACACCAGAGGCTTAGAAATAGAAAATATTGGGCAAAAAAAAAAAAAGCTTCTTCAGCTTCTTCTCTAGGTAGGGGAGGGAGTGCAAGATTTCAGAGACAGATGGTGAGATAGAGAAAGAGAAAGGTGAGGACAAACGTTGGTGTAACAGTGAAGGTTGTTCATAGCTGGGAGCGCATGACTGTTTGGCAATGGTGTTGAAATAAAAGTCCTAAATATGTTTGTCAAATGACAGACTGTACACATGAAATTCTGAAATCTGACTGGCTAGAAAAATTTAAGAAGCGCATTCTGCTCCAGTCAGCGCCATGTTAAACACTTACGCTGCTAAAAACCTGACAGCGGTGTGAAGAAGTGTAAAGAAGTTTGCAGGATTTTGAACTGAATCCTCCAAATACAACCTAGTTTGAATGATGTTCATTATTATCTTTATCGACTAGAAGGCTTTGTAAAGGTCACGGTTACAGAAAGCCAACTTAAATTATAGTTCTGTGACATATTACATTTCATTTTTTTTTTCTTTGCGAGAAAAAGGACACACTCGTTTCATCGCTGGCTCTGAACATTAGAAAGGCTGGAATATGGAGCGTTTTCACTTCTTCAAAGCTGTCAAAGTCCAACAAAATAACAGGAACTGTAAGAATAAAGTGCAACAGTACTGACACTGTAAAAAAAATGTTTTTTTCCCTTGTTTGTTGTGGTTTGGTGGTCGTATTTTTTTTTCTTCCTCTTTCCTGTTTTTTTCTTCCCTTCAAGGTTGTGGTACGATGATGATTTTGCTGTGTGAAGCGCCGAACAGAGTGATAGATGGGAGAATCTGTCAGGAGTCTGGCCGTGGCTTTCTGAGGCTCGGCGAAGATTGGCAGCTATGACGGTGGGTGTGGGTATGGGTGTGTGTGTGTGTTTGGTGGGGGTGGATGTTGGGGGTTGGGGGGGCCCTGAGTGGCTGAAGCTCTGAGCATATGCTCCTCAGCGCTGGGCTCCAGCCTGCCTTTGCCATGTGTGGGCTCTCCTCTGCTGTCTGTCTGACACCCAGAGAGATGGAGCAAAGGACGGATGTAGCCTACAGACACGTGGGCAGCAGCCGGCGGGGGATCGCTCACACGTACACACACACATTCGCACAGACAAGGAGGAGAGGCTGCGTCTCCTCTTGGCAGGGCTATCGGAGAGAAAAAGCTGGGCTTGCAGGGAGGACAGTTATCAGTTCATAGTGCTTCCCCACCTCTCCGTGACTCCCTAGGCAGCTTATTAAATCACGGGCTGCCTTTTGCCTTTTTTGGATGATAACGCTGCCACAGAGGCAAAACCCGGATCCGGGTATGTACGACAGAGAGCGCGGGAGTGCGTTGGGCTCGGCTGGCGCTCACCAGACGAGTATCAAAAGGCACACACACTAATGCATACAAACAGAAATGCCTACGCACATCTGAAAACAAATAGCTCCCGGAGTGAGGCGGAAGTCGATATCAAAGCAGTCACATAAGACGCACACTTCCACAGAAAATCAAACAAGGTATCATTTTGCACTTGGCACAATCCAGCAGGAGTGCACTTTAAAGTCAAGCGGCGTGCGTTTTTGAGCGTTAAAGCTCATCTCTTGTGTGTTTGTGTAAAGAACAAGGCATGCTCGTTTCAGCCTGGGAGATAACCTCCTTCTATCACACTGCGTCATTTTCCACTCATTTAATGTCGAGCGTGTGGCTGCGTTTTGCATGCGTACGTGGGGTTTGTGCACATATGTTCTCTTCTGTCCAGAGTCATGTCTCTGATTTATTCGCGCCCCACTTGCGGTCCGGGGTCCAGACGACCACTGGCAGTTGAGGCAAGGCCTGAAACCAAATGTCCGGCCTCTTCTCTCTCTCTCTCTCTCTCTCTCTCCCAGATGACTTTGCTAACGGATCTGACTGTCTCCGCCAGTCTCTCCCCGGGCAGGCCTCCTCCTCCACCTCCTCCTCCTCCTCTTCCAACCATCACAACAGCACATTCCTCCCTCTCATGACTCACTGGGCTTGGTTACACAACAGCCACCGTCACATCGCATCTACTCGGATGCGTGTATGTTTGTGCGGTGCATCCGAGCGGTGGAATTCAAACATCGATTTTTCAATTATTTTCTACTCGCTCATCTGAGAGAGTAATGGATTCCAACATACACAAGCACAAACACTGCGAGCCTTCCCTCCTCGTTCCCCTCTCACTATCGCTGAATTAGCCGTTCAACCCTTTAGTCCTTTTACTGTAATTCTCTTGTCATCACTCCAGTGCTCCCTTAGGTTTCTGACAAATTGCCTTTTCTCACATCTAAATACCCCCCACCCTGCCTCCGTGGCTCTGCGTACCCCTGCAAACTGCCGCTGAGTGGCACAGGAAGGAGAAAAGAAGAGGGTCGGTGGAGGGAGAGAAAACTGCCTTTCTATTTGCGGCCCGGTGTAATTATGTGGGATAGATGCTGGCACAGTGGCGTCCGTGGAGTTGGGTGAGTGGATCTCCACTTTCTTTTTTTTTTCTTACTGCCTGTTGTCTGGCCTGTCACAGCCCACGATTTCACTTCAGATGAACTCTCTGAAAAACAGGTGCCATTTTCAGCCTGGCCTCCCAAGAGGAGGAGGCAAAAGAGGAAGTGGGATGACGATATTATAGATCAACAAAGTCCGCATTAGCACAAGGTCGCGGATGGATTTTAACTTCCCATTTACAACCACAAGTTAGTGATTTTTTTATTTAACCATGACCAAGACTGTAACTTAATCATGTGTATACTGTACTATACTATACTCAGAGTAGTAATTTGTCCTTTTTGTGCATTAACCTAACAACGCCCAAACCACAGCGTTGTTATATAAGAACAAAAATTTATTAACTTTTCAAGAGTGACAAATTATATCATCCTGATGGGAGCAAGGGATGTTTGGAGGACTCGGTGACCTTTTCAGGGGAGGCTGTACGATGATTGACACCGATCGCCTCGACCTAACTGGACTAACGCACCCTTCTTTGGGATTTGGTCTTTGCATCAAACATATCAAACAGGAAAAACAGGAGTTTCAAGAAGTTACTATCTTAACACTGCCACCTTTCACTGATTGGCCTCAAGTATACTATTGAGTTAGACTCAATAAACTCTAAGAGGAGTTTTTTTTTTTCGTATTCTGGCTTTGTGAGGTTTGTTGTTCCTAGTCGAGGGTCTAGACTCCAGCACGGCTGCACTCGACTGTCATTGCTCCTCGCCCACGGACAGAAAACACAAGGACACTGTGGAGCCGTGAGCAGTGCACCCCTGTGGACCCTGCGGACGCTCGTGACTTTGGCTTCATCGTTTGTATCAAAAAAAAAAAAAAAAAAAAAGACAAAAGGCTGCTTGTTGAGGTAAAATAACTCCTGCTGCTAAATCCTTCAACAACAACGGCAGAGAAAGCACACAAAGAGAAAGACTGACTTTTATTATGCAGTTTCCTATAGAGCCTGGCAGAAAAGAAAAACATGATGAAATCCTTTGAGTGAGAACATTTTAAAAGAATACACCAGAGATGGAGCTGGGTTTGTCTCTGCCTCTTTGCTTTTCTGTTTTTTTTTTTTCTGTGTGGAGACAAGTGACTGTGGGATCACTGGGGTAGGAGCTATAGTCTTTGTTGATTTCTGCAGAATTTAAGGGCACGACGCATCCACATCTCCGCTGCTCAGCTGTGACCGCCTGCTGCGTAACAGTCGGACTGTCAGTTAGACCTTCGCCATCAGGCCCCTGATCTG
The DNA here is from genome assembly GCA_023238725.1 of Scortum barcoo. NCBI lineage: Eukaryota > Metazoa > Chordata > Actinopteri > Centrarchiformes > Terapontidae > Scortum > Scortum barcoo. The sequence continues at coordinate 4,384,163 of CM041547.1, forward strand.
ATTATCCAGCTGCGATAATGAATATCTACACATCTAAACTTGATGTGCTGATTGGGAATTTGTGAGGGAAATTGCTGACCGATGAAATGACGAGCACTAAGTGCAGGCGCGATATGAGCATAATTACTGTGCACCATGTGAATGATTCTTTAGTCGGCTGCCAAGTACACATAATAACCTCTCTTTTTTTTTGATGATGTTTAGCTCCGTCCTCATGCGTCAGAGCCAAAATGTGCATACAGTCGAGTCCTGACACGGGCGCTCAGTCATAACACGATGTCTGCCGTGCCGTTTAACTGACCCCGAGCCGCCCCGCAAACTCCCCAGCAGCCGCTGCCTGGCCTCAGACCACAGGGCTGATGGGACTCAATCTGACAGGGCAGGAAGAGTCGCGACTACAAGCCAGAGCTACAACTCTCTGCATAAATATAAAACCGCAGCTTTTTTTGTTAGAAATGACCTGGCCGACAGAGCCCCCTTCTCTTCGACCGAGGCATGAAATAAAAAGAGACGTGCCGTGCATACAAATGGTGTCTGTGTCTGGAAATTGTAAATTAGCCTCATGCTGTATTAGAGACTCACGGCCATTCGAGGGCGTGGAATGACATTGCACTGCCTCTGGATGTCCTAGCGTACTCCACCGAGAGACAGGGAGAGACAAAGAGGGAAGAGGGGGAGGCAGAGAGAGAGAGAAAAGTGACTCTTAACAGCCAATTAGCTTCCGCTTGATCAGGAGGTGGTGTGAGGGCCACCGTGGGAACCATTATGGCATGGACGAAGAACATTAACCACAATCAGTTTTAATTAAAGACTGACGCTTTTTATTTCTCTCCATCCCCAGCCGTTCCTCCTTCACTCCCATACTCCTCCTTCAAGTATGATGATGATCTGCACACCTGAGCTTAACACGGGATGCTGCCGGACTGATTAGATGAAACGACTCAGAGATGGTTAAAGAACCTCAATTAGCCCCCCGGTTAAGCCAATTTGATCACTCCGACTGCATGAAAGAAGAGAATGAAATGTTCCTCCGCAGCTGCAGATATGATCTCATTGTGATGCAGACAACATTATTATAAATAAGTGATGCAAGCCTGGAAAGTGGCCAAATAAAACTGTCGCTCTTGTTGCTTTCAAATTGACCCTTTTGGAGACTTGCACGTCTGCAGGCCACTCTCCTGTTTCAGCAGAGAAAGGTAAACTCTTTTCAACGGCATGCAATTTAAAATGCCTACAAAGAAACCTCTCATTTCCTCTCCGTTGCCCATTTCCTCACCTCACCATAAAGCCTTTAAAGTTGTTTATTTGAATTACATTTTCGCTCTTTTTTTTCTGGGTCAGTCGGCATGACGTGCCGGCTGCGCTGCGACCGTATATTGTGTACTGGAGTGTGTAAGTTGATGACTACATGCTGCACATTGATGGTCTGTGTTCACAAGTGCATGCGGCGGCCGGATACAGTTTAAATATACGTGCGAGGAACGTTTGATGTCTGAACAGTCGGAGAGTCCGCGCGAAGAAGAGCTTGCAGGGATCCAAAAAAAAATCGATATGATAAAAATGTCGGCTGAGATATTTCCAGCAGAGATACCGGAGTCTGTCTCTAATAAGGTTGTGAGGATTTTTCTCACGGAGGATTACTTTCCATCTCAGCACTGTTACTTCCTCTCTGCAACCCTACTTTAAGCTAATCTACTCTTAAAAAAAAATCCCTCATATGCAGTTCTGCCCTCCTTTCTCCTTCTTTTCCCTGGATTGCAGGAGGTGGCAGACTGCTCCATGTGGCCTGATTATATGCAAGGCTAAGCACAGTTTGACCCACGACTGAAAATAGAGCACTCTCAGGAAGGGAGATGACTTCATAACTCTCCTTTCACATGCATTTTTAGAGGAATTATGCACGGATCTGTCGAGTTTACCTCTCTGTCAACCCCCGAAACCTCACCTGTGCTCAGTCAGTCTCCTGCTCTCTCGCTGGCTCGGGTTAAGTTACATCATCGAGGTTGTTTTAGCGCTTCGTTATTCACAGAACACAAAATAAAAAGAAGTACGAGGTGAGATAAGCATGCAGGAGATTCATGAGTAAATTTCGACCTCAGACAGCTCCATCAGAGTGTGGATAGAGATATGTAGAAGCTAATTTACAGCCAGTAAATAAAATATGACCTGACATTGAAGTTTAAATAAGATCAGTATAAAGCCTTTGGCTTCGAAGGCAATGCTGCCTCATCAGAGAAACATATCAGCATTTTCTGTTACTGGCATGGACAGGAAACATGCTTCGGCTTTAATTCAGTTATGAGAAGCGCTGCAGAACGAGAGAGGTGAGGTCAACATGACCCTGAAAATATTGTCATTTAATCATCTCCCATTTGATATACTATCTAATAGCTGCTTTTTGACACGAAAAGATGACTGTATGAAAGTTGTTGGTTTAAAGCAAACTGATAATCCCTAATTTGAAATTTTACCTCAAACCACAGAAGAGATTTCAGCGTGTGCGGGTTGTACAGCGTTTGGCTCAGAAGTGAGTCGTGGCAGTCCGCCGGTGGTAACAGGACCTCGTGGAGATGCTTCTTCTCCCGGGGAGTGTCTATAATGAGTTCTGTCAGGCAAGCAGAGAGCGGCGCGCTGCTACCGAACCCAACCAGAGCAGAGGCAAGGCCCATCTGTCAAGCAGAGACGATAAGCCTGGAGCCATCCAGAAACAAATTGCTCAGCTTCCCCACTGTGAAGCCCTACAAGGCAGCCGGGCTATGGGCGGGCAAAAGAGATGCTACCAATTCCTGATGCTACACAGGGAAAAAAGGACGCAGAGAAGGGAAATATCAAACACATTAATCTATGCAGATGGCGCCGATAGCCAACCATTGCTCTGCAGCAGCAGCAGCTGTACACAGAACTTCAACGAGACGATGAACAGCAAAGAAAGAAAAAAAAAAAATCAGAAAATAAACATTTTTTGGGCTTTCAAGCCTTAGGGTGAGCAGCTTTAATAAGTTACCCACACTTTTCCTAATCTCCTGGCTTTGCTTTTCAAAGATGATGACAGCTGTCAGACCTTTCCTTCCAGGTAAAAACAAAATTATAACACAGACGGCGTTGAAAAGGTGGGAGATGATCAAAGGTAAAACATGACAAATAGTTTAAACATATATCATTATCATAACTTGTGGTGATATGTAAAAAAAAACCTAATATAAAGTCACTCCAAGCTGTGCCGTGCCCACACACATGCAAAAACCCAGGTCGAAGAATTCTGCAGTATTGACAGGAACTCAGATGAGGTTCATTTCCTCTGCAAATTGAGTCATTTGTGGAAGTGGCATTAAGTGCAACATAATTTTTTACATGAATAAATATCAGGCTGGTCAACCAAGCGTCACACGGCCATCATGCCAACTGTGACAGCTCATTATTAATTGATTAGGTGTGGTGGGCGAGCCGGTGCCGGTCATGTCCTCAAGGAAGAGGGCTGCGGCTGCACAGGGGGAAAAATAAGCACAAGACAGAGGCTGCTTTCTAATTTTAACTCCTCAGCTGATGAGATGAGCGCGAGAGCAAGAGATGAAAACACTCGCACACTGAGAAGCAGACATAAAGGTGGTTATGAGGCTGTGACGGATGTGAGACAAAAATGAAGTTGTAGCAGCCGTGTCGAACTATCATCTCCTCAGCCGAGCGACACGCACGCAGGAAGAAAAACTCCTTACAATTAATGATCCATTTACTCAGCTGCAACTGTTCTCGCCGATTCTTTGGTTTTGCAGACGAGAAACCTCCCTTTATTTATACAAACGACACCAGCAAACTGCTTGAAGAGAGAATAGCACTGTACATTACTCGTCTGTTATTACGTTCATTGTTATGCAAAAGAGCTCCTGCTAAGGAAGTTGTATTTTCGGCGAGCCAGTAAATTGCCTTTTTTTTTTACCCTCTCGCCACCAAATTGCCCGGTGATCATCTGCTCCCATTCGACCTGAATTTGTTTCTCAGAAAAAAATCTCTCTTTTTTCACATATTTTGCCTTTCCAGGTTCTTTGTTTTAGATTTTTCTTATAACCCACCTCATTTGAATTCCGCTTTCAGGCATGTGTGGACGGCCAATTAAAACTCTTAATGGAAAAAAAAAAAGAAAAAAAAAAGCAAAGCGTTCCTGTTCCTTTTAAGTCCTAGCTGTAGGGCCAAATATTTCTTTTTCTACTTTTTAACACGTGGCGGGGAGGTGGGAGATGGCTCTTATATTATTTGAGGAACAGAAAAGCTGTTACATGAGAACTGTGCGGTGATAAAGGTCCTCCAGCTGTGAAGTTTAACACAGAGGTAATGCATAAATTAGCTCACGTTCTACGGTGGAGGTGAGGAGTATAGAAGAAAGAAACACAGGGGCAATTTAAAGATAAATTCAAGCAGCTATGCATGCTTACAAGACCAATATCTAACATAGGAAGTGGGAGACATTTGTTGAGAGATTTTAACCTTAAAGTGTCCGAGCTCGGGTTAAAAAGGCTGGCTGAGGGACGCGTCGATGCTAAAAACCAATTACCCTTTGGTTGCTTTTTAAAATGCCCCCACTCTCAATCAGTAGCGGTCTTGGGAAATGAATGAGCTAATTTTGCCCAACCTGGGCTGTAATTGTTTCAAATCAGCCTCATGCCTCAGCGTCACCGCCAAAATAATTGCTCATGAGCGTGAAGATTAATCTACAGAAGCACATCTGTGGGACTTAATTTACGGGTCGCGGTGCCTTGCCTTGTGGATCCATTAGGCTCATTTGGTTTTCAATCCTGTACAGCATATGCAGCTGAACAAAGCCGAAATAGCGGCAGGGAAATGTCAGGAAGTGAGCAAACACGGCGCGCAGGCTGCTCTGTGTTTGTACACAGTTCACACGCGCACAGTTTCCACTGCTTGTGCAAATACGTGCGCAGATGCAGAGAGACTCCCGAACACGAGCAGGAGGTGATATTAGCCTGTGAATACAGCTGCCGGCCCAAAATGTCTCTTATCATGTCCACGTCCAAACACCTGTCAGTAGAGGAGAGGAGGAGACACGTTCAACAATTGAGTTTTTTTTTTACAAAAAGCACAAAAAACATTTGCCAACCGGCGTTCAGATTGCGAGCTGCTTTCAGGCGGAGAGAGGACGAGCCGCCTGACGAGGCCTCTGAAGAGAAACAGCTGCAAGCTGCAAATTGGGAAGGCTTTGTGAGAAGCTGCTCTGCCCTTTGTTGTCTCCTTCCTCCTCTCCTCAAAGTGCTGGCATGCAGATGTCTCCTCTCATTCCTCACATGTAATTACAAAGACGGGAGAACGGCACAGAGGGGTGATTCTTCCTGTGAGGCCTTGTACTGCAGGCCTGGTGTTTATTTTTTTTAAAACTTCACCGCGCCAAAGGATTTAACACCTCGCTTCGCCGCCGCAGCCGCTCTTCAACATGACGCACCAGACGCGGTAATGTGGTTGAAAAACAATCAATGTGACCGCCCGTGTTGCTGTTATATACCCCCCACTCCAGCTTTAGGGCCCTCCTGCTCTGCCCGGGAGCAGAGAGGAGGCGAGGGGCCGAGCAGATAAGGATTCTTATCAGACTCCGTGCAGGTGTTGGGAGGAGCGAGGCCATAACAGGATTCCTAAGTTACTATTGGCCAGCAGGATTTCACTCGACGTGGAGAGAGTAAGAAAAGAAGCACGGGTAAGAAGCAGGGTAAGTGTGGGTAAGATAGAGTGTGTGTGTGTGTGTGTGTGTGGTGATGGGTGAGCCAGTGGCCAGGGTGTTATAATTGTGAATCCCCTCAGAGTGCCACAGTACAGCGCGTCTCAGACACCTGCTGAAAGTGCGGCGATAAGGAGTGAAAAGCAATCACTCCGGCTACCCGGCAGCCCCAAACTGGCATCTCGCCGCCTCTCAACCTGCTACTCGGGTATTTCTCTCAAATATAAGCGGCTCTCCGTTATAGGTCAGCTCCCTCTGTGGGCTGTTGCCTTGGGGAGGACAAACAAGACAGGAGAGGAAACAAGAATAGGTGAGGAGAAGTAGGAAAGGAAGGGGAAAGGAAAGGAAAGGAAAGGAGAACAAAGTATGAAAGGAAAGGAAAGGAAAGGAAAGGAGAACAAAGTATGAAAGGAAAGGAAAGGAAAGGAAAGGAAAGGAAAGGAAAAGAAAAGAAAGGAAAGGAAAGGAAGAGGAAATGAAAGGAGAGGAAAGGAAAGAAACTGAACCGTGGATGGGAGAGAAGATGGGAAAGGAAAGAAAGGAAAGGAAAGGAAAGGAAAGGAAAGAAAGAAAGGAAAGGAAAGGAAAGAAGGAAATGGGAAACAAAGGAAAGGAAAGGAAAGAAAGAAAAGAAGGAAAGGAAAAGAGAGGAAAAAGGAAAGGAGAGGAAGGAGGAGAGGAAAGGAGGAAAGGATGGAGAAGGAAAGAAACAAGAGGAGAGGAGGGGAAAGGAAAGGAAAGAAAAGGAGAGGAAAGGAAAAGAGAGGAAAGGAGAGGAAATGAAAGGAGAGGAGATACGAAGTAGGAAAGGAGAGGAAAGGAAAGGAAAGAAACTGAACCATGGATGGGAGGAGAAGATGGGAAACAAGAGGAGAGGAGAGGAAAGGAAGGCAAAGAAAATGAGAGCAAAGGAAAGGAGAAGAGATAAGGAAAGGAAGGAAAAGGAAATGAGAAAGGAGAGGAGAGAGGAAAGGAAAGGAGAGGAGATAAGGAAAGGAAAGGAAAGGAAAGGAAAACAGATTGCAGGAGAAGACTGAAAACAAGAGGAGAGGGAAGGAGAGGAAAATAAAGGAAAGGAAAGGAAATGAGATTAGATGACATGAAAAGAAAGGAAAGGAGATGAGAGGAGAAGATGGGAAACAAGAGGAGAGGAAAGGAAAGAAAAACGAAATACCGATCTGCCATGAGAGATGCTTTTCCTTTTGGTTTAGCCCGGCTAGGCGTGCACGTGTTCCTCCTGTAACAGCGCTTGGCGGCATATCTGGTCGAAGTTTCTCGTGCCACTACGGCCTGCTGCCATTTCAGACCAACTTCATCACCCGCCGAGGTCAAGGACGTGCGGTCTGCGCTCCGAGTGGGTCCTCAGACTCTCCGGAGAGAGCGTTTCTCATTAGTGTGATTCCAGCCGAGGATTATAACGCGAATCCTTGGGATAAATCTTCGCTCGTCACGGAGAGAGGCCATCAGCTGTTGCAGTCAACCAGCGCCGCCTCCTGAATTATTCATTTCCTGTTTACAGCAGGCGACAGGTGCGTGACCTCTGTGATGAGTGCCCAGGGCGTCTGGGAGAAGTGGTGACAAGGGAAGGGGGAGGATGGGGGAGGGAGGGCACCGGAGACAAGGACGAGGAGCGAGGGAGGGAGGCTGTCCTTTGCAACAACAAATTCAACATTTAGCAGATTTTTTAGCTTGGCTGTGTGGATCTTTGCGATTTTTAGGGGTGTAACAAAGGGAGGAGGGCGGGGCGAGGAAGGTGAAATGTTAGAGAGAAATCTCAGGGTGGCAAAGTGGAGGAGGGGGGGGAGGCTTGGGGGAGGTCTGTCAAGCTTGAGCTCCACATCAGCTGAGTGGCATTTACTGTAACCTTTCCCCTGGCTTTTAATAACCGGCGCAGAAAACGGCAGAAACACGGATCACTGCGATTCACTGGGGAGCGCCGGGTATTGCAAGCGGTTCTCCCGCCGCTCATGGCCGCACAGAGCCCCCGTAAAAAAAAAAAAAAAATATCAGCACAAATGAGATGTGTAGTGGCAGAGAGAGGAGTGAGAGGAGCGCCGCTGAAAAAAGAGAAAAAGGAACAGGGCTGGTAAATGGAGAGGCTCGAAATGTGCTGATGTTGTCAAAAAAAGAAAAAGAAAAAAAAACAGAGGCAGGCCGTCGGGTTTGTTTAGTTTAACGCCGAAGAAATACCAAAGTAAATCACGGGAATTCAATCTGGTTCATTCAGCCTGAACAATGGGCTCTGACATCTGATAGCTCAAGAGTAAGCCTCCCGTTTATGCACACATATTGATGCGGACATCTGCATGAACACACACACACAAGAATGCATGCAAAAGCAAACACACACACACACACACTCTGAGGAATGATGCATGGGTTTCACCTTCAGGCAACTGGGGAAAGAGACAGACATTTCTCCCCTTCGGCCAACTCCTGCTTCAGACAAAATAACAAACGGCTGAATGATATAGTGAGCTGTCCCCTCTGGTTGCAAAGTGGGAATGGAACCACATCACTGAGACAGCAGCTACAAATGGCCCATCTCTCTAACCGCCCCCTTCTCTTACCCACCCACCCACCCGCCTCCCTCTCTCAGCTGCGCATCCACAGAGACCTTGGCAGATCTCAAAGACAGATTAATCTCGATTGAAAGTTGCTGAAGTGTCCTCAAGCGTCAAAGCATCGCTACTTATCGCGGGCGGAGACGATCCAATGAAAAGACGAAAAAATAAGCTCTGGGGTCATTTGGATGATGGACGAACACCCGCCAAACGCCCAGAACTGCAAGGCGTGCACACACACACACAAACTCACACTAGATTAAGCCCTCGTCACGTGAAATCTCGATTTAACAGGCTTCCTCGCAGCCTGTCTGCCTGGAACGGTTTGAATCTCACGTTTTCCGCCGCTCACACCAGCACGAGCATCGCAGTTTCTGGGCCGCAGAGAGAAACTCTTCCTCTCAAACGGACTTTCATCAGCTGGGCGATGATTTTAATGCGGCGCTGACACGTTACCACTTCAGTGTGCAACGCCGCCTGCCTGAGCTCTCCATTTATCTGAGGACACTTCACGACAGCAGACTGACAGCTGATAAGTAGCCGTTTATTTTTACACGGTAAAACATCACACAGGAATTTAATCAGCTAACTTTTCTCTAGTTTTTATTTTCAAAAGACCTAAGATCTTATGAACATGAGTTAATGTGACTTTTGTTTTAAATGGATCCCTTTCAAGATTACTAGAAATTGCAGATATCTAGTCCTGCAATATAATTTTTACAGATTTCAAGCTTCCCTTGATTAGGCTTCTCTGTGTTACTTAAGGCACAGATTTCCACATTTGCATCATTTTATCCTCAAGCTAGGCTAATACAACACTGACATTAGAGTTGTGTTAGATAACTTAAAGTACTTTAACACCTACTGCCCACAATAAATTGAAGTTTAGAGCCCCTGCAAAAGTCTTTAAGTGTTACTTATAGTGTAATCCTCAATCCAGATGGGCTAATCTGCTTAATCAAGACTACTACTACAGTGTGGTTTGATTTAATTGGCTGTGACCAAAAAAACCCACCAACTGTCACTGGATTTTAATCAAAATGTTAAATCCTGATTGATGCACAGACGCTCATGATATCAACTTTTTAAAACTAATTCCCACCCACTTAGTGAGAACAAAACAGTAATCTGCCGTGTGAAATAGCCACAGAAAATAAGTGTATTCATTCAGCACTTCATCACTTTTAAATCTTTCGAAATAGTACTGTGCTGTTTTTTTTAATGAATTCTTGACAATAATAGTATGAATATTACTGTTAATTGTGATTTTTATTATCTTGGACTACGATAAATAAATTCACTGCCATGTTTCCCATTTTCACATTACATGATGCTCAGTGGAAATGAAATATTTCTTTTCTCTGTCAGCATCCATTATGAGATAAAATATTATTCACTACTCACGAATGAGTAGTCTTGGTATTTACAATATCTAATATATGGTGTTTGTAATGATTAATTAGTGACTTCCTTTACTAATTTTACACTTTTATTGTTTCTTTTTTCATAATAGGAGTTGTGAATTATAAAAGAATCATCATTTTTATTTTTATAGTGTAAATTAAAGTGCCTTTTAATGATCTCTATTTCCATTCAAAATTTGAAAATCTGAAGATCCAGCTGGGTTGGTGCAGTGTAGGCTGGGACAAAATCTTACCAAAGGGTTACATCAGTCCCAACATCACGGGAATCAAACCCATATTTATAAAAGGCGGCATCCAGGGGTGTCCCCTCTGTCAGCTGATGACATAACTCCAGTGTAACTCGAACTTTGTTGACCTCTGGCTAACAGACTATAACCTCGCCTGACAGCGCGAGCCTCAGCTAACCCACTTCAGTCTGCCTGCTGCCGTCTGCTGAGACAAAGAGGATTTAGCGTTAATCTGGCCTTAACAACAGCGGGAGAGCATGCACTCCACAACAGCTCTTCAGAGAATAGGACTAATCAAGATATCATGAACATCAAACGGGGAACAGTTACCTCTAATAAAATCAATTTTGCTGATTGATTGAGAGAAAGAGAGACAGTGAGAGCTGACATAGTTATTTGATTGGACTTGATTACACTTGAGTGTTTTGTGCAGGATTATACAAAATAATAATAATAAAAATGATTTAAAGAGGCTTTTAGTAAAAAATTATGATGTAGGAATGAACTAACTTTTACTAAGCTTTTCTTCTTGCAAATGAACATGGACTGCTAAGTTGCTGCAGAACAACGTGCAGCATTGTGGTTCAAACAATGTTTCTGATTTATGATTATATATGTTTCTAGAAAATCCTCTAATGACAAATCTGTGAAATGTTTGTTCAGAAATGTGAGTTGATGCAAACACATTGGCACAAGATGCTAACTCTGCTACTCGATTAGCCCCAGAAGGCAGCTCCTATCTCTGATAACTTTTTGGGTTTGAGTCTCCAAAAAAGGCACAAAGGCATCTGATGAGGTGACAAAAAAGCAAACACCGGATTTGATTGCAGTAATGAGCAAATGGTTTTAACAGGTGGATGTGCGGCTGGGGAAGTGTACGACACGCAAATTCCTCCTCATTAGTAGGCAAATGAATTCAATCATCTCTTCTTTGGTAAGCAGCTTGATAAATCCCTTCAAAGTCGTATCAGGCGAGCAGCTTTAATAGATGCAGAGCTGCTAATGCATCATTCTCATTGACTCTGCGCTCTTAACTTACGTTAAGATCAGCCCCGAACACAATCGTTGGCCTCAAGCAAACAAACCCAAGTCAATGAAGTTTGGGCCTCCGCGGGGAGCAGTGAGGAGTGCTTGAACTTGAGGGGAGGGCAGGCGCTCCAAAACGTGAAGGGCAATATCGGAAAATGCGGATCTGAGAAGACGAGCTGTGTCTTCCGCTGAGGTCTGTCCAAAGACTTTCACAGAGATCAGAGAGAAGCAGCATTACACCACTCTGCTCCCCTAACACAATGTCCAAGACGCAGCAGGAGGCAGCTACTGGGAAGACAGACAGGGGCAAGGAGAATTATGAAAACACAAAACCTGAGGGGGTCGAGGCCAGACTTCTGCCTCGAGTCTGATTCTGAGTCCTTAAAAATGTGCTCAACGCCCATGTGACATTTGTGCCAACGCCAATCGAAGTGTGTAAAAGCTGCGCGCACACGAATGCAGCATTTGGCGACGGCTCAGGATGAGTCAAACGCAGACAAAAATGTATCTCTCCATGCCTGGCAACAAATCCACTCTGCAGCCCCAATCAATTCATCAGACAGCCTCTTCTGAGCACACACACACACGTGAGCGAGGCACTGCGGTGATTAGCTTGTCCCACTTAATCACTTCCTATTAGAGACACCTGCAAGGTTGCGGCAGTCTTGTGTGATTATGTGTAATCACAGAAATGTCACATTTGAATGATAACCAGCATGAGAAGATGGCTCGAAACAGGATGTGCTGCATATTCACACCGGAGAATCGTCAGCTACTCTCACACTCAAAACCACCGATACGAAGTCGCACAAATATTCACACAAGACTCAGAAATATAATCTCTCACACATAATTTTGCATATGCTGTGCAGGCGTATAAAAACACACACAAAGCACCCACACTGGGCCGGTGGGGGCTGGGGGGCTATATGCTGTGGATAAAAGACATCCCTTATCAGCTTCCTCAGAGGAGCTGGGAATGAAGGCATTTACTCAAATGAAAGAGGCAGCTTTTGGAGATAAGCCGAGAGAGATGGAGCTCTGCTAAGCTTTCAGATTGGACTAGGCCTACAGAGGGAACAGAGGCGGACGGGAAAGAACAGAGAGGACGGACTGACGGAGGGGACTGACTGATGGAGGATAGATAGGAGGATTGTCGATGAAGTGATGGGAGGCTCTTATTTGGCGCCGTGCCGCGCTCTGAGGCAGATGCTTGCGCGCATACAGAGGAGGAGTTCGCGGGCCATTGTTTGTGATGGAAGTGCTCGTGCAAAGCGCATTTAGAGGCCGTGGGTGTGAAAGCTATTGTGTTGACCCCCGGTGTTTTGTCTGTGTGGGCGTGCACGTGTGCAAGCGTCTCTCCCCTCCGTCTATCCCCGTGCTCGTAGCTGGCCCTGTCTGCACGGCGAGCTGGCACATCTTCTCCACCGCGCCGAGCTGTGAGACGCGCTACAATAACCCACTTCAAAGCAACCCATTGTCACGCACTAATGTGGTGAACGGCAGCTAGCGCCACAGAAAGCAGCACACACTGAGACTGGATATTCCCTCTGAGTCCATCCTCCAAGATGGGGGAGGAAGGGGAGGCGTGGGAGGGGAGAGGGAGAGAGATAGAGAGCGAAAGAGATAGAGAGAGAGAGGGAGAGAGGGGTTTGTTCACAAACAGCACATAGCACACTGCTGTGCCAACATTAATCATGTAGACTCTCATAAAATCATTAGAGCTGATCATTCCCAGTCAGGCTCTCTCCACCGCCGCTCAGCGCTGACGAAAAGGAGCGAGAATGCCAATTTCTGTTAGAGATGCAAGCCACACACACACACACAAACACACACACAAACACACTCACAGACACCTTTGTAGTGCAAAATATCAACACAGAGAAGTGAGACAGCTGAACTAGACAGCAAGCTTTAGATGCCTTGAGATGTATTTATGTGCACAGCTCGTACATATCCTGCATGTTTTCAGATATAATTATGTTAAAAAAAAAACAAACAAAAATTTTTTTTTTTAATAAGTATTTACGTACTTGTAATTGCATCAACCCCTTTCTGTTTATTCACGTAGCCTTTGTGTGCACGCATTCCAGCCCGATTACACAACACATATGCCACTGATTGCATTTAAATGTGCGTCTGTGTGAACAAAAATGCGTTTGTGGTTTCTCAATAGATTTATGTGTATCATAAATGGCAAATTGTTTGCAATTTTAGATTTATGTGTATCATAATTTGCCTTCTTAGCTCTGCCTCTGCCAATTTGTATATGTCCCTGTGTTTGTGTGTGTGTGTGTGAGTGTGTGTACAGAAAATGCTTACTGTTTACACTGGGGATCTTGGGCCACTGTGTGTGTGTGTGTGTGTGTATGCGCACAGAAAATGCAATCCATATGTTTTGGTGATTGCATTTTGTCACTTGATTTATGTATATTCATTTGTTGTTTATGCACGGCAGTTTGAAGTTTTACTTTTCATTCCCTCCAAAAAAATTATAGTATAATTTATGTATGGTTGATTGCATTTCTGAAAAACACCAACCCTTAATTTTCTTGTCCACATAAATGTGAAATTAATTCACATGTATTATTTAAGCATGATGAGGATCTTTTTAGTGTTGATACATAAGAGACAAGAGTTGTTAATATATTTTAAGAGATAACTTTTCATTTTTCATTATATATTGTTCTAGAGCAGCTGTTTTGCTCACATGTAGATTACAATTTGTTGTCTTTTTTTGCGTGCATACAGTCTTGATTGTGGATCCAGTATTTTTTTTTCATATAATATGTGTCTATGATTGTTAAAAGGATTGGACATTAATTCCCAGCCACTGTAATTAATCCGGCGGAGTGGTGGGCTGTTAACCGCTCATGAGATGGCGGAGGTCAGCATCCTGACGGCTAACAAAGAGCCGGAGCAGAGACAGCCATTAGAGCTGGATCACCGCATCTTCTGTTTACACTTACCACCGTTTACACACTAGCTGCACTCTATTATGCGCGTTGAACCCTGGAGCATTGCAGATCGGTGGTCAGGGCGCCGGGTTTTGATGGCTGGAGTTGACTGTAAAATCGATGGTCCTCATGCTTGGAGAGCTCGGGGTGGTTACACAGATAGTCTGGTTTGATGACTTAGAAATACACTTGAGACCGAGCGAGAACAGGAGGGAATAAAAGGGAGGGCTCCTTTTTAGGTTATATTCCCTTTATGTTTCAATCCTCTTCAGTTCCACCTGTCTCACTTTCTATCTCGCTCTCTCCCCTTTCTTTGGGTTTCTTTTCACGCTCCAGTCTGCCGCTCTTGAAGGCCTTTAACTCTTCTGTCGCTTATTTAAGTCAAGGTCACAGCATCAAGTGGAGGAGTAGTCGCCCACTTCAGTTGAAAGCCGCCTCACCAGCTGAGGGCTGATGAATTCGCGAGCGCATAGAAACACACAAATGCACACGCAAGCAAGCACCGGGAGGCGATGTGTTGCCGCTTCCCTTCGTGGCCTCCATCTTTAGCCTTATCAACTGGGGAATGAGAGGCTAAGTGGAGAGGTTTTGGTGCTGAGTGCAGTGTGGGACCATTTCTCATGTTGTCAAGGCTCCTGCTGGGCCTCACATATGCCTACAGCTCTCAGCATCCAGAAGCCATCACTTCAGCGGGCGGGCCAATCAAACCCACGCTGTCACTTCAGCGGAATAACGTGAACTGTCGTTCACACGCAGGCATTTTCCCCACAGGGGGGCCCCGAGGCCAGAAAGGGGCACGTACGGCGTGTGCATACAAACGCCGTACGTGCCTCGTAAATCAGACATGTAGTTTCTCTCACAACATAAATCACACGCTTATGTAGTAATTGCTTCAACTATAAAGAGCCTACAAGTATGTGTATAAATACAAAGAAAAAGATGTGTCAGTGTTTGTGGGGCAAATCTAGCACAGAATATGTAATGTTTAACCTTTGACCTGTCTGAAAGGCGCCTGCAGGTCCACGCAGACAGGTCTACTTATTGTTACTGCAGAAGTCCACCCACTCAGCCAGCTCCCCAGCCCCGTCTGAATATAACTGATGCACAAAAGCCCACTCTAACCACCCCAACACATTTACATACAAATGTGCATTTCACCTTGATTTATGAAGTGTTCCTGTTTATATCCAGCTAACCACGGATGTTGTGTCGAGGTAAAGGAGGATCCAAGTCCAGCGACTCGTGTGAGGTATTCCCCCAATTTTCCAAATGCAAATAAATAAATAAATATATATATATAATATATATTTACACACACACACACACACACACACACACACACACGCCTGTGTAGGTCTAACATCCTGCTGTTTTATAGAATAAGATAAAGGCCCCTTCATATTTAAAAGAGATTTTTCATTGCATTCCTATAAATCTGTCAGACTTGTGATGGAGAGTTTAAAAAAAAAAAGGATAAAAATCGATGCAGCAGAACCAGAGATGTCACCTTTTTTTTTATTCCACGCATTCCTCTTCCTTGTCAAAACCTGGCACCTACATTACCCACAATTAAACTGACAGTTTGGTTGAAGACTCGGGTGTTATTATAGCTGCAGCTAGCGTTGCTTTCAGCTGCTAACTTCACGTCTTACTTTCCACATCCTGAAATTTTTTGATACTTGCACAAAACCTTCCAGATTTCACGCAGTCTTTTTGTCACGTGTGCAGCAGTTTCCCTATAACGTAGTGCAACCTTATATATGAAAGCAATCTACCAGAGATGCTCTTTTTTTTCCAACATAGCCTCAAACAAGTGTGTGCTGCCATAATAAGGCACGCTGCTTTATGAGTAGAAGGTGTGACTCTTGCTCGAATACCGCCGCTTCATCACAGAATGACTCCTGAAGAGCACCGAACATAAGAGGTTGAGACGAAATACAACAACAGAGTCCTCCTTTAAAGTCACATCGCCTCCCGGACTGATCTCCTCGGGGAAAGATAAAACAAGATCAAGACTAGCAACTATGGCACAGCTAAAAAAAACAACGACAACAAAAGAAATATGGAAAGAAAGAGTTTTGGAGCGATGGCACATCCCAATGTTCCCGTTACCTGAAAGCAATGGCTGAGCGGCGCATTAAAGTGAAAAAGGGCCACACACATACATCGACGACTGCATAAAAGCGGGATAGAAGTTTACACCGGAGGGACAACATATAAAACGAAGACGGATGAGAAACGATAAATATGAAATAATGTATGATGCGGGTTGTTGTTGCACTAGATATTCCCTCCATTCTCAGAGGAGTCTTTACCTTAAGATGACGCAGACTAATAGAGGCTGTGGTAATGACAGATAAAAAAAAACAACTTTGATTTGTCATTTGAGGTGAGGCGTTTGTTGAGCTAATAGAGCAGTGGGTTATTTGTCTCTACTTTTGTGTGTGTGTGTGTGTGTGTGTGTGAGAGAGAGAGAGGAGGTGGAAATGGGCTGAGCAGGAGCTGGAGAACTGCCACCTTCATCCCTCTGGCCCACGAGGGATGGAGAAAGACAGGAGGCTTTAGAAAGTCCATCCATCATAATGTCTCATTGCCTCTCACAGTTTGCTTTTTCATGCATGGGCACAGACACACACACGCAGGCACACACACACACACACACATATACACATACACACTCCAGTCTGCGTTAGCCAAAAACACAAAAGCAAAACGCACACCAGAGGAAGAGCTTGTTTGTCTAAGAGACTGATGGTTTGATGGTGGTGCAGATGTGGAGTTGGTGGAAAATGGACCAAAGTGCTGCCTTTTCATTAACCACCCCCCACACCCCCCCTCCACCTGCACAACCGCTTCAAACAGACAACCTTTTTGGCCTCGACACATCAAATCTGCGGTCACAGACGTCTCAAGGTCACCGTTTGTCTCTATACTTAACTCCAGATTTGGGAACGTGCTCTAATTATGATAGTCATGAGAAACAAACCTGCTTTCCGGTGCCAATCTACCAATTTACCTTCTATCTGTCAGGGTGTGGCCAGCCCGCCCCCCACCCGACGGTCACAGACTGTAACCCTAACCCCATGTAATTAGCCCTGATCGAGCCCGGGACCCTGTTTAGCACAGATTAACCCTTCTTCCCATGCATTCCCAGCCCTCCCACCCCCCCCGCCTCAGATCCTGCAGATAAAAAAAAGGAGGGGAAGAGGAAGAATGGCACCCACTCCCAGAGGGGACAGGCCTATAATCAGCCCTCCAAACAGCCTCACAACCTGTCCTCTGCCTGGGGGTGGGGGTGGGGGGTGGCTGAAGCGAGACGTCCCCCCTCTCCACCGGCTCTTTTTCCACCTCAACTCTTTCAGGCAGAGAGTAATCATGGCCGCCGTCAAGTAGCGGCCGTTATGTGGCGCTGGGAGGAGGCTGGTGAGGGGACGGGGGCTCCATACTGAGTCACCAAGCGGCTTTTAAGGCGACAAAATGGCTGAGGTGAAATCAACACAAGACATGGGCCTGAGTAGTCAGCAGTAGAGCTGCTCTTTTACGAGCCAACTAAAAAGGGCGACGAGAGAGAGAGAGAGAGAGAGAGAGAGAAGAAGGTTTCAGTCAAACGCCTTGGCCGTGAAGACTCGGGCGCCGTCCGCCCTCGCTTTTGGAGGGATTAGGAGGTGGAGTTTGGAGAGGAGAGGTAAATATCTGAAGAAATGCTAATGTGGCATCCATTTGCATGACTCATTGGCCCGTGCACCCGAAGCCATTTTAAGAGCATCGGGATCTCAAAGCCCCCCCCCGCCCCACACACACATGCACACACACCCCGTCACAATCTCACTTATAGCCAGATCCATCACATCCTGGTGAATCATTACATCCAAGTCAGTACACAAAACTATTAGCATTTCCCTTTGGATGTTTGAAATAATCTCAACCTTTTCACATTTCTCAGCGTCTCAAATGGAAGGCAGGGCTCAAACTCAGAAACGCTGACATGTAAAGGAACAGCTGCATTGTGGGAGGAGAAAGGAAGAAGGAGAAGACGAGGCCCCGGCTGTAAGTCAGAGTTTGAGGTTAAACACGGGGAGCACAGCAGCGCAGGGCCGCCTTCCCTCAGACTGAAGAAATGTGCACCTTCATTCTCCGAGATAATCAAACAGAAGATGGAGTTCATTATGCAAATTAAGTGCAGAAGTTCTTTAATCTGGGTTTAGTGAGTCCTCTTTGGAAGCTGCACCAATATTAAATCCAATCAAAAATGTCAAATATAGTCAGGGATATATATATTTTTTCCACCTTTGAAAAAAAAAAAACCTTTGACAAATTCCTCTTTGAGTCTCAGTGAGTCAAAGCAGGTGATGGATCTGATTCATAAAAATAAACTGATTGTCTGAAGCCTCTCAGGGGAATCTGAAAATAAATATGTATTGATTATTTCAGAGGCACACCTGACTCTATATTCTGCTGAGTAAAGATGCAAAAAAAAAAAAAAACATTTCCAAGAAAAAAAAAAAGGAAAATCACCACGATCCGAACCTAATTTCACACTCAAATCAATCAATCAATAAATCAATCCTGGATCACAAAGGACCAATAATCGCTGCGCAGTCAGGTTTTAATGTATTTGCTGATCATTTGCTAATCAAATTTATTCTTTATTTCGATAAGTGGTGACAGGTTGATGTTTGAGATGAAGATTTTATGGTGTATGTACATATAATAATCAATCATTCGTACTTTGATCACTGTTCCGAAGAGAAAAATGATCACTGTTATTTCTTTTTTTCAATTTTCTGATCGATACAGGGATAAACTTGCAGCTCTGTGTGGACAGGGATGAGGAGCTGAGGTGTCCGCAGCGATCTTGATGCACATTTTTAAGTTAATTTTATGTTTCTTTGGATTTGGGGACGTGTTTGGAGCTCCGCGTCCAACTTGATCGAACTGGAGCGACTCGGCGGAGGGAGAAAATAAACCCCCTCAGATGAATCACTTCACCGGAACATCAGCAGCATTTCAGCGCAGCGACGAGTCACTTTGCGCGTTTTTTTTCCCGAGAAATTTACGCATCTGTCCGACACCTTTATATTTCTGTCAGCCCTCCATAAAATTTGACATCAGCAGGAGTGGAAGCACTTACCGATCAGCATCGTGCGTCCAGGACCGTGTCCGCGTCTCTCCAGCTCGGCTCGCGTCTGCCGTGCGTAAAAACGGCGACAACACACAAAAAATTACGCACTTTTATCCCAGAGAGAGAGAGAGAGAGAGAGGACATGCGCGGCGCACAGGTGCGTACTGGAGGCGTCCTGCACTTGGAGAGAGCCTCGAAACCTGTGTCCACTCCTCTCTCTCTCTTTTCTCTCTCTTCTCTCTTGGTGCCAACTCTTTCACTGTATCCGCGTCTTTGGTGACCAATCCCCGAGAAAAAGCTCAGATCCGACTGATGCGCGTTTATCCTCCGTTAAAATCCCGAAGCTCCGCTCGGCCTGAAGGAGGCGAAGAACTGGGCTGCTTGGAGAGGGCTGGGTGTAATTGACTGCTCTCTCTCTCTCTCTCTCCTTGTCATCCCTTCCTCTCTGTGGTCCTACCTCCTCTCTCTCCCACCCTCTTCCTCCTCCTCCTCCTCCTCACAGTGAGCAACCTTTTAACTTGACACAGATGCACAGATGGGGAAATTAGCTGTTATTTTTTTTCTCTCTCTCTCTCTCCTCCACAGTCTTCTTCATACCTGTACAACTTGGCACCAAATCAGCCTCCTTGTTAAACTGGAGGGTCTCTCCAGCTCAAATGCCGTGAACTTGTCTGCGATTGAATTGCAAAAAACAAAAACAAAATGAAAAGGGAGAAAAAGAAAGACTGCAGGTGCAGCAGGAAGCAGAGAAAAGCTTGTGCACTGTAAACATGAAGGGGGTGGAAGGAAAAAAAAAGGATATTCTCTGAGACAGGTTTTCATTCGTGGTGCTCTCGTAAGGATGATCTGTGTGATTTGTGCGCGCTTGTCAAGGCGAGCTGCACTGTGCACGCACGCCGCCGCCAAGCGACGGGAGAGTGACTGCAAGTGATGGTTTTTCTCTGCTGCCAGCCTGCTCCCCCCTTTGTGTCTCTTCTTGTCGATGCATCATTTGGTGGAGCTGACACATATTCGGGGATTTGGAATTGGCTCGAGAGCACAGAGAGCCTGCTCGTATTAAATATCTGTTTGTTCAAATGGTGTGTGTGTGTGTGAGTGTAGATTGTGGGTTTGAAGAGCCTTGGTGCAATGCTAAGCTGTCCTGGAGCTACGCCAAAGAACATCTCCCAGGGTGCTATCAGGAACTTAATTACAGCATTAAATTGCTCCCTCTCCGCCTCTCTCCTGCTCTCAGTTCACTTCAACCCCCTCCTCGCCTTTTTTCCCCCGTCTCTCCCCCTTCCTGCTCCCTCTCCTCTCCTTAAACTGTGCATCCATCTCATCTCGCCTCCTTTTCTATCTGCCTCTATCTCTTGTTGCTCTTTTCTTGCTTTTTCTTGCACTGTTTTTTGCAGGAACGCCTGCTGGTGCTGCTGCATTCGCGTCATCACTGTGGGGGGAAAAAGGCCTTCGGAAATGTGTCTCCGTCGTTCCTGACATCCACTGAGCAACCGGAAACAATAAAAAGCATCATCCGTTGTCTCTATTGTGTATTAAAATGTTCTAATTTCATACTTTTCAATCTACTTGCGATGCTGTTTGTCATGTTGCAAATGTGAAAGTGGAGCGAGGCAGCGGAGAGGGGTGGCAGAGATCAGACTGCGGATGGAGACTTCCCTCTAAACTTGAGTTATTGCCTCTGACAGAGTGTTACGAGGGGTGTGAGCTACCTTTCCCCTCTGATCCAGGTTTCTGCTCCGCGGCAGCAGACCCAGGAACTCTCCCTCTGGGGGGGGCAGAGCAGAGGACACGAGGGCAGCTGTGCCGTCCTGATGCCTCGTGCCAAGCATCGGCCTGCCGGCTGGCACGTTGACGCTCGGGCTAATTAGAGACATGGGAACGGCTCCAAGCTTTACATCGCCCAACCTCGGCCAAGATGATTTGTTCGGGCTGATTTGTTCTATACGTTAAAAGGATGGTCTCTCCACGGGAAGAGAAGTACATGTTTACATCTCCCAGTGGGGAAGTTTAAGGTCCACGTTAAGATCCAAACATTGTTCACTGTACAATAAATAATAGTAGTTTCATACTGCTAATTTGCAACAACAAAAGTTTTGAATAACACGTAAGGCCGCTGGGTTACCTTTATACATGTATTCATTTAAAGGTTCTGTACATAAAATTTGGACTATCAGACTACATTGCATGTTGGAAAATGATGCTCCTGAGCTCCTGATCAAACGTCCATATAGAAGAAGTTGGGAGTTACAGTGTGTTGTGTTGGATTTTCCAGGAATAAAACATCCAGAGTCAGTCGACAGGATGATACGTTCAACTTAAAAAGCCAAGGAAGGTCTCTTTTTTTAAAGTTTGGCACACAAAAAAAATCCTTTAAAAAATTCCTAATAAAAAGAAACATACTCGTAGAAACGCAACATTTTATGGTTATGTTTAGAAACCTGCGGCGCTCTGCAGGATGAACCAAAGTGCTTTTCTTGCCTCCTAAACTCGTCTCTGATGTCAAAGTCCTGCACTTTGTACATCCACCCCCGATCCCCGTGACTCGCATGTGGCTCATAAACGCAGAAACTTCCTCTGCCAGAGAGACGTTGCCAGGGAACATAAACTCCACATCATTGTAGTGCTGAGTGTCTTTTTAAAAACGACTGAGGCAAGTTATTGGAAAACATGCTTTCCTCAAACAAACAATCAAGTCTCCTCCAGTGAATAAGCAACTTTTTATTTTTTATTTCCAGCATCAGGTTTTGGAATATAAATTTGGCTAACACAGAAAATGTTCAAAAGTAGGTATGATCTCAAATCTTCCCAACAACGAGATGTTTTGTTTCTTTTTTAAACACATTTTCAGTGTTGATTTTCATCATTATTGGAGAAACTTTTGACAAACTACTCAAAATCAATTCTCAAACAAAGTGAGAATGTCTAAGTTGGCTCATCTCAACATAAAAAAACCCCAAAACATAAAAAAACACATTGTAGTAGATATTTTGAGCCATTTGCGCTTCAAGACAGCCTTGTTTTGGTTCTGAAAAGTTCTGAAAGTGCTGTATGTCATGTGTGTCAGGTCAGCTGGGCAGATCAAATAATCTCCAACATGACTGTTTCACGCTGAATCTGCGGCCGTGGACTTTAACACTAAATGGTATTTACTGAGTTGCCGCGAGTCGGGTATCTATGGTGATGAGTGACGGACCCCGGAGAGAGGAGAAGGTCACGCTGTCGCACTCAAAGTCCGACAAAACGGCGTTGTCTTCTGATGACTCTGTTTCTCTTCTGCCCAGCTACGACCGCTCGCGAGGCTCCAAGTCTGTTTACACCGCGCGTGTGATTTAGAGGATGGGAGGGTGAGACGGCGAAGAGGTGAGGTGATTATTATGCGGTGTGTGCATGCCGACGCTGTCACCGCGGTGGGCCCACGGTTGGTTCGAGGTGGATGGGATGCTGGCCGGGGCGTGAGAGAGCAGTGGGGGGGTGCCGGATGACGACGTGACAGCGAGGGGGCACGGGACCTGACAGGAGGGGAGGGAGGAAGAGGAAGCGTGAAGTATGGAGATGGCTGCCGTCACCTGAGGAGATGACAAGCCTGATGCCGTGTGACATCTCTGTGGCAGCGGCATCTGGGCATCTCTACAACCGCCTCCGCCCCCTTCCTCCTCTCCCTGCAGTCTCCTCACACATCCAAACTCGCGTTAACAGATGGCAACGAAAACCCCCAGAAAGCCTCTCTCTGCAAAGTTCATCTAGCTGTCTCTGAGAAGAGCGGCCTAATCAATACCTTTCAAAGCATGACAGCCTCGTAATGTCCACCTTTTTTGCTTTCCAATACGTGACGAGGAAGACGAAGCTGTTTCTGAGGGGCGGGCGCGTACGAGAATGTGGCTTCGGGAGTTGGGCGGACAAATGCCGCTGCTCCCTCCGGGTTAATGGATATCGCTGCAGATGATCTCCCTCACTCTCCTCCTCCTCAGAAATCATCGCAAACACGACAAAGCAGTCAACACGGACACAACCCGGGCTTCTGCTTTAGACTTAGACTTAGACTTGACTTTATTGATCCCTTTGGGATGACTCCCTCAGGGAAATTTATAGTACGGGGGAACTTGCGGCGAATGTAAATGCGACTGGAAATCGTGTTTTCTGATCCCCGACTGCCGTAATGAGTGACAGGCTAATTTATGTAAAAGCAAAGAGGAAAACTAGCCCTCTCTCTCTCTCTCTCTCTGCTGTTCCGAGCCACCAGCCTCCTCAATTAGAGCTCACTCCACCAACCTGCTGCTGAGGCCCGACTAGGTAATGACTGGCAGCAGCAGATGAGGCAAACAGCCATCTATCTTTCTCTCTCTCTGAAAACTAACATTGTTCCCCTCTCTCTCTCTCTCTCTTTGAACTAACAGCTTTCAGACTCCCCCTCCGACCCATCTTTCTTCCTCGCTGCAAAATAATAAATTTGTCTAAACTTTCTCAGACGCTAAATTGACATCTCTCCATCGCTCTCTCTCTCTCGGCCCTTCTCTGAATTTCCCTGCTTCGTTGGCATATTTCTTTCTCCTTCAGCGTTCATTTCTTTTCTCTCAAAAACCTCCAGACCCCGCTACCCGCACTTCCCTCGACAAACAAACAAATGAATTGGAGAGCATCGCCGTCAGAGCGTAGCGGCCGGGCTACCTGACTGACTGACTGACATAGACGCTAACTAACTAAGTGACAGAAAGACTGACAGGAGGCTGGAGGAGCACTGAGAGGGTTGACTGTGAGGAGCTAAAGTAATCTGAAGCAGGGCGGACAAGACGGACAGATTGTGATGGGTGGCGGTGTGAACTGCTCAGTCGTATAACAGCACCTGGAGGCAAGTGTTTTGAAACAGTATTTTTCTCCTGTTTGCCAAAAAATAAGGGTACAGTATGTTTAAACACTTTGGAGCTATCACTACACCCCTAATGGTTTCACTGATAGATGATGCTTTATAAATCAATAAGCCATGATGAGGGACAAGTTACCGCTGTTTAATAAATCACTTGTAGATATTAATAGGAAATTATCTATTTACAAGAACAACATTTGGTCCGGCAGGTTGTAAAAAAAATTACTTTCATTCATCATTCATCATCATGACGAGACAAAAAGCCGCGCAGGAGGAGCGACCCACCTGATTCCTACAACTACTTACTTCATCAGTGTTAATACATGATTTATGAACCACTGATACGAATTACAACTTCACAAACTCCTTGGAAAGCGCGCTGTCAAGGGATGAATGGCACCGCACTGCAGTGAGTAACTTTAAGAGACACATGGCCTGGCCTGTCAGCTTTGCTTATGAGCAGATAACATAAGGTTTTGATTCAGCAGGCTTCCCCTGTTAACATAAGACGAGGATGCCGTGGGCGTTTGCTGGCGAGACTGTGTGCAGCTAACAGTCGCTGTGCACAGAATGAATACATAAACTGATCCAGAAATAACCCTGGATAGAGCGGATATGACGAAGTGATGTTATTTTATCTGTTAAAATACTCAAACTGCTGTAAATTTTATGAAGAGTGATAAAAAAATTCTCCGCTCCAAGAAAGAGCTTCCGAATACGGACGCCGTCTTCACTCGTGTAGTTTGCATCTTTGAAAAATGGAGGAGATAGTTTTGAATGCGTGGATCATGTGAGTTAACCCCAGAGTGAGGGAGGAGGGGGGCGGAGGCGGGTTGGTGGTGCCGTCACCTCAGCATGACACTGTAGAGAAAGTGTGTGTGTGTGTGTGTGTGTGTGTGTGTGAGCTGAGCTCTGCCACCTGCACGTTCAATCTCATCACAACAGGAGAGAGGACGCCCCATTTAGCATCACTGTCACATACGGTTTCACAGACAGACAAACATGAGAGGAGACAGAAGGAAAGTGTGTGTGTGTGTGTGTGTGTGTGTGTCAGAGAGAGAGTTGTAAGGAAAAGTGTGTGTGTGTGGAGAGAAGGGTTCCCTAACATAAATAAATCATCACTGTGTTGCGTTGCCTTGACTGGGTTCACAAGTGGAAGATGAAGGAGAAGAAGCGGGACGAGGAGGTGGCGGCGGCGGTGAGGGAGCGTGAAACAGATCAGGTGGAGAGGTGGGGGGGGGGTACTGCTGGCTGAGGGGAGCGAGAGGCAGGTGGGAATCCTAATGTCTGCTTCGTGCTTCAAGTGGAATAGAAAATACGAGAGCATCTGCAGTCAAACTGATGTAATTGCTGCCAGGAATAACCCGACACTTCGGCTGAATGGAGGAGCCGCGTGAAAACTCATGCGCGCTGTTATTATAACGCGAACGTTTCTGCACACGTTTGTTTTTTTGTTTTTTTTTTTTCATGCTGAACTTGACCCCCCCTTCCTCCTGTTTGGAGAAATGCTTTGAGAAAAAAATAATCATCAATGCTTGGAAGGGTATTATGTTGCTGCATAGCTGGAAGATATGAGGAGTGTTTCAAATCATCAAGTGTTTGAAGTACTGTTGGTTTTCTCTGACAGATTCATTATTCATTGTCCCATCATTTGACCCTTTATTTACTGCTGTCATGTCATCTCAGTGCTGTGTGTCCATATTCCATGAATCATGCTGTTTTGACCCCTGACCTTTTGTCTTGTTTTTTCCATCAAGAAAAATGTCTCTGGACACATTTTAACATTTAAATCTATTTCGATTTCGATTAAATTTTTAAATTATTACATTCATGGTCCCCAAAAGGAGAACCGCACGTTGATTTTAATGACCCAGTGGCCTCCCCGTCCACCTTCAAGTGCAAATGTTTTGCCCAAGTATGGTGTAAATAGTCAACACAAAGGGTTAACAGTGTTGAGTAACAGCTCTTTGTCTGACTCCACCTGTTGATATCGTTACTGCAACATGAGACATGCGTATTGTGCGTGACCAGCTTGCTTTGTGCTTTAATATTTTTTTCACACAGTTACGGCAGCCTTTCATTTGTTCCTCGATGCAAGCGACAGTGGAAAGGTCCGCCTTGTTTCATCACTGAATGTATGCTGTATTTATGTTGTTTCAGCCCACCGTGATGGAGGGCGTGGCGGAGTCGGATCTGCTGAGCGTGCGCTGAGATAACCGTTTTTCAATGTCTTCATTCTCAACGGTGTCCACAAGTCAGAAAACCTGCCACCCATACTGACTAATCACAGTTAATGCAGCCCTGACGTGTGGTTACATTTCTGAGGTGACACACGTCGGCTCAGGCTATTTAATCCACCCTAACCCCTCGATGTGTGACCATAAATCAGCCTCGAGTGCGGATAATTGTTTGCCTTCATTTTTGTGATTATTTTAATTTTTAATGTCTGGTCTGTAACTCCTCTATCCTTCACTCTCCTACTCCCCGGGCCAGTGAGAGTGACTAATGCCCTACAATGAATGCATAACACTGGATTGTACTTTTATTCCTTAATTGCTGCCTTGGCACTCCAAACTGTAATTAAAGGGGGCTATAGATTGAAAAACTATTTTACATCTGCAAGTTCAGCTGTGTTGCCGCAACGTGAGAAATGACTGGAAAGAGGTTGAATTTTTAAGCTTTGCGATGCACTACTGTCACGTTTTTAGCGCGGTCAGGACTGTCTTAGCGTGCATTCATGAGCGTTATAAGACAGAAGTGGAAGACGTTCTGTGTTGTCAGACTTCCTGTGAGTCATTTTGGAAAATACAGGAAAGACTACAGTTACAACAACCAGGATGACTGACGATGAATAAAGGATTGGCTTCTGCTTTAGCACGCTACTGTAAGAGCCAAATTTGCACAAGGCCAAAAAATCAATCTCTTATTCATTATCAGCGGAGTGGCTCCGGGCTGTACATTATCGCACATTAGACTCCTGCGTTCTTGTTTTTGCGGGGTTGCTCATGTTCACACATACTGATGAGAGGGCTCCGGCTTGTAATGTATTGAAGAGAAGTATCCTACATAAACGTCTACACATGCTCTCGGATTTCCTAGCTTTTACTGCCTTAAGGCTGAAAATGAAAAACTCATTAAACCATTTTTTTCACTTTAATTTTTAGACGGTAATCAGTAAAATCAAAGGAAAAACAAAGGGCTAATAATTTCTAATAATACATGTTAGTTGGAGTGTATATATATATATTCAGGATGTGACTGCATAAGGCACAGCACCTTAAAAAAATATTTGTACATTTCGGTGGTATTAACCTTGAAAGAATTTGTCTTTGGGTTCAATAAATAATACAATAAGGCAGTCGGTGGATAGGAGCGTGCTCGTTGACTCTGATAAAGGGAAGGAGAGTCACTGCAGCGGCAGAATGCTGCTTTGTACACCGAAGATAAGGCTATTCAGAGTTGAAAGCGAGGGCTTTCACCTAATAAATGTAGCTTGTGACCGTCCTCACAATCAGTAAGGTCAACTAGGAATTTATGGCAGTAAAGTGACAGTAAGGAAAGGTCCATGTGACGTAAACTACAGCAGCTGAAGTGCTTGTGGGTTTGCTATTTGTGTGCATTTGTATGTTTAATTAAAGGATGAGCTTTACATCAACATGGTTTGCCTGTGCAGCCTTTTGAACAAGGGCTTTGTGTTTTAGCGGAGCATCTGTGCAAATATTGTGCAAAAACCTTGAAACCGCCACGGAGAGACACTGCTGTTGCGGCATGGTTACTGTGCGCCACACATCAAAACTACAGCAGGAGTGACAGTAAAAACAGAGCACTACAAAGGAATGCTTTCTGACGTTCTCCGTCAGATTTACGCAGTGTGACAGTATGGAAGCAGACCATCATACGGAGGATGGAAAGAGAGGCACGGAGAGGAGAAACAGCTATCATTTGAGATGCGGTTCAGTCTGAAGGGATGAGAGGGGATATTGAAGGTGAGAGGGGAAAGAAATCCTCTGAGAGGTATGATTCGAGCCACGGCCGGCTCAGTGGAAAACACTGGGGCTTCGCTCTGCTCTGGAAATATGTCAGCGTCTGACGCACCTGATGGTAAGCCCTGGAAACTTGAAAAAAGGGGGCCATAAATGTGAAGGGCTGCAGGGTTTGGGCTT
The DNA here is from genome assembly GCA_023238725.1 of Scortum barcoo. Classification (NCBI taxonomy): domain Eukaryota; kingdom Metazoa; phylum Chordata; class Actinopteri; order Centrarchiformes; family Terapontidae; genus Scortum; species Scortum barcoo. Next base: position 4,412,226 of record CM041547.1, read on the forward strand.
TGGAAAAACTCAGTGCATGCATGGTGTCTCCCTGTCACCTCCTTTTTGCACCGAGGCCAAGCCCAGCCTCACCCAGCTCGTAACCTATTTCTGCCCTGCCTGTGAATCATTATGCTGCATGGAGAGACCCTGAGAGACATATAGACAGAAAAAGAGACCCTCGTAATAAATAATTTAATCCCCCTTTTTCAAGTAAACCTTTACAAAGAAATAATTAAAATTTACATTTCAATTGTATGTATTAAAGTAGTTTTTATTTAACTCCACATACAAGCATGTTGATAAAACATGAAGCATTTTTTATTACTACTTGATGTTTTTTCTTTTGAATTGTTTGATTAAATATACATATATATATATATTGCTTGCATTCATGAAACACTAAAACACTGGCTTGCCATAAATGTCAAGAGTGCTCTACATCAAAGCCAACAGACTAAATAACTCCTCTTCTAGTGGAGGCTGCTTTCTGCATCCTTGCCACAATCAGCTTGGACCCACCTGTGTGTATTTGTGTGCGTCCCTGTTTGCGTCTGCGGATGCATTGGTGTTTATTTGAAGCGGCTGAGGCATGTGGAGTTAAAGACAATGTCGCGATCCTAAAAGGTCTGGAGCCAGGCATGCTGGGATTCATTTCACCGCCATTCAACCGGATAAAATATCACAGCAGTCATGGCCTGCACCCAATGTAACTGTGTGTATGTGTCTCCGTGTGTATGTGTGTGGGATTTGTCTTTGTGTGTGTGCTGAGGTGTTGTTGTGCGTCTTGTCTGTGTTGTGCCAGGTGGGGCTACGGTTTCTGCCTCTGCTATTGTGAGGACACATCACTTCGCCGCCTTCCTATTTTTCCCATCACATCCAACACCCACCACCCCCCACCACTCTCACCCCCGCCCGTCCGTTCCTGCACGCCTGGTCACATGGGTGCTGTGGGCGGTTTCACGTCCCATCATTTCCTGTGGCGGACTGTCGTGCCGGATCAGGGCGCCGCACAAGTCTAAAGCTGACGAGCTGAGACAGCTCCGCTCTGACTGGGAGGGGTCTACTGGACCGAGCACAATCTGCAGCCGCCACCCCCTCCCCTGCATACAAACACACACACACACAAATAAACAAACATACTGTAGAGAACAAACCACATAGCAACAGTGTGCGAGCACCACTGTGCAAATCCAGTGTGTATGCAAGCGTAATTGGTCACTACAGTACGAGCATGAGTCATAATGGTGCTGGCTGTGTATTTGCAGTAGAAATGATAAATTATTACTGTCAAAATATAATCATATAATAACTGCAGGTGTATAAAGAAACATAAAACCAGTGAAAGCACAGCAGTGTCTGGATGGTGCAGACTTTCTCGCTTCCCTGCTACGGGTCAGAAACAGACAAAATATGACTGACGATCACCAGAGACAGCACAAGGCCTAACAGCAGACAGAAGTATATCCCAGGAAGGACGAGGATAACAGAAAACTACGGAGCCACAAAGGCAGGGACAAAGTCAGAGAGCGAATGAGCTGTGTCGCTGGAATCTGGCCTCATCTGTTTTCGCGTACTAGAGGAGTCAACGGCCTGTTATCTGGACTGTGTCACATGTTACACCTGCACGCCATCTGTATGCATGACTGCGAGCACATGTGTGTGTGCGTGAGCATGCTGACGTGGACCTGTGTGTGTGCATGTGTGGGTGTGTGTGTGGGCGTGCGCAAACTCATCATCAAGAAAACCCGGGAGAGACACACGCCCGGGGTGTGTGCACGCACCGAGACAGTTGTGGTTATATATGATAAAATGCCTGTTAAAAGGAGACAGAGCAAGTGTCGGGAATAAAGAGCGGGGGCCGCCGAGAAGAAACGGAATGAAAAACTGTTTGACAGAAACAGGCTAACGGTGTGGAGAGGAAGAGCGCGCCGGAGAGACTGACAGACAGAAGAGTTCGAATAATAGATAGAGGCAGTGACAGGGAGTCAATGTGATGGCGAGACAATAGACAGATAGACGGGCGCTGTCAGGAGGGGGGGAGGCGGGGGGGAGAGGAGCAGAGCAGGCAGAGGGAAACGGAGCCTTTTTGTTCTAAGTTGCAAAGCGAAGCGTCTGAAGCTCTCTGCCCGCCCTCATAATGCTCTCTCGTCTTACTACGGAGAGACACTCGAGCTCATTTTAGTCTACGATGCCTTCACCCTTTCACGATGGTAATTCACTGTTATTGATGATTGAATAATTGGCATGGAAAGAGGGCAGCGAGGTAATGATGTTGCAGTGTCTGCATTGATTAGTTTCCACTCTCTCTCACCTCGCCTCGGAGTCTTTCGTGCCCCAAGTTCAGCCCATCAGGCCGTGGATAAAAACGACCTAATTTGCGTACACAGGCAGGCCACAGCCGCGACCTGTTCCTCTGTCCAGCCATGCATCCGCTTCATACGCCGTTAATCCTATTTATATATTTACTCATACGGGGACACGTACGCCAGGGTGTCAAATGAACCGCAGAGCACAGAATTTACTATAGCCTGAGCTATTTTACAACATCTGTCACTTGATGGGCCTTTAGACTAATTACACGCCTGATTCCTCTGTAAAAAAGCTTTAAAGTGGAGTTTAAAGTGATCCCAGGTCTTTTCCATTTTAAGTTTTGTGGCTAAGAAGCTTCGCATATCGATCTCCTGAACAGAGAGAGAGTCGGTTAGCCAAAGGGCACGATTTCCCATCCTGAGGTTCTCAGTCTTTATCTCTGCGAGGTTTCACCATGGTAATGAGAAGCCTGGTTATTTAGGCGTTTATGGAAAAAACACTGAAACTCAAATTGATCACTATAAGTGGATGATTACTATAAACAATTTTAAAATCTTTCTCATTCAGATTACCACCTAATTAACATCTATATACTCATTACATGAATATAAAGTTATGAAAGAGACATCTTACGTGACCGGGCGTTATCAATCCACTTGATAAGGACGGGTTTGACCACAGGTGCACCTTTATTTTCTGTCTCCATCACTAGCAGGCTGTTTCTGTTTCTGGTCGTTTCAGACGATTAACTATCCTGAAGCCTTGTTGGCTTGTTTTTGGATGTCTGTCATTAACCTCGAGGGGACTATTTGGTTTTTTTTGTATTGAGAGAAAATGACTTTCTTTTTTCTGCAGTGATTTCAATGTGATGCCACACCAGCCTCAGATAGCGAGTTGGAAGCAGACGGATTCCCACGAGGCAAAGTATCATGGCAGTAAAAGTAATTTTATGTTGTTGTCTATGAAAAGACACTGAAATAGACACTCTGAAGGGACTGCTTGATAATCAGAAGCAAATCATTTAAAGCATATACTCGCCGGATCGAGTGCTATACATTCAATCCTAATGTTTATAAAAATACAATGCTTGTACATGGCAACTAAAGTATTGTTGCTGATAGGAAAACCTTGTTGTTAAGTTTGGTGATGGCTATGATTAGATCTAAGCAACTAAAACACCTGGTTATGGTAAAAAGGTTGTGGTACCAGTTGGATTAAAGATGGGTTTCCTTTTTTATTGGATATAAATCGTATGCTGCAGAATTACTATAAACATAATAACAGATCAATACATATAACCTAGACTTGAACATGAGAACTTGATTATTGTCCTCACTGAGAGCAGTCTACAGCCTGGGAGGAGGCCTGATGGGGTCAAATGTCTCTTTCCCCTTCAAGTCCTGTCATATTTGGTCTGTAAGAAAAGATAAACAACAACAATTTTCTCAGCTGGGGATCCATCAGACAGAAGCCGATGAATGATCCATGGCCTAACGTGCATTTATTCAGAGGGCTTTGACCTGAAAATGTTTGTGAACTCAACAGTGGACACACTCTGCATCTTTTATAGGACTAAGGATTGATGTTTTATGAAATAAAATACAGTCCATGCTGTATATTGTGAGACTGTGAGGAGCGACGTGGCGGCCTGGGGGAGAGATTAAAACTGCATCTTTCCATCCACCAGTTCTGCTCCTGAAGGAAAGCTCGAGAGGAAGGCAAGGTGACTGGCGGCCTCTTCCGAAGAGCGCCTGATTAATCTGACTGGTTGGAAATGACCGGTACAGCCTGACAGAGTGACAAACGAACAGTCGCCACACTGCTGCGTGGCACATGCCAGCCATTTTAAATGCAGCTCGTGACGAGATGAGGATGGAGGAAGAAACGGGAAAGCAGCTTTTTTTGGGTGAAATGAAATAATTTTTCACGGCAACGCGCACACCAGTCCGAGCAGGGAGAGAAACAGGCAGTAAGGGAGGGTGAAAACCGTGTGTCATGACATGAAGCCATGCAATAACTTCATCTTTTGAGCAGCTGGATGTCTTTTTCCCTGATTATGGCTCCGGAAGGATAGAGGAGTGGAGATTAGGGAGGCAGTGCGGAGAGGAGAGGATGGGGAGTGGTACGTGACTGACAACTAGTTTATTTACTCTCCTCCTCAGCTTCCACAGTCTTTACTCTGTTCTCAGCCTCTGAGAGTAGCTTGGATTTTTTTTTTTCCTCACCCAAAAGTCTTACCTGTTTGTTTGACACAGAAACACTCAGACATGGGAAAAACACACACACTTAAACCGGGTCTCGCATGCAGCAGAGAGCCTTTCTTCCAATTTTAATCCACAGTACTGCCAAATTCCTGGGTCAAGCGGAGTCTGGACAGATCAACTTGGCAGGAATGTCTCAACAGTGCGAGCACTTTGGCAGGTATGCTCACAGAAGGGGGGGAAAAAACAGTAGGGGGAAATGGGATTTGCGTATCCCGGGTGGTGGGAAGTGGAGGAGGATGAGGACGTTGCTGCCATGCTCCTGCGAGATTCCCCGCTGTGTATTCTGGGATCATGTCCTTCCTGTGTCCCTCTTCCATCCCTGTTTGGGTGCCAAGGCCATTATATGCCACGTATGTGTGGGAGTGTTTGTCTCCCTGACTTTAACAGCAATCGTTGGCTTGTTTTTTGTTTTTTTTTTTGGATGGCACCACAGCAGACAAGACAATGGTTTGAAAGAGATTATTATCAGACGCTTTTACTTTCTGCCGGATTCTAATCCAGGGATTCGTGTTTACGCCTGCCTCTCTGACCCTGAAAATTGTTTATTACCTGCGAAACCAGGACAGCGTGTAATGAAGTTGAAAAGAAACATGTAATATTCATGAGCGATACACACTACTGGACCTTGACATAACCTTCAATCCTTTGGTTGGGATAATAATGCCTGATTTACTTTGCACTCGAGAACCCATTCTTATTACAAATGTCCACCCTGGCAGTGAACCCGTAAAGTGTGTATAGGTTCTCTTTGGTACGGGAGATCTGTGAAGTATCATATCGATGGAGGAAAAATATCTCTCAGGAAAAATGAAATTAGGCTTTATCTGCTGGATGAGCGAAAGGATGAGAGCTGGTTTTAGACCTCTTTTGCTGTGGTGTACATTCTCTGACAGGACAGAAGGGATTGACTCTGAGTTAAAATTACATCCACACACACACACACACACACCATACACACACACGTATGAAAACCTTGCTGGCTAATCCAGGCTAGCTCCAGCCAGCCTATAGGGGGCTGGTCTAATCCTGTTATCGGGCCCAACAGATGCTGTTGACAGAACAATAAGCAGGGGGCCAATATGGCAGCGCGGCCCCGAGGAGGTCATGAGCCAAACTCATCACAGCAGCAGCAGGATCGCTGGCTGGCTGGAGCGAGCTGGACTCCGCTCCGGTCACACACACTGGCTCTCGCAGGCTGCACGCTTCGCCGCGACAGCCGTTCGAAGCGATTTGTTTCCTGGTATGCAAATCCCACTTTGCTTTGTCTGTGGTCTCCGAGGGTGCGGAGGATGGCACGTGGGAAGCTGGAAAGTGACCTGAAGAACGCTAAAAATAAATACGGGCTCTGTGTTCGTGGACATCAGTGGTTATGTGACGTTCCCATGACCGCTGACATCCAATGACAGAGATTGTTTTCAGCCTGGATGGTCAGAAAGGTAAATACTTTAGCCAACACAATGAGCAACATTGAGGTCTTCATGTAGGCACAATAGCAATTTTTGAGTGCTGCTTTACCAAAATAGAAATATGTAGTAGAAAATAGAAGCTATTTTCCTGTTAACAACTTGCCTTGCTCATTCACGCTGCAAATTGTGCAGAAAAGGTGAAGAAACCAAGGAAAAAGCATAATTTAGCTGAAATGGTACATGAAGCAATGTGAACAACAAAGTTTTCAACTCTGCAAAGCGTTGAAGGTTACTCAGATATGTAAGACCAAGGTAAACCTCACCTCAGCAGTTTTTCTGCACAGAAACCTATGTCAAAAGGATTATAGAATAATTCTCTCACAAATGGCACAATACTACATTTTTATGTTATTTCACCTGTTCCTTTTAATGCACTAAAATTAAGTGGAACAACTGGCGACTAGAAAGAGATTTGAACCCTGAGACATGACACACAGTTTGATTTTTTTCCTCCTCTTTGGTGCAATCGGTCATCACATCTAAATCTGACAACAGATCAGCTCAAAGATCTTGATGTATTTTCTCTTTTACGTTCCATCATTTACATTTTGGAGCATCAACAGTTCTATCCAGCTGATCTAACCAAAGTTGTGTGGCAGTAAGTTTTGGCCAACTTTTTTTAATAGATGGTGCGTGTGTGTGTGTGGTTTCTTCTCGATCACAGAAGAAAGAGACAACCCGGGACTGCTGACTTTGTGTCTCAAGTTCCAGCAAAAAGATATTTTCCTCTGCACACCAACAGTCTCCTGCACACACACAATGTAATGCATCGATGAAAGACAGATACAGTATGGGAAAAACAAGCTCTAACACACACAAACACACACACACAAATAGTTCTGTTTGAGACCAGCCAACCACCCAACTATCCTGTCATCCATTAACACAAACACACACACACAATGTACAACCTGCAACACACACCACAGTCACGCCCTGTTTACTGTCGACTAAAAGAGACCAGGAGGGAGGGAAAGGACTGGAAGGGATTCGACTGGAAAAACACTGAAGTAACATGATTACAATTTTGAAACATGAAGTCTGTGATTGACATTAATCATAGCCAACAGAAAAGAGGAAAAAAAAAAAAAAAAAGAAGAAACTCAACATCACGCAAGCCGGTCATGCATGAGAGCAGAAACGACAGTGACGCTGGCTGCGATGACGAGGAAGTGTTTTGCTCCACTCTCCCCGACTTTCTGGTTTGTGTCCCAGTTTAACTAAATCCTATTAAAAAGGCTTTCATCTCACTGCACTTCATTACTGGCATAAATGCTGCAGCTCACCCCAGAGAGAAGCAGGGATTAGACAAGACGAGCTCATCTAAAATGTTACGCTCTCGAACCCCCGGCAGCTTTTTTAATAAAGACACTCACTTTAAATTCTCCATACTGGATTACACAAATAGACCCTCCAGCGCAGAAGGTGTCATGAAGGTCGGGCTTGTTGTGTTATGTATAGGCGTGTAGGTGTGTGTGTGTGTGTGCGTCCTCCTGCCCATCGCCAAAACAGTGCAGTGGATTTCGGCAGCAGAGCAAAGGTGCATTTCCTTTAAAAAAAAAAAAAAAATAGAGGTCGGTGGACTAACATCCCTGCAAAATGTTAACAAATGCAGAGAAGAGACAGGAGAGGAGAGAGGGGAGGAAATGAAGAGGAGCTTTGCAGGCATGAGCAGGGAAACGCGAGAAGAGAGAGGACAGCAGGGAGGGAGCTTGGCATTGTGTGTGTATGATTGGATGCGATGGGTCAGAGGCTTTCACACGCATTTATGAATGCTTATTTTAAGCAGAGCCCAAGCTGGGCTAATCTTTACTGCTCGCCTGAATGAGGGTGCTGATTAAAAGCTAATTATACGCTACAGATTTGGCCTCTGGTGAAGACTCCGCTGATTTGACACAGCTTGGACTCCGGCCTGAGCGCGTGCCTGCGGGCTTCGGCTGCAGATAGCCACGCACACTTGTGTCGACAAATCACGGAGGAACGAGACGTCAGCATGCGCGACGGATGCTGGGAGGTTTGTGTCTGTAGCAGCGGTGGAACGTAACCAAGTCCATTACAGCGTTGGAGGTACAATTTAGGTACTGGTACCTTGCTTGATTATACCCATTTTCTTCTCCCGTATACTTCTGCCCCATTACATTTAAGAGGAATTGATAGCTTCGGTAATAGTTAGAGCTACGACAGCACTAATATAATATAACTCAATAGGGGTCATTCAGCTGCATTATGAGTATATTTACCCCCAAACACCTCAGCGCTTTAACAAGTAGTAGCAGTATGGAGGGATCTTTTTATTGTGGACCCCCACATCTTGTGTGCGCGACACAGACCTGCTGCTCGCCTGACTGACAGTCAGCAGGGGTAAAATCTCCCGATGCCCCAACAGACAGCGAAGAAGAAGAAAGAGTGCTGCTGGTTTGCAAAATTGGATGTAAACAACGTACAGCTTAAAAAATATTTCAAATTGAGGGATGCGAGGAAGGAAGTGTGTGTTTTAGACCTCAAGAAATTTCTCAGCACACATTTAAGTAAGATTTTGAATCCAAGACTTTGTTCTTAATGGACGGTTCATTGCATTTTTGATTAAGTAAAGAATCTCACTACTTTTTTTTACCCCTGCTTTATTATATTTTGTCTTTATATTGTATTCTACCCACTAGGTCAAAAGTTATGCTAGACGAAATAACAAACAAATCATGAAATAAATAGTGTGTACTGCTTGATCTCTTACTTATTTGCGTTCAGGATGCCCAAGATGTTCCCTTGATACGTTAAGTGATTTTGATTTATTTGCTCTTCCACATTTTCTGACCTCTTTGGAGCTTTGTGTGTTGTACTCTTGCTCTGAAAAGTGTTGATTGCCAGTCCTGTTATACGACTGACAGTGCTGCTAATTAGCGTCCGACCTATAACGACACTTTCTTAGTTTGCAGTATTGCCACACAGTCGTAATCAAGCCATTCAAAGTTAAATTCCTTTTTAATGAGCGTAGTATTTAATGGTCTATCACTGTATATTCAACTGTTCCAGATAGTTGTATGCTTTTATTTTGAAAGTATTGTGCAGAAAGAAACTGTAATAAATGCTACATTTTATTTGCATTTACATGATTATATATAAATGTTTTATTCGTCCCAGCTCACAGTGCATCCAAAGTTTTATTCACTTCCTCTTTTTGGAGGCACATTTCATTCCTCTTTAATTCTAACTAGCACAACATCAGAGTTATATCTCCATTTGATTGGCTCTAACTTTCTGCCCCTCCCTCCACATGAACTCTTCCACAGCTCCTTTCACCTTCCTGTCTTTCCAGCTGCCATTCCACCACTCAATCACACGGACAGGCGGGGGTTAACTCTTGTAAATTCAGCAGGGGAAGGGAAAATGGAGAGAATCCTTCGCTGCCTGTTAGCATCTCGTCTTTGACATCATTACTCCGGCATGGCGATGTGACCCCCCCCCGTAGGAACTAACCCCAGTGCCACGCCACCACATCGCACGCAGAAAACAACATGTCTCGCAGCCAATTGCCTACAGGGCGTCTTACAGTTCCTGGTTATTTATGTCTCGGGCAGTGACAGAGTTGGTTTGTTCAACTGCTTATTTTCTCACCAAGTCTGCACCACTTTCGACAAAGCAGCACATAAAAATGCATTAGCTACCACAGATATCTGTTTGCTTTATGAGCTGGGAAATAAAGGCTGATGTTGCCGACAGTCAGAAATGTAGGTGGCTGTAGTTTTTTTTTTTAAAGCCACATCTCGAGGTTTAATTGTCCCACGGGTGGTGGGTTAAAAAACAGTGTTTTCCTAATGTGCTACATCGACTCGAGCCAGTTTAAAATCAGAGTCTGCTGCCAATCTTAAAGTGAGGAGGAGCAGCAGCCCTGCAGCTGTTCAGGCGTCTTGTCAACAACAGAGAGAGGACAACTCTACATGTTCACCTTCATGTCAAGGACAAGATCATTCGCAGCTAGATCACACCTGGTCACCGCCGGCATGTGCATGAGTGTGTGTGTGTGTGTGTGTATGGAGACAAAGGGAGTGTGGGATTTGTTTGAGAGCTGGTGTATGACTCGAGGCATCTTGACAACTCCAACCTTCCCTCTCTAACTCCCATTCCTCTCTCTCTCTGTCTCTCTCGCCCTCCAACTTCCCTCCCCCTTTCCTCCTCCACCTTCCTTGCCTGTCTTTATTATTAGTGGCAGCTAGAGGCAGTGGACCGGAAAATTCCCATCGAGAAACAAACCCACATCTGCATATTACAGCCCTGTTTCACGTCTGCCATGACCGAATAAATTAATACATGAATAACAATGAAAATCATCCATGAGTTGCCTCACTCGCTCTCTAAATGGCATTGTGTGCGTGTGTGTTTGTGCATGTTTGTGTGCGAGAGTCCAGAGGAGCTGTAGTCGTCTCTTCTGGCCGTGCTCGACACGAAAGTGGGAGCGTTGGCAATGAAAACCTGCAAGAACTGGCACAGCTACAGTGCAGCAGGTAAGATCACAAGTCAGGCGCTGAAGGATGTTGGAGCTGGTTCAGCATCACATCCTGTGCACTGATACATATGATCATCATAAGGTAGGAAAATCAAAATCTGCCATTTCCAGAAAAGCAGTGCTTTTCTGGAAAGAGTGTTTTTTCTCCTTAAATCACTGGTTTCCTTATGCATTTCAGTTTTCTAAATTAAATGCAGAACAATTTAAGCCTTAACTGCATAAAATAAATATATAATTCTTATCTCTTATTTCTGTCAGCTTTAATCTATTTAGGACAGTAGCCGGCATATGTTAAATATACATGATGATGATGATGATATAACAATAATATGGTAATATACCAATATCATAATAATAGGAATAATAATCACATGCTCTACAAACCACATGAAATCGTATTTTTATGATGGCTCTCCCTATTTCTGCATTAATTTGTCAGAACACAGTTACTTCTCGGTTTGCATAACCAATGTTTTTTCATGCAACCAATTAAATGGCATCAGTTAAAACCCATTTTTGGTTAACGCAACATCAGTACTCTATCATAGGCAGACACACTAACTAACAGATTTTGTAGAACAAGCCTCAGCGTCCCAGCTTGGTTTCCTTCTTATCGAACTTAAAACGACCAACACGTGTTCAACCAAACAGACATTCACCAGGGAAAAGCGCACCGCTAACAACCGTTTATGAGCTTTTAAGCTAATTAGCTGCTAAACTGCGGCACATGAGACGGCACGTAAAACATATCTGCAAATGTCACTTAAGTCTGCTTAGGTGCTGGTGCACTTCTTACCCTTCAATGCTGCCAACAACACGCTGTCAGCCAAAGACACGTTGTGCAAGTTTATTTACTTTATCTCTGATTCCCCTGCTGGAGCTCAGCCTGCAGGCAGCTGTCAAACCAGCACAGACGTGGACACATGACACAGCCTGCTGAGAGGAAAAACTCTGTTTCCTTTAATGATGAGAAAACTATTAACAGGAAATAAAAAAAAAACACACACACTTCAAATGCTGTTCTCATCCACGTCTTTGCCTCAATGACAGCAAAGCCCATTGAGTTGCCCCCTCGTATGAATGCTGGTGCACATGCCACGACATACAAGTCTATTCTTGTATCTTCTATTCTGTAACCAACAGCTGTTTAAAATGATCACTATCTGCTATTATATATCAAGAATGTCATTAACTATTTCTGTCAGAGGTGCACTTAATTATGTCGTTATTTCATTTAGGATACATTTGGTACACACGCTGATGTAGAGAATATGTTTGTATGTCAGTGGGAAATAAAGGCGCAGGATGCGAGGATGTGGAGCGTGTTTTCCTTTGTGAGCGCGTTAGGCGAAGGCTACTGTCATCTCCGGCAGTGAGATGTCTATTTCTGTGTTTGTTAGCGCGCCATACGTGCCCTCCTCCCACTCTCGCTCTCGTTCCATTCCACCCAGTTTACATCTGTTTACTAAAGCTTGTCGACTTCAGTTTTGTGTAAGAACAGGCGAGGGTCTCCGGAGGTCTGCCGCGCCGCACACTAGCAAGCTACGCCAACACTGCCAGACTACTTCCGCTCATTCGACATGATACGAGGGCTCTCATGAGATTAGATAAAAAAAAGATGACGCCCTATCATCCCAGCGCTGGCAGACAAAAACTCAGTGACCCTCCGCAGAGCTGGTCTTGGCAACCCAGGGTGCTTTGCTTCCGCTGGCGAGGCGTTGGACGTGAAGGATGGGAGCTGCGTGTGAACTTTGGGAACTCTGAGGCAGAGCAAACTTTCAGAGGCCATATATCATGTGTCCATTAGCAGGCAGCTCGGTAAATGACAGTGTTTGTCTACGTCTGCCTCTTGCACTTTCTCTTTCTTTCTCTCGCTCCCTCAAACACCACCCGCTCTATTCAAGCCGGCCTCTCGGTCTCCTTTGCCCTCTCTCTCCGTCTCAATCTCACTGATGTGATCCTTCCCATCTCAGAGCCTCCATCTTCCCTTGTTCTTCCCCCTTATCTGCTCCTCCATCACTCTCCGTCTCCCTTTTATTCCTGCCTACCTTTTCCCTCGCTAACCTCCATCCCCGTCCCTGGATACGACCGGTAATAAGTCACACTGCTGTAATTTTGCCCTTCTAAAGGCCTGTAATGATGGGGCTCAGAGGATGGCTAAGGTGGAGGCGAGATGAGAGAGGAAAGGTGGGGGAAGGGGAGGGGGGATGGGGCCTTAAAAGGACTCTTCTCTTCCCAGAAAGAAAGCCTTTCATGGGCCTATTTGCAATGAGCCACCGGGGGAAGAGGGGCGAAATTGGCCAAAAGAGAAAGAGAGAGCGCAAGAGCAAAAAGAGAGGGCTCATCGGGTCGCATTGCACCTTTGTTGTTTCAGTATCAAATGTACAATATTTCCACTGATGTTCAGTACGTGCTGGAGGAACAGGGGAAAAAAAAAAAAATTGGCATGAGGTGCACACAACACTGATGTAACACTGCAGTGCCAATAAAAATCCTGATGAGAAAAAGTGTATTTGCAGATTGAGACAAAAAAAGAAGGACACAGTGATGGGAGGGGGGTGACAGCGAGTAAGAAAGAAAGAGAGCGCGAGGTGACCGGATTGGCAAAATACTGTTGAAACTGACTGATATTTTCTGACATTTATCAAACTGGCAAACAGTTCAATTCATTTAGCAGATACGTCTGCGGCAGCTGTGGCAAAGCGGGTCAGTGTATCAGACGAGCCAGATAAGGGCTCACGGTGAGATTCGCTTGGCCTTCTCCGCAGACAGAGCCGCTCGACCTGTCAGAGCCCGGGTAAACACAGACATCGGATGATTTCTGAGAGATGCACCCTCTCTTCTCTCTCTCTCTCTCTCTCTCCCCGTGGCCTTATAAGCGCCGCTCCTCATGTTTCTCGCTCCACTGGTCCCTGTGTGTCGACCCGGTGCGCCGCCGACCTTTTCCCAGAGTTTGAACTGCCGTCACACGGAGGGGAGCACCCCCCGGGGCACGGAGGATGGCGAGCAGAGGTGGAGGGTGGGGGTCGGAAGGTGGAGGGGGCGGGAGCAAAGTGCAGGACTCCACAGCCACGTTGCATTTCAGGAGATTTAAACAACTGCCAACACCAGAAAAACACACTGAACGGGGGAGTAAGGACGTTTTAGGTAGTGAAATTATTTTGCAGGATGGCCGTGCAACTCATGCAAATGCAAATAAGGTCAATAAAAATCTCCTATATGTCCTCACTGTGACAGTTTTGATCATTTATCACCATTTATGTTGATTTAATATTTGCGCAAATGACAAAGAGGAAGCCTTTTCTGGAATTAGACACAGCCGTACCAGCACCTCCATAGTAAGTCATCCATAAGCTGTAATTGGGAATGATGAGTTGTTGAAAACATCAAACAGACCCATCAGAGACACAAATTTTGCAGAAACGCAGAGAAAGACACCAAGGCCGCTACACAAATGCTGCACACAGTCAACCAATGCACATGTCCAAAGGCGTGGGGAGGAAGAAGTCATTTCACTCTGCTTGGGGAGAAAAAAATAGGAAAAATGGCAAAGCGGCACAAAAATAAAACGCAGATGCGCAAACGCACTCAAGCAGAAAATCCTTGCCTTTAATCCAATTCCTCACGCTTTATTAAAACAGAGCCAGAGTCAGACAGGGACCGTGATGAAGAGAGTAACCATGAAGAGGCTCACATTACCCACACACACACACACACACACATATATATATATATATATATATATATATATATATATATATATATATATATATGTGTGTATATATATATATATATATATACTGAAAAAAAATATGCACAAATCAAATGGAAATGAGGTATGGAGGACCATGAAAAAAATAAAAAAAAACAAACAAATGCAAATTCTCTCGCTCTCTCCTCCTCCCATGTCCTGTCTCTTCACAGAAAACACATCTACACATGACACATTTATGCTTCCTCGCAAAGCTGCGGAAGATTAACACAAAGGAAAAAATACAAACAAGTGCACGCGGGAGAGCAGCGTGTCATTGAGATTTATAGATCCGCGAGCGCCTTTGTGGGGTCATATCAGGCCAGGCTGCTGTCCACTCTCTCTCCATCCCTTCTCTCCTCCTTCGCTCTCTCTCTCTCTCTGCACCCTTCCATCATCATTTGATCATCTGCTCGGATTATTTATAGCACCGGGGTACTGTCATAGGAGTGTGAGCAAGTGTGTGAGGCTTTTCCGTCGGGGGCGCGGCATGTTTGAATTGTCCGTCTCCATATTTTGGTGGATCTGGCTGCGTGTCCTCGCCCAAAACTAATAACAGTGCTAATTATAAGGGATTAAGACCTGTCTCGCCTCTGAGGAGTGTTCGCCGCTCACCGCCGGGTCGGAGGGAGCGCGAGGCCTCCTGGCATCTCCACCGGAGTGACGGCGCTGGAGGAGAGAGGAAGTAAATGGACGGGGTCTCACGCTCATACGCCTACTAGCTAACCCAACAAACATCATGAAGTTGGAAGCTTTTGTTGATGTTTTCCTGCTGTTTACAGAAAGTCCTTTAATAAATGAAGATCATATCCCATGATGCATTGCAGAAATTTTGGGGTATCTGCTGAAGTCATAACCAGAGCTGCTGAATTAAAGTCAGACCGAAGTCAAATTAGATTTCGAGACTTGACTTAGGCAAAACTTTACTGGGTGCCTTTAATATGCTCAAGAATTTGAAGAAAAATTTACAAAAAAAGTCATAGCAAGAAGTCGAATATTTAATTATTAGGCCTCCTGCATAGAAAGTTCTTGAGTTCAGCTGTGTAGAAAATACTGCTAACTATACTGTTCAAATGTCTTGTCGTGTTCACGGTCAGCATCCAAAGACCTGAAGGACTCGCTCGCATTAACACATCCAACAACCACCAAACCTCACAGATACACGGGACTGGAGACGGGACGCGAATCAAGAAGCCTGAATATAAACGCACTGCACGTGTTTGGATGCACCGCAGCTCCACATCACACGCATTTTCAGAATTACAAAACAGCACTAACCTTTTTTTTTACTGAAGAGAAAGTTATGCAAGTGTTGTAAATGCATTAATTGCAAATAAACAATATTTTTCTAACTTTCTTTCTACATCTGTAAAATCTCTGTCCGCCACCAGTTTTCGCACTGGCTGAAGAAAAATGTTCAGTGGCATTGAAATATTGCGAGCATTGTGATTGTTTTTCTTTTCGGACAGGATGAAATATAGCCAGCATTAGCAGCCACAAAAGAGCCAAGACAACGTAAAAAATATCTGGGATTTGTTTTGTTTTTCTTAAGTGGCTTTATTCTATCTTCAGGAAGATTTAAAACCTGCAAACTTGTGCTGGAGTTTTAATTTTTCTTGGCCACCCCTGACCAGTTCAACATTACAGTTTAAAGGAGCAATGTGGGATTTTTTTTTAAAACATCAATAAATCAGTGACAGCTTCATTTTAAAATGCTTGTATAAAAAAATAAATAAATAAACCCCGCATTCACAGAGAATTTATCACATCACTCGTTATGAAACATTAAGATATAAATGGGCATAAACTGCATAAATTAACACGCTAACCCAAACATCTGGACTCCTCTCCATCCAGATCTGCCAGCGAGCTTCGCCACGTATTATCCTCCCTGATGATGGAGTGAAATCACTTAATCACTGGCACATTCTTCTTCTTTCAGTATGGCTGCCTGCGCCACATGTCCAGCATCCACGCCAGAAGGAGGGAGAAGCATGAAAGAGAGGAGAGAGAGAGAGAGAGAGAGAGAGAGAGAGAGAGAGAAAGAGCCTGAACCCACTGTCAGCTCAGTGAAGCAGAGAGGGACGGAAACGCACGCCGACACGGAGACGATTCGCTGGGAGTAACACACACACACCGATAAACAAATGATAAAAATGTTCCCTCCGTTATGCATGGAATCTATAAACCTATAAACATCCACAGCAGCCTCTGATGCCTTACTGTACATACACAGGCTGACATAAACACAGATGCACCCAAGTGCGTATTTATGTTTCCATGGCACAAGTTACAGCCTCTGCAGCATTTAAGAAATCTAAAAATATCTGAACCAGACATGCAGGATGCATGCACATACACACACACACACACACACACAGAGCAGAGAAGCTGTGGTGAAGCTGAGGACACAGCAGGGCTGGCTGCCTGAGGGAGTCAGCAGAAGGTGAGCAGAGATAAGGCTGTGTGATTGTGACTGCATGTCAGAGAGAATCTGCATAGCACAACAGTTCAGCATCCCTGCTCCACACACACACACACACACACAAACACAACACATAAACACGTACACACAAACTTTTATATATGCAGCCTGCATCACCTACAGCAGTATACCAAAACGTGGAGTTTAGACAGCACAGGGCCTGCTGTGCATGACAGAGTTTCTGGTTATAGAATTAGATACAGAGTTTACTCCACGCTTACCAGCCTGCTGCACCAAGTCGATCTCAAAGAGCTCGTGCCAGCAACGGCAGAATGATAAAACACTCTGCTGTGTGTTCGAGTGTAACTTTTAACAGAAGACATGAGGCGATGCAAAACCTCGAGCCGCCGGCAGGCTGACTGTTATCGTTTACGTGTGTTCTGCACTTTTGTGGGAAGAAGTGAAGAACTGTTTATAATCCAAAATGAAAATCCAAAGACTCAGCATCAAGGAGAAGGACAAAACAAAGACCATTTTTTACCACCGCCGTGCTTCAGTTTGAAGAATATGTCTGATAAAAAGTTTCAGAAAGTTTTATTTTGCTCTGCTTTGCACTGCCAGCCTGTGCTCTTTCTTACTCGTGGACTAGAACAACAAAAGCTGTAAAAGCTGTTACTGCATGAAATCAGTAAAATCACAGATCCGCAAGGCTGAGCAGCCAATCAGACGGCTTCATCTCAGCGGCTGCCTCCGCTGCAGACTGAACCTGCTGAATCAGGCAAACAAACTCCGATAAGAGCCGATAAGAACCAACAGTGCCAAATACTGGGGAGTGTGTGTGTGTTTATGTGTGTGACTTAGTGAATGAATTGTTGTGAAAAGGATAACACACACCTTTTCAGAGTGTGTGTGCATCATTAATGTTTTAATTCACACACAAAACATTCACTCACATGCAGACGAACATGTGTGTATGAAACAGACATGTAAAAGTAAAATTCCACATTTTCCTGGACCCACTGGCGCACAAATCCTCAGAAATACTACACTTATGTGTGTTTTATGGGTGAAGAAGTCCACAGTGAAAAATGAAGACCTCAGCACTTTGCGTATAAATACTCAAAACCAATTTTTAGCTCAGTATAAGCACAATTCTTATGTGCTGATCTCAGGCCCCGACCACAACAATGGAGATAAATCTGGGAACACTATTTCCAGTTCAACGTGTCCCATGCACGCTGCCGTTTTTAGGACAAATTTCTAAAAACGTTTCGCTGTCCGCATTTGCAAAGCAGAAAGGGAAGAACGTTTTTTGTCAAACAACAAAATGCTACATTTACACTTCTGACAATGGCTGCTGATGATGTACTCCTCCTCCCTGTGATCATTAACTTTCATTTAGTGATCACTGACATTTTTTTGTGTCGGTTGTCAGATGAAGCACAAAAAAGTAACGATTTGATCGACTGTCATTATTGCTGCCTAATAAGTTCCTTAGGCGCTGCATGGATCTCAATATTTCACACTGCAGGGTTGTGACAATAAAACAGAAAAAAAAAACATGTTAATAACAAAATTTTAAAAAAAGGTGTTATGCAATCACAGGAAGAGTCACAGGCGACAGAGGACAGCGTCTTAGCATCACTGCAGAGCCGATGTTTGTGAGATGTTCATCATGTGTCAGCGTGTTCACAGATCTCATGTCTGCACAACAATTTAGACACCACGGGGCAAAAAAAAGCTTAGTTTTTATGAGCGCAGATGGAGGCCCAAGATGTGCTTTTCAATGGATCCGAATTAGCAAGTAGCCTGCGTGGTGTGTTTAATTTTTCACTCACTTGTCACAATTGAGAGTTACACTGATTTCCAGATAAACGTGCCATTTCCAAAAAAACACTGTGAGCTTTTTATTTACTGTAATTCAGCATGCAAGCAAGAGCACAGTGGAGCAATGGCAGTATCTCGTCCATCTCACTAAATATAATCATTACCTTTGGCTTTAAAGTGTCACGTAGGCGCCTATCATTATAGTATATATAGTAAAAATACATAGAAAATACTTAAAAAATACCAAGAAAAGTGGTCATCAGAAATGCTAAAAAGCAGGTTAACACAAACATTCATGAACAAAATCAGTCTTTTTAGAGCAAAGTAACAACACAGTTATGTAATTGTTATTTCAAGAAACAGCATCACCCGACAAACACTGAAAAATGCCAAGCGATGCTACTCAAATAACTTATTAAGCTGTTATTTAACTTATGTGTTTATGTGACTATGGATTTTGTTTAAGAACTGTACAGTTTGCGCTCACAGGATGATACTCTGATCACTTGACCATTAAAATAATCACCTGCCGTCAAAAAATAATGTATTATCTATGATGCAGCTTAATGGGATTTTTAAAAATAGCTCTTCCTACCGCGTTGTTAAGACACCAGCATTTAAAGAAACATACTAAATGGCTTCATCTGTTTTGATCTAACAGAATATTCTTGCACTTCAAGACCTGCTGCAGATGATACAGAGAGATAAATACTGTTAGCATCACATGAGCTGCCCCCTACTGTCGTCATCTGAGCAGCTGCTGCATGTGTTCCTCTGAACAATCCTCAGAAATAACCATCTTTTCTAAGTCTGACATTTAACCACACGGATCCACCACCAGGATGAGATTATTTGAAAGATTTTATATGCTGATATCACCAAATGCCCTATTTTTTTTAAAGATCGCGCTGGTTCAAATGCTGCCGAGCTCTTTTCAGAATCACACACGAATGCGTATTATCTGCGAGGACCTGCTGGCCGCTGACAGTGTGTGTCTGTGGAGGGCAGACGTAGGCCAGTTAGTTCAGAAGGATGGCTCGGTTTGTGCTTGTGCCTGAGACATAATCACCACGTTCCCGAGTGTCAAGACTGTGAGCCCTCAGTCGACCTGTCTCCACTCACATCGCAATTTGAGCTTGAGCCGGGTTTCCAAACTGTTATTCCTCTTTATTTATTTCTGCAGGAGTGTGTGAGCTCTTGGCCTGTCTGAAAACTTTTTAAGTCCTTTAAGTGCCTTGTGTGAATGCTGTGCCTGCTCGTCCTTTTTGGCGAGGCCGAGGAAAGAGCAAAAAACAGAAAGGCAGAGTGTGCGAAAGAGTCAAACTTAACCGAGAGACTGATTCCCCTGGAGCCGAGTCCTAATCGAGGCTGTGAGCAGAATGACAAAATGTCCAACTTAACTCCACCCGCATCACTCCCAGGAACACAACCATCAAACATAACCAGTGCTTAATTAGCTTCTCACTCGCTGACTTCACTCAGCTCCGCTCGTGCATGTGTGTGTGTGTGTGTGTGTGTGTGTCTGTGAGTGTGTCCTCTGCCCAAGGCTCTGTCTGAACACATTTCAGCAAATAGAATCCAATTTGTTTAACTTCTACTGAATACAAGTACACAGAGGCTGGTGACGGTGCACTGTGAGGAGTGTGTGGGATTCTGTTAATCTGCTGCGCCCTACTGTGCTTAACAGGGTTACAGAATCCAGCAGGATTTTATCCAGTGTTCAATATTTCATCTGATTTTGGGGACAGTAAATAAACTGAGCGGTCAGTTGAGCAGCGTCCCGTCTACCTGTGTTATTTGGCATCTTGCCATTGCTGATCTGCTTGAGTCTCTTCTGGTGCGATTTGCCGTTGTAGTGGATCTGGGCCTGCGCGGCGGAGTTGAGCTGGATGTTGCAGACCTCACACAACGTGTACCTCCGCTGCTTTCTCTCCCTTTTCGGTCTGTAGAGCGCAGAAGGCAGGGCGCCCCCTGGTGTCTGCTCGTCCGGTACCGCACCCTCGTCCTGGGTGTCGCAACAAGCCTCTGCGTCCATCTGTGCTCCCAGCCCGGCGCCAAACCCCCTCCTGTCCAGCTCGGTGTTCGGTAGGACCGATGGGCTGAACGGACGCTTCATGCCTGAGATAGAAGAAGAAAGAAGAGAGTGAGAAAGAGGAAACATCTCTGAGGTTCACCTTACAGGTCAGGTGTCAGACACCTCCATGCTCAAAAGTTTTACATGTTTGATGCTCCTTTCCTGAGTGAGGCGCCCCGGTGTTAGCATGTGCAACCCAGCATGGAGCAGAGCGAGGCCATGTGTCCTGCCCTGTGGATGGATGGATGGATCGTTTTCACATCTCTGGCCTGACCCGACTCACCCAGCACACAAAGCCGGCCTGTTATAACCTGATAGCCGCAGAGGATACGCGGGCAAAAATACCCCCGATTCCCAAAGCTTTGTAGAGGAGTGTGTGGAATCTGACCCCGTTCTTGTCACGTGTAAGTCGCGCTTGTCAGCACCCCCCAAACAAAGTGACACCTGCACTGTACACACACACACACTCATGAAGACATCAGGAAACATTACACACATCGGGCACAAGTGTGCGTACGATCACAGTGCACGGTGGGAAGTCCAAGCCGTGGTGGTCCTGGGGTGCAACGAAGCACCACTTGGGGGAGACAGAGTGCTGCAGTGCGGCTCTCTGAGGACCGGCGTAGCCCCTCAGTCGAGCTGCTTCACTTGTGATGACTCCATGCCTGCTTGCTGTCTGTGCATCCCCCCACCCAACACACACGCGCACACACTCCTCCACCCCCACCCTGCGAACCAAAATGCAGAGCAGAGTAGCAGAGCTGCCTCTGTGGAGGATCTTAGCCAAGCGGTGCCCGGATCAGATGGGCAAACAGGAAAACAACTGGGAGTCGAAAGGGCTTATGAAACAGCTCTGATGATGTTTGCTGACAACCTGGTTCGAATTAGAGCGGCTGAATTACGGATACAAAAGCAACAACATTAAATATACAAGCTCAAGCAAAAACGCTTCTCCCATCGACTGTGTTTGCACAACTGGCTGGAAACACTTGTGAAAACCTGACTCTGGATATGTGTATGTATGTGTATGTGTGTGTGTTGCGGGGAGGGAGATAAATTGATATTGATAGAGACAAACAAGCTGAGTGACATTTCTGTCCAAAAAATACTGCTGCTTGAACACCTCAGGGTTTCCACAGAGGGCTCCCTGGTCAGAGAGGAAGCCTTCGCAGGTCAGACAGTCGGAGGGAAGAGCTGTTTGTTTCATATGCAGCTACTGTCTCTATGAATAAATGAAAAGGCAGGTCTACAGCAGCTCCGCGAAGGATTGAGACATCAGCTCTGTAAAGAGTCCCTGAAATACACCCAGCTGTGCATTTCTGCTGCTTTTTTCCTCCGCCTCGAGTTATTTACGTAAACACCCAAACCGCTCAGACACACACACAGAGAGAGAGAGAGAGAGAGAGAGAGAGAAAGAGAGAGAGCAAAATAAAGTGGAGTCTATGATGCATACATACCTACATGCATGAAAAAACACACACATACACACTGCTCAAAAACACATTAGGGCAAGCAGCCTCCATGAAAGCTGCTATTCACGTTGCCAATCTGGGAGCACTCAGGAGGCTCCATCAGATGTTTTCTCAAAAGCTTTGAGCAATGCGACTCTTTGGCACTGAATGAAAAAAATCTCTGTGGTCCTAAACCACGCAGCCTCCCCACACTCCTGCCAAACTACTCAGGCTAGCCGCCCGAATTAGCATGGTTGTAAAAACAAAACCCTCAATGAGGACCTATAGAACACAACCTACAGAGCGTTTTACATCCCTCGGCCGTCCACCACAACCCTTAGTTAAGAGGCAGAGTGCTCATATGTAATAGACTTTTAGACAGTATAACAGATTGCTCATATATTTGAAGATAAGAACAGGCCGAGAAAAGTGGCCTCGTGCTTGACATTTGGTGATCCAGTTTAGCTTTCTGCAGAAATGGCATAACCACGACCATTAAGAGAGATGATTCTGGCACATATCTGACAAAAGCTTCTCTTTTTTTTAAACTACATGTTTCCCTTCAAATGTTAACAGTGTTTTTTTTAGTGGAAACTGGTATAAATAAAGACTACTTTGGAGATTAACCGGACAATTATGCAGCATGACACACAAACTGGGCAGAGTGCAGACTGGATGGTATTTTTACCTGCTGCATCATCTGCATTTTCAACGTGAGTCACTGTGTTACAGAGCCAACAGGAGAAAAACAGGGATTTCATACTTCGAAGTGAAAATGTATTTAAAGTGTTATTTTACAGTTAGTACTGTGCTATTTTGGATTAATTCTGCTGCAATTTAGTTTTCACCTCAACAGATCTTCACCAAAAAGTTGCTGAAAAGTTACAATAAGAGACGGGACACAACACGATATTTTCTCTGTTTTAGTTGCTTCACATTTGAAGTTTCTGTTTTTCTTTTTGTCTTTTCGTTGCAGAAAAAGGTTATTTCACATACATACAACATCTGAATGAGAATCTGATGACACTTGTTGGGTAGGTTTGGCACCGACAATCAAATGTGATCAAACTCCACCGTCATAAGCCTGATGAAGCAGATTACGTGACTTTTTAAGGGTTTTATGCTAAGCTCTTAATAAAGTGATAAAGTGATGTTTTTGCAACTTTGCTCATTGCTTCATTTAGTCATAAATATTCAGTGTTGTAAAAAAAAAAATACTTGAATGTCCTGCAGAGACTTTAAAGACTTGCAGCTTTAGGTGGAAGCTGTGTGAGACAGGAGCTCATGCTGCGTCTGCCCACAGAGATCAGTGGGCTGACACAGGACAGGAGATTGTCAGGGGGTAACCCTGGGGGAGGAGAGGGAAGGCGGGGAGGCTCTGCCAGCCTCGCCATGTCCGCCGTTTCCGCTGTCTGATGTGCCCCTCGGCACATGGGAGCCATCAATCACTGCTGTGATCTCGCTGAAAGACCCGGGCTCACCCAGCATAGCAGCCCGGCAATAAAAACTCTATTTATGATCTTGTGTCTAATGCTCACTGATCCTGAAATACTATAGCAGTTTCCTCCCCAGCTCAGACCAGCTCTAACCACCGGCCCACCGCCCACGAGCGCCCCCACCCATCCACCGCGGCCACAGTTGGCTTGGGGGCGTCGGTCCTTCCTGGCGCAGGCAGAAACTGGCCTCCAGATGGGCCAGTGCAAACACTGCAGGCATGTTAGCAGCTCCTAAATCACACTGATGAGACGGGGACACCGACAACGAGGCCGAGCCAACGGGCGAGTCAGCAAGGCACACACGCATGCGCGCACAGTTACAGACACAAACATAAGTTGCTCTTGGACTCTGTAAACAAGGAGTAAGCAATTCAGCAAACACGCAAAAATAAACAGGAGCATTTAGCCCTGACTAAATTTATCATGGGCTGCCCGGAGCGCAGGGCCTGACCTCGGCAAAATAAACAAACACAATCAACAAAAATTGAAAAGCAATCAAGCAAAGAGGCGTCGCGGCAGCCAGAACACACAAATGTGCTCTGTATAGACGGCCTCAGAGGAGATAACCACACACGAGGGAGTCATGGGAAAAAAGACTGGATGCAGAAATGTGAGTAGTTAAGCAGTCATGACAGTGAGGGATGTAAGCGACATGACTGCAGGCGAGGGTTTCTCTTTCCCTGACTAACGTGCATCAGGAGTGTGTGGATCACCATTTTCCTGATAATCTTCCAGAGCACAGGGTAGTTCACTACATCAGGCACAAAAGACATATGGAAACAGTGAGAGAGGGAAAAGCGAGAGAGAGAGAGAGAGATGGTTGAAGGGAGCACAAAGGCGCTGGGATAATTGTCACTATCAGAGCATCATTACTGTCATCACGCTGTATTGTCGTTGCTGAAACTACAAAACAGGCACTGGGTCTTTAAAGTTGCACGTCTCTCTGTCCAGTGCTGATTATGTAAAGTCCAGGCGGCAGTTCTCTAATGAGTTGTAATTATAGAGGAATTAGCTCTGTGCCCATTGAAAGAGAAGATTCGACAACACACACAGCACACACACACACACACACAGCTCGAGAGTAAATAAAAAGCAGTGGCACATAAATTGATGCGTTTTCTCTAATCTTTGTTTGCAGCGGTTCTTTGGCAGCGCATGGGGAGGGCATTTGTTCACAGTGTGTGTTTGTGTGTGTTTACTTGTGTGCATGTGTTTGCTTGTGTCAGTGTGTCCTAGCAAAAAAAAAAAACAATTTCACTGGGGGAAATTTATACAGCGCACCGATCCTATCACTGAGGGTGTATTGCGTTTGTGTGCATGAGTGATGGCGCTCTCATATGTGTGTGTGCACTTAAGCAGGTTAGCACACACATCGAACATTGCGGGCATTAGGTAAGATAAAAGAACAAAGAAAAAAAGGAGATAAAAGAACCAGATTAATGAAAGACGGGCAGCTTACCTTCACAACCAGTGTCAACACACCAAGTGTAAATGTCTCTATGGAAAACATATGCAAAGGTGCACTATTTTAAGGATCATTTTGACCCTTTGACCCCTCATTTTGAGCATAAATGCAAACAACCATCCAATGCAATCACACATGTTTGGGTGCTATTTTGTTGTATTATTGTATTATTTTGTTGTGTAAATATTCAAGTCAAGTCTAATATTCATTTACAAGTAGATTATCGTTGTATTCTATATGTGTCTGGGACATTTACACTGTTCTTTGAAGGTAAGAATTTCACCACAACAATGCTCGCTTAGAAACTTGTAACTATGGCAGCTTAAAAATGCAGAAGTTCATCTTGAAGAATCAGACAGAAGGTCGGTTCACCTAAAACAAATTTGCTTTGTTAGCCTAGTTCTCGAAGGTGTCAAAGCTGAAGCTGATGGCAACTTGGTCATTCATTTTTGAGGTATCTCATCATAGGAGTCCTTCCAAATGTTGATAATACGTTTCACTCTGGAAAAAAGTTTTAGATCAACAGATTAAATGGCCGACCAAAGACGGCGTCCTCTGAGCTGATGCTGGTATGGCTGTAAGTGAAATGTAATCAAACATACATGACACCCTCTTCACCGCTTAGATGGAGAAGTTATTCGCTGCTCTTATCTCGCTGCATTAATTTAATCACCTGAAGATGAGCATTTGGGTGAACCAGCACTAACAATTGTCCATTGTTGTCCGAGCTATGTTGGAGCTTTTCAACTCTTATGCAGTTCTCCTCTTTCATGCCAAGCACGCAGTTGACAAGCAGTTATCTTCCTCTCTCTCTTTAACACACACTCACACACATGCATGCACACAGCGCTCGCAGTCTGTGTTCTTTATCCCTCAATTTCTTGCTTGTTCCCTGACTGATACATTTCCACATTTCCGACATGCAGCCCTCGGGGAGCTGCTATTAATGTGTGCCGGATGGTCTCAAATTGCGTGAAAGACAGACTCACTTTCTCGCTCTTTTCGAGTGCGGTAGTGTTCGAGCGCAGGGACCTCTGCACATGTTTGTGGCATTGTTTTCCAAAGATAAATGAAAACACATTTTTTTTTACATTTACACACACTGGAATGGAGTGTGGGCATTCATAACAACACGGTCAACAGCCTTTATGTGTGTGTTGTACTATACGAATTGCACTCAACTGCAAATGCCCCCATTTCCTGTAACGAACGATGCAGAAGAGGGGAAACATACAATGCATACGTGCAATCTTGTGGCCATGATTTGTCTGGTGTGCAGTTTAATCTTTCCATTTGAGCTGAAGTGGTGCTTGTTGGAGCGGCGCAGAAAGGACGGTAATAATCTGAGCCCATGAGTTATTTAACAGTCTCTCAAAGGTTGAAGAGAGACATCTGCTTGTCTGCGTGTCATCGCGCGAGTATTGCTGTTTGGCAAAATCAA
Source organism: Scortum barcoo (assembly GCA_023238725.1). Taxonomy (NCBI): domain Eukaryota; kingdom Metazoa; phylum Chordata; class Actinopteri; order Centrarchiformes; family Terapontidae; genus Scortum; species Scortum barcoo. Next base: position 4,438,679 of record CM041547.1, read on the forward strand.
AAATAGATGCAGAAGATGTATCTTTTATTGAATTTGAATAACTATTTCATTGGGGATTTTTTTATGTAACCCAGAACTGTGAGTCATCAAGTGGATAAATATCTTAAAGTGTAGTGATCTGTGAAATGCTCTACTATAGGTTGGCACTATTTTATACTACTACTACTACTACTACTGTTTCTTTTGTTTTTAATGTTGCTCTACCGTCTTGTTACTAGATTACATATTTCACTGGACTTCCCTTCCTGTGTTTGTGTCACGCCTAAAATCAAGGCTGACAAGAGCATCCGATGCCAAAAAAGCAGATTTCGCAACATGCAAAAGGCGCACAAACTGCCACACCGAACGGGCCGACCCCATCCAGGGCGGCCCTGTTCATTTTTTCAACCACAAAAAACAGAGCAGTCCAGCTTATTCGCCACTATTCAAACATCCGTCCGCCTCAAAGTGTGCTAAAGTTAGCCCGCGCAGGAAAACAGGCCCACATTCGCCTTGTTCACATTTCGCCACAAACTCAACTGGGGGAACTGCCCAATAGGAGTAACCGCACACACTGGGAGAGGTTCCATACAACGGGAGATATACTTAGAAATGGACAAACCCAGGCACAGCCACAGTCACAACACACACACACTGCACATTCAACCAGCTCCACACACAGATCTTTATTCTCCGATTCTACAGGGAAAACCGACTGGATGGCAATTTGTCCAAAGGGTACTATAATCTGCTTTTAACCTTGTGTCACTTTCTGCATAAATCTTCCACAATCTGCAGCGTTTGAACAAGACAGCCCAGTGAAGTAAGGTCAAAGAAATGGTAATATTTGGAAGACGTGTTGAAGAAATGGTCCTCAGCCAGGAATAAATCCAATTAATTTCTTATTAAGTGGTCATCTCTGTCCCTGGAGGCATCTCTTGGCCGAGGTGTTGGACAAAAAGCCGGCAGTTTGAGAGCCGTGCCAGTGGTGTTTGGCTTTTGCCGAGGTATTCTGATTGACTGCCTTCAGAAATAGCATCAGGGATGTTTCCTACCGTTGACCTGAACACTCGGAGGATCACTCCGAATTATTAGCGCCGACACCGGCTTCCCCTTCACTCACTTCTCTTGCAACTTCTGCCAGAATGTGTCACTCCGCCACCCCAGCTAAAAAGTCTTTAACCTGATGCAGCTGACATTTTCAGCCAGTTGCGTAAGTCTCAAGATGCAGATGGTGTTGTCTGTCAGATGTCTGGGGAATGGGATGTATTCAGAGCTCACTGGACTTTGCAAGGAGAGTTGATGGATTTTTTTTTTCTTTTAGATAAGAGACTCTAATCCTGCATGTATTTTGAAAAAAAATGATCAAATTGGCTCAGTAAGATGACATGCAGCTATCAACCCATCTTCTTCTCTAAACACAGACGCAATTATTGTCTAATACGCTCCGATAGTCATCCGCAGGGCCCGTACGAGCTCTCACACAGTCACAAAACCATGTGATCACCCCCCCGTCCCTACAGCTTGTGTGACAAACAGGTATTGCATGCGCTCAGCAGACAACAGTGGAGGCAGCTCCAGCCTGGATGGCATGACGGATGGAGATGGGAGGAAACAGATTGCCTTTAGGACAGAAGAGACGGGCTCAGGTGCGGTCCTGTTGAGAGTGGGCCCTGAGAAAGAAACTCGTCTTTTTCATATTTGCACAGTCCTGCATGCACGACACATCATGATCGCATGAACAGACAAACATACCCACGCGCACTCTTCCCTCTGTGTAAACATGTTGTTCCATGAATACGTTTTAAAGTGGGCAGATGATTTTGAGTCTTGGAATAAAAAAACAGCACACCACAGTGAATCAGCTAGCATCTGCGGCCGGTGGGGGCAGCTTCTCGTGTGTTTCTCTAGAGTTGCAGACATTACTTCACACAGCTTCTTATAAACCATGTATGACTGAGGAATTTGTGTTTTTGACCATGCACTGCAAACATGCTGCTCGGGATTTACACTTAAGATATCCTGCCAGATCAGAGAAGGCAAACAGCTGTCCCTTTATTTGCAAAGGAAACTAAAGCTGCAATAACTGATTTATTTTTGCCACTTGGGGTCAGCGGAAACACAATTAAAACAAAAGTTAAAACACAATAATAAAACTTTTAGGTTGATGTTGAAGTTGGTTGGTTGTAGTTATCATTAATTTGGAGATTTGTTTGTGTCCACCTGATGAATGCAAATCTAATATTCACTCTCTTTTAGCTCCACTACAGTATGTGTGTGTGTAAGTGGGCTTTTAGAGCTTTACCACTAAAAACATCTACCTGCTGCATTCATCACTATGTGTGACGCCTTCACACTGTCACTGATAAATTGTTATTATAAAACTGTTTTAGTGAGCTGCTTAACATGGATGCAAGCGTATAGAGGTACTGTATTTTATGTAATGAATGATCACTATAAAATGAGACGCTGATGGCTTACGTTCATATCTGGATTAATTATCAAGCATGAAAACATAAACTGAAGTGCAATAAAATCTAAAAAGAGTGTATGATAATGTGAAAAGCTGTGAGTTGCAAGAATCGTCAAACGTCCTCATTAAATCCACTGCAACAGATATTCTGAAGTTTATCATTTTAACAGATAATGGGACAGATGTTTTCTCTTGTTTCGCTCTATTATCCATTATCACAAGGCCGCCTATCTTTCCCTCAGTAGCCCCACCTATGTAACAAACACCATCTCACCCCTCCTCCTCGATTTCACCTCGACATGCTGCAAACCCGCTTTGAGAATAAGAGAGTAAGATGTTGCACAGTCACACTGACACCGCTTCCCTCATACGTCCCGCCCAATTAAGAAACTTCCACAAGAATTTGCGCTGTCTGATACGACCCGTCTCGTCTTCCTCTGTATTCCCCTCTCAGTGGATCTACCTGATGACACCTTCGGGGGGAGGGGGGATGTGCCGATGCTGTGTTGCTTACAAGCGCTCCTAATGAGCTGCTTCTTTTCATCTGCGTGAAGTATCTGGGCCTGACTGAGGCGAGTTGTAATTACTGTGAGGATTTGATTGCATTAGCCTCATCCCTACCTGTCCTTAATGACATTAGTTTTGTAGAAGGAAATTCATTAGACACAGAGAGCTGAGTCAGTCTCCCTCACATGAGGTTAGACACACTGACAAATTGCCTGCTCCATTGTAAACAAATGCAATTTAGCGAGGGAGGCGGGTTGGAGGAGTGTATTTATGCAACAAGCACTCAAACACCTGAGCAACTTCGACTCAAAACATCTGGCACTGAACGCTGAATTTCCACCGGATGCAAAATGGCTGCCTCAAACACACTTCAAAATGAGACACACTACATAAAACCAGACATATGCACACACACAGAGACGAATGGACACACACACACACCGTCAGCGTGACAGGAAGTGGTCCCACAGGAAAAACCAAAGGCAGAGCTGTCCCAATAAAGGGAGATAAAGAGCACTGCCGCTGCTGCTTAAATGCTGCTTCAGCATGTGGGCGAGTGAGTGTGACTCAGCTGCGCACGTACGTCTGCGCGCGCGTTGTGGTATCTCAAGGGTGAGTATCCAGCCGTATTATCCGGGGGATCAAGTGCGGCGTTGATGCTGGCATGCAAGCTGTCCTTGCCAATAAGCTGCCACTGCATCCATCAGTCCCGGTCGCACTCCCAGTGCCAGCTCCGATAAGGGGAAGGATTACCTGCCGAGAACTTGGAGTACTTGTTATTTATGTTGCCATGCTACTCACAGGGACACACAAAGACGAAAAATAAATTACTAGAAGGGAGGCGATGTATATATAGAAGGTGAAAAGATGAGTACAGTGACTCAAAGTGGCATAAGAAGAATGGTTAAGAGAGTGGGCTTGACATATGCTGTGAGTACACTGCAAAAAAATCCCTTTTAAATACAAATAAAATATCTTGTAACCAAAGAGAAAGTCTGGCATCGAGGTAAGAAGAATCACTGAGAAGAATTATTATTTTTTCTTATTTTTTTGGCCACTAAGGGGCAGCAACACAAGCTGAAAACAATATTTACATATTATAACCTTATAGAGTTGACATGCACAGTTATTTAGTCTAACTTTTAGCATCTGGCTGCCTGATGAATCTAAGTTCAACCTTTAAATTCCTCTTGGTTTGGTTTAGTTGCACCGACTGCTGAAAAAATACCCGGCTCTTCAGCTGCTGAATGCTCCGCTATGTTTACCTGGTAGCTGCTCTTGTAGTTGTCTGTCTGCTGTGAGGTGCTGAGCAGGTCGAGCCCAGTTTTTTATCAGAGCTCCTTCACCAAAAAACAGCTTTCTTCAGGCTGCCAAGAACTGGGTCGAAAAGTGCAGAGTTGCGGGGTAGAAAACAAAACGCCAAAAGGCACCAACATGGCTCCATAGAGCCAAAACAATACTACTGTACTATTAGAGTAATTCTTAACATATTTACCTTTAATGTCTTTAATGGATATCAAGTTTTTGCCACTTCAAAAAGTATATGACCTTAAAAGTAGTAAGTAGTTTAAAAATATATTAATGTAATTGTCATGACTTCAGAATAAGATTTATTCATGTTAAAATAAATTATTAGTTTCCTGTATTGCCTTTTTGCAGTGTAACCAGGAGAGAGAAAATCAGGTGAAAGGAGAATAATGCTGTAAAAAGGCTGACACGGTGAATAACAGGCAGTGACGCATGCAGTCCCCGCTGGGTTCATTTCAGTCGGACCTATAAACACATTAACACCGAGCTCCCACAGCACACACACTACTGTACGTTGCCGCGCATCTCACCTACCGCAAAGACACACGCGGCCCTCAGACAGAGGCGACGGCTGGGACGCGCATATGGTGTGTCGCTCACGATGACGTTCATCTTTGCAGCTCTTTAATCATGAGGCTTTACTGCGTCCACATCTAAGATTTCATTTTATCCAATAATCTAATTAAATCTAATCTTGGTTTACCTAATCCAGATCTTTTTGTCAACAAGTCCTCAGCACGAGGATTTATTAGGGTTCAAGTGTGAAAAATGAGCCACTGGCAGCTTCAAATCTGTAAGAGCTGAAGAGGGCTTTACAAATTCATGGCATTTGTTCTTAGCAAAGAATAAGCGTTATATATATTTAAGATTTCCTGTCTGGAGGACACAGTCATCGTTTAACACAGCTGATCATTTAGTCAAAGCATCATGGTTTTATGCAAGGATTTCAAAAGGATTTCCGTGCCATCAAGAGTGGGCTTCACACATCTTAGAGAGTGCTCATGCTCCCCTGTGTACCTGCTGCATATGTATGGAAGAGATTATAATCAGCTCAGCGGTTGTATATGAGCGAGTGGCTGAACCTGTGCCCCTGATGTGGCCTCCACGCTGCGATCGTCAAAGTCTGAGCAATCAGAGCGAGGCCGCGCTTCACTCCCCCCTGCAGAGGCTCGGAAAGCAGAAGGCAGAAGTGAGGAACGGTGGGAGTGGAGGTGGAGGGTGAACGGCGCCGGGCACGCTCCTGCAATCTGAGCACGACGAGCGCCAAGTCTTTGATGAGGAAGCGTATCTGCTTTGTTTAACCCGCTGATGCTCTGACAGAAAGACGCTCATCCTGCCTTTGGACGGCTTCCAAAAAGGGCCTGTAAGTGGAGCTGCGGAACTAAAAGCAAGCATGGAAAGTAAAACAGGCAAATGGACAGACATGTTCACACATTCGCGGTCATAAATCTGCTTTCACGAATGTCTGTGTGGTATCTGGGTCACATGGAAATTGCAGCACAGAGAAACACAGCCAGTCAGGGACACACTGTTGAGCTGTGATTGATAAAGTGCAATGACAGCAACACACACACACTTTGGCGCTAACATGTACTCGCGTAAGCAAGCATGATAAACACACCAGACACTTCACACAACTCTTGCTGGTAACAGACCGCCATGTCGTCATGAAAGACAAACTAGCCCGACCTTTGAACTCTGGAGGCCAATTTAGTTGCCCCTTGACATTCCTCCTTGCACTGATCAGTCTCTGAGCTGCTTGTTGATAGCGTTTGCTTTGCACCGCACACGCTGACCTCGCTGGGGCCCGTTTTCAACTTTTCAGCATGTCGCCGACTTCCTGTCTGATGCAAGAAGGTCAGGGGACCCACTAAGGCCGGGGTCAGTGTAAGCTCATGAGAAAAACTTGTGTGTGTGTGTGTGCGTGATATGAAATGATGCTGCGCTAAAAGCACCAGCTGTATTTCTACATAACAACACACACCAGCATGCAGGCCCCTTCCCCCTCCCTCTTCGCGATCGCCGGCATATCTTCGCCCTTTTTCTATCAGCAGCGGAAAAAAAGACCCCGAGGAACCTATTAACACTGTTAAACTAGACTAATTATGTAGCAGACACTTTTAACACCGACAGGGTGTGTGAGAAAGTGTGTGCGCAAGAAATGAGCGCCTGTGAGACGGCACGCTTTTGCGTGATTGTGTACGACATGTGATAATGTCTGAGCGCCGTCAATTGCTCTCAAAGGAAGCGGAGTGAATCAATCAGGCTGCCACTCAAAATTACCGGGCTATTAATAACAAAACGCTCCGTTGTTGTCTCCACAACAGCCATAACTGCCGAAATGACTCCAGTAGGAAAATAGTTTTATCACCATATCAATTATTCAGCACTTGGCAGTAAACGGAATTTGCATGCTCTTTATGGCTGTACAGACAATTCGCTGTTGCTTATGTATCTGTTTCCTAATGTAATTTGGGATAACAGCTAGGATCAAGGGCCCTCTCCATCACTGTCTTAGCGGTAGTGACAGAGCCAACTGGCGCTCATCGATCACACGATAAACCTCAGCAGAGGAATAAACATACTAACAACAGCTATTTAAGAGCAGAGGATCAACTTCCAGGAGCTGAGAAAAGCCCGGGAGGTGCTGATGAGCGAGTGTACGCTCGTGGCACGAACACATCCGACATACTGTACATGAAATGGTTTACAGAGGAGGCCGGTGTAGGTAACAGGTCAACGTTAACATTTAACGTTAACATTTTTCAGTACAGTACTGTATTCTTTTCCATCCTTCTTTTAGCAGATCAACAAAAAATCAAATTTCACCCAAACTTTATGTCCTAATGTGTCTAAAAAGTTGTTAAAGGGATATTCTAGTGTTTTTGCAACTTGGGTATTATTCTTATAACTGTTACAGAGATTTAAAAAAACAATTGGCACAGTATATTGGTACAAACAGCATACAGCCTCCTAAAGCTTTCCAAAAAGAAATCTGTTTGACGGAAATGATTTTAAATGCCAGTGTGAGTAAAAGTAAACCAGATGGTGGTCATGAAGGGCCTTTTTACAAAAAAGGAGCGCTGTCACAAGCTCTCAAAATGCCAAAAGGTCTGCACAGTTTATGGTTACTCAAACTGCTTAAAGTGAAAAGCCACAAGGAGATTTTATCGAATACTAAAAGTGGACATTCACACAGAGGAAAAATGCAACAAACCGATGCAGACAAAAATGGCTAAAATGGTCTTATGGTCTTAACTTAACATGGTCTAAACTTGCACATTACAGATTTTCCTCCACCTCAGCCATTCTGCTTTTCACTTCCCCACCCCTGTCTGGATTTGGCGTGTCATCGATATCACATAACTGCAAACAACTTTTGTGGCACTGATATTGCAAAAATGTCCCAAAAGGCTTTGATTGCAGTGTACTACTTGTTGGTAGCTGCTACCCGAGTCACATTTCCTGAATCTCTACATCGGAGGTGGTGAGTGCGAAGCGAACGACCACAGCCAAAGTGGCCATGAATACGAGAAGCCCTTTGATCATGGTGCGCCTTGCTAGTTATAACTTTAGCAGCGCTGCACAATGTGACGGTAACAATCATCTGTAACCGAACACTCAAAGTAACCTCTCCAACCTGGCCGGCTACCAGAAGTTTAACACATAAGTGGGTTATAAGTGACTCAATGATGAGCTGTTGTTCCAACGCTGGCCATTACGGGGGATACGGTCTTAGAATAGTGTGATGGATCAGTGGATGTAGTGGTGACAAGTAAGAATGTCACTGGGTGTCACAGCAGCACTATACTTAGATGCTGCGTGATATATGGCCGCGCAGTCGCTCTGAAAGTCGCAACTTAAAAAATCAGCAGCAGCCACCGGCTAAACTCAGATTAACTTCTGGCCTCGTACGGGGGACACAGTCGGTCCTGCTGTCCGGTTTGTTTTCAGCGATTTTAGGGGTTTTTGCTTGAAATTCAATTGTTTGATCTGATTCCAACCGAAAGAGCTCAATGCCCCGATGGTCACACAGAGAAAGAGACAGATAGTTAAAAAAAACAAAACATGCTGGCACACAAACAGAGATAAGAGAGCGAGGCAGGGGGGCTTCACAGAGCTCAATCTGCCTCCCCGGGAAAGCAGCAAACCCTGAAGCTGAAACCCTCCACACCACCTGGCATCAGTGGATTATCAACCGTACTGTTTAAGTTACCTTTTATTCAGTATCAAACGCTAGTGTGCCAGAGCTGTTTCGAGGAGGGAGCGAAGGTTTAGAAATTTAAACCTTATAACTTGTTGGGATTTGTCAGAAATCTCGTGGGATGGATGATGCAGGCTTTGCGTCTCGAGAGAAATAAAACAGCATCTTATCAGCCAGCGTGTGTGGGCAGATAGGTTTTTTTTTTTTTTTGAAAGCTGATGATAAGTCAACAAAAAGAAAGTCTGGAACGAGTCTCTTTGGCCCTCCAGATGTGCCTACAGGAAATTCAGCAGCAGCATCCTCCACACCTCTGCTGATCCAAATTAAAAAAGGGATCCGACAATTTCTCCTCCCGCTGTACAGTCTCCTTTTTTTAATGAGCTTCTCTGTCGACTTCATTGGCGAAGATGTCCATGCTAACAGCCCAAGGCCGTTCGCCGCCATGGGTGGATTCTTTTTAGCCACAGACCGCCGAGCTGCTCTGCGAAAAAACACGTTTCTACCTCTTGACCTCTTCCTATATTATCAGCTGAAAGAGGAATGAGGTTTGAACGCCATGAAGTTCTCAAACGTACTGTGCTGACAAGTTTATGTATTTTCTTTTCACATACTGCAGCTTTTTCTTTTCATATATTGCAGCTTTAATGACAACAAATGTGAATCAGATCAGTTTTGACTACTTAATGAATTAATTAATCAATCATCTCTGGCTGTCTTTTCAGCTTTATGTCACAAAAACAAGATCATGGAATAGGATGTAGGAAACATCCTTGCATGTCGATTTTTCCACGCAATAAAAAATGAGTTATGCAGAAACAGATTTCTCACTAATTGACAAGTTAATTTTTTTATTTCTCTAAGTATTTTTTCATCTCTCTCTATATATGGCAGATTAAATTCATGACAGTTACAACAAAAAAAAAAACAAACATCCTTTGTAAATTTCTTAAACCTTCCCTGCAGTGTAGCTTAATCCAATCATCTGCTGTCTGTCCATATGCTCTTTATCTTCCAAACAGAATATGACTAAATGCTTCTGACTGGATATGTTCGCCTGAGCTGGCTCAAGGGATTATCTGCATTAATTTTTCATTCTTATTTTAAATATCAGTATTGATGTTCCTTAGTGGTGCCCAATATGATATAGGCAGGTCACCGAGAGAGAACAGGGAAAGGTTATGGTGCACGATCACTGATACACAACTAGCACAGCAGTGATTATGATGATGGCGGCTGTCAAGGTAACCGCTAAAATGATGATGATGATACACGAGAAGAAAAAAAAAAAAAAGGTAGGACCTGTAACAGCCAAATTGAAATTTTCCACATGTTCACCATAACTACCCGGCTCACAAACAATCCGTCCATTGACAGAGAGTGCACGCTAATTCTTCAACCAATTACGCCATTACTGCCCCCATTACTCATGAATTCATTCAGTTATTATCCCAGGTGGCAGAATGGCGGTGTGCAGCCATTACACAAGCTATTTTACACTACAAATGATAACGGCGGCGGCGCTCCTCGCCGTACGAGAGAGGAGAGAAATGAAATCACTTTCCCAACAGCAAATGGACTGTCAGCTAAAAAACAAGAGGGACTCTCGCGTCTCTCCGTCACTTAGAGAAAAGAGATGATGAAGAGACACGGAAGACGACAGAACGACATAAAGAGGGAGAGGGAAAATGAAGAGACGTGGGCCGGTCCTCGACACACAGATGAGACAGAAATGAGACGCCGTCGTCCAGTGGTGTGGAGTTGCAGTGGTCCGGGACTGATGAGCGACTCTGATTGGCCGCGGCAGATGCTAATATACACACACATACACACATACACGGAGATGAAGGGGGGGGGGGTAATGATGCGTGAAAGAGAATTACCCCTCTCCTCCACAGAAAAGGTCACTCTGCTTGTTGAATGGACGACACTTATTTCAAAATGACCCAACTATCTATTCATGAGGCATCTGTGTGTTTGTTCAGGTCTCCCTAAAGTCATATCTGCCGTGATCTATCTAGGGTGGGTGAACAACACACACACACACACACACACACATATTCTGGGAACACTGCAGTGAGATCAGTATCTGTGCTTGTGAAAATAAATCTCTTAGACCTTTATTTATCTTAGGAAAGTCAACTCTGCACAGTCGTTTTTTCCCCCCAGGACCTCTCTGCTTCATATCTGTACAGTTATAGGAATTCTTATTAAAGGGGCAGTTCATACAAATTACAAAAAAAAATGTTTCTACATGACTACATGAAAGTAAAAAAAAAAAAACAGGCAGAATTTTGTTGTGGAGGGCAAAAATAAGCATTAAGCATTAAAAAATTCAAAGGCAATATCGTTACTCACAAAACATTGGGGCTATTTGTTCAGCAGAAAACAAAACTGTTCCTTCTGAAGTCTTGAAATTTTCAGAAAGGCATCAACTTTTTTACCTCATGTGCCAAATGATTTAAGAAGATTTGTGGAATTTATCAATTTCTATAATTTTTCTCTGAGGTACAAATTAAACTGACAAAGACAGCCCTTCTTTCTCAACATGGCGGAAAAACATTTGAATCTGAATGAATTTGGAGTTAAAAGATGATGCCAGATTGATTATATTTAAATTATGTTCATCGTATCATCATTACAGCGTCCCAATTTACTGAGAGTTTTTTTTTTTTAGATTTGATGATGCCGCTCTGTTGACCCGTCGATGGCGGCTATATGATTAACATTTTCTAATTGCTTTGGGCCCCCAATACGACTTCTGACACTGTTAGATCGGCTCCGTTTTCATCTGATGATTATCTTAAAGGTCGGTTCACCTAAATTTCACACAAGTGCGATCACGGCCCTCTGCTGTCAAAAGCAACTTCAGCTGAGCAACCGGGGGACGCTTCGCTCAAAGGCCCCAAAGGTAATAAAACAGCACGACTCTTTCCTTCCTCAACTTACAAACCCTCAAACTGAAACACCTGACCTTCCCCCCTTTTGTCCGCTGAAGGGATTTCAGTCTTCTCCGTGCAGATTATTTACCATCTGTTAATCGCGATGATAATGTAACCTCGGCCACCTGGCAGAGAGGCAATAAGCAACACGCAAAGGGAAGGGAGGGGGGAGGGGTTTTGAAGCTATGCTGCATAAGAGAGGGTTAAATGGAGGTGTAAGTGACAGGGAAAGGGTCAAAACAACTGTCCCATAGTCGCCGCTCTGTTTAATGTGCCTTGGGTGTGGGGGGTAAACTGTCCTTGAGATACCGATCTGTTGCCTTGCTGGCAAGACTATCTTCATCCAGGCGGTCTGTGGCTCGTAGGGTGGGGCAAACACGTTGATTAGATGTTGCTCAGAAAATACTGAGGGGATGCCTCGAGCCAGCCAGGCCATTGCTGCCTCCATCTCTTCCATCTCTATTTTTGTTTCGCTCCCTCCATCCCTCCGCACATCAGTTATATTACTTTTAACCAACGTGTCTGTTCAGGAAGTCGAAAACTTTGATGACGACGGATTTGCTTTAAGTGGACGTAGGCGACCAAAAACGCGTGCTCCCCTTTACCCTGCGGGTGACTCCTCCGAGTGAAGGGCGGCAGATTACAGGCCGGCGGGGACTTAGCGTGTAATTCAAACCATTTTCCATCACATTTGTACTCACTTGAGGCCTAATCCCACCTGATTAACATGCCAGTCAATGGAGACGGAACCGGCTGTACCAGCTTGGGCCGTCAGTGGTGAGGGATACTGATCATAAACAAACACACACACTCACATAGGTGTAAATCAAAGTGGATTAGTCATCATTTGGCTGCAGTAATAAATGTTTATTCATTATTTGAGTCTGAGCAAAAGTACCTGCATCTTAACCCCAAGTTCATTGTTTATTGGGGTCCCTCATCAGTTCTTTCCTTGGCATATAGACACCATCTAACACACCAGCAGACTAAATCATACACTTGCAAGAGAGTAAAAAAAAACTTCATTTAAGACACATTATTATGTCCCACCTACGTCCAAACAACATCTGTGCCTCGTGGATGCTCAACTCATCCGCAGTGTCAAACCGCAGCCCTGCAGCAAAGCATTTTCTGGTGGATTATTCTGGTTTTTACTTTACACTCACGCACACACACACGCACACACAGACAGACGCAGACACAAGGGATTAAATAAGGAGTACGTAACTCCAATCATTTTCATAGTTATTACAGTCTGAGAATGTGGCAGCATCAGAAATCGAAGCATGACGTCAGGCCGCCGACATTCCTGGATGAGCCCGGCTGTATTTTAGGAGGCTGTTTTCTGGTTTTATTATATGAATGGTCTCTATATATACACACACTAGAGCCGGTGATTATCTTTCATACAAGATGGAAAAGACTCTCTGGGAAATTGGTCACAGCTTCGCCTCCGATGTGTCTCTACGGTCCCGCTTACTTTTCATCTTCGGTATGGAGGCTTAGGGCGTCGTCTGAGGCCGTGTGACCCCAGTCAGCTAATGGCGCTTTCAAATAATGGAGGACGGCAACAATAGAGCAGGTCAAAAGGCAATTGGTTGAGTTATAATATGGCAGGAATCTGGATCTGTAGTATTTAGAGGGAAAAATCACAAATAACATCACTGATTCAAATACGTTTGAGCAGATTTGCAGTCACCGACTACCAGTTTGTAGGTTTGTGCATCGTACATCATACAGCTGTTGATGTCAGTTCAAACCGTCTTCAGTCTGATTTAAGTTAGCCTATACAAGCACTGTAGAGAAGGTTAATAACTAAGCAACCTACTATTTCTGTGTATTTTGTACAGACGTACTGTACTATATTGTGAATCACCGTTGAGCTGATAAAGGTGCAAGTGGAGCAGCACCGCTCAGATTAATTCAGTCATTCAGTCAGTGACATTGGTGATTCAGTATAGTCAATGCTTCGTGCATATATTGAACACCTCTAGTTGTATCTATAAACTGAACCAACTGGCAAACCAGAGGACTCAAATCTTTATAGTTTTGTTACTATATAACTTTAAGTCTTCGCTTTATTTAATACATAACATGATAAGAAAATGTACAGATGTCGTTGGTTTAATTGCATGTTAGATAAGATGAGCTGCAATCAGCTAGACACCTCTGTCATATCAACAGCAAACACTTTGACTTAATACCAAATATTTAAAAACTCCCCAAACAACATCTGATTCCTTATACATACTGTATATATTATGGATTAAAGCATTTCCAGCCTGACTAAAATCAAAACAAGCATTTCTAATGGCGGGCAATGGCTGACAAGGTCTCTGCCACTGATAATATCTGAGTCACACACACGTCAGGCACACAGCCGTATTGTGGACTGTTTGCTGGCACATCCGGTGCTCACTCGCAGGATATTTTTCTTCCTTAACAGTGACGAGAGCGGCTCGCTGCGTCACACTCGCACACACACACTGCGAGCTGAAGGGTTGATGTGACTGAAGATCGGCCTTGAGCAGAAGAAGAGGCAGAGAGGGAAAAAAGAGCGATCTTGTCCTTGTCCTTATTTGTCGCTCGTGATGTCACATCCGAATGAGTCAGTCTAATTTTCTGAGTGCTGAAGAGTCAAGAGTCACCGGCTTATCCTTAGAGTTACAGCTAAAAGGCTAATGGCATAACATAGATGTTCATACTATACATTATAGGTCATTACATCCAGCTACACATTGAAATGATGCTGAAACAACATCTTTTAGCACTATTTTAACCTGGATTCATATACGTCCTTTCACCTGTGTGTTACCAAACTGCCAGTGAAAAGTAAACACTGACCAAAGCTTTGACTTCAATGTCTTTTCATACCAGATAAAGGAGCCATGAATTAACTATATGCGATATATAGATAATATCTATTTTTGTGTTTTGTTTATTGTGTTATTTTGTGGTTATATAGTTTTAGACATGTCTTAAAGTCACGGTGATAATTAGGTCACATGGGCGTGGGCGGGTTCAGGTCATTATATATTCACCTCTTCACCTGCACGGTTTCAGGTGTAACAAAGGAGAGAGGAGTGAGCAGTTAGGTCATATTTTTGTGCAGGTTATCATATTTGGGTTTCTATTTCTTTAACAAATCGTGTTAAACTTACTTTTGATCTCAGCGAATAATTTTTTAAGCAGCGAACCGCCCAACCTCAGCTTATCAGTGACTTTTTTGGCTTCAGTAGTCGCTACACCAGCATAAGCATGTTTCTGACACACACTCTATCAAATGTTATAGGGACAGTCCAACAATAAGTTTTTGTTGTGCATGAGAGATTATACATTTGCATATATTATATTAGATTTGCAGGAGAAGCTAAATAAAAATTTGATTTTTTTTTGTGGCATGATTTGTGGCATCCCAGAACGTACAGTATCCACACATCAGGATCCTCCTCGGCCTTCGGGGCTCGGGGAAAACCCGGGACCTTGCTCTACTCCTCCCACACTAATTCTCCTCCTGAGGACGCCTCTCCTTTTCAAATTAGACAGAAACACTCCATCGAATCAGCCTACGCTCCACTGACAAAAGAAAGTGATACAGCAGCCGAAGTTGTTATCCCCTCCTCGCGGGAGTCAGAGCGCTTTCACCGATCAAAAAAAAAATCTTCCCAGGTGAGTTTTCTAAAAGCCTTACTACTCTGCATAAATACTGCATTTTTAGATATAATGCATGAGTTTTGGTAGTGCAACTACAGATCCAGGCTTATTAGAACTTTTTTTTTTTTTAGGCTGTCTAAGATCCTGCGTGCTGCTCTGCTGGAAGGACTTATGAGCGGCAACAATTTAGAGATATGAAGAGAGAAGTGTAAGACGCTGGGTGAAAGTACATTTTGTACACAGGGGTCTCATTCATCAGTTAATGGAAGTTTAAAAACCAAAGCTGCAGTGATGAATGAACAGGGTGGTTAACGGGGTCACATACACCTTTCAGTAAAGAAAAAAAAAAAAAAAAACTACCTCACATTACTCTCCGAGATGTTAAAGCTGCTGTGGATCAAGTGTATTTCGTGTTTTCATACTTCTCTGACCATAATGTTGGGATTGATGCACTTTGTTTGCCCTCCTGAATTCATTCCCTTCATTTATTCTGGCAGATTCTGTATTTTCGGGGTTTAAAGTAAATTTAACAGCCTTGAGTGATGTGTTCACAAACGCGAGTCAGTGTTGCATCTTGTGTTTTAAGCTCAAAGCCTGATTCTTCTCAGCTAGAGTGATGATATTATACAGCTGCCATTCACTTTCACCTTTACTACTTAGTACCTTTAACCTTGAACTGAACTCCTTTTCTTGATTATAAAACACAATCAGTGTGTTTAGCTCCAGCGTGCATTACTACATTCACACTTTCATGGACATTTCTGACTACGTTTGTGTGCAGTGGAAGTATATAGATGACAGGGAGGATAAAAATGTATCAGTGAGACAAAATAAAGACTCTAACATGGCACTAACAAGAGTAACTACATTAAGGTCTGAGAACAAACTAAACCCGCCTACATCCTCCAAGCCTACTGCTGTAAAAAGATAAAACTTTCTATCAGACGACACAATCTTCGGTCCACACACAGAGACACAATAAGTGCAGGACATCAAACGCAATCAGCGACTTGGGTAAGACAAAAAACTAGGCTTCTGTACTTGTTGGGATTCAAACCCAATCAAGCCAAATGAAAACTACTTTCCCCTGCGTGAAGAGGCTTTTTAAACCACATCAACATTCAAACTTGTTACCCAATGAAACAGAAGCAGAAAAAAAGACAGGAGGCGCACACAAACATGCTAAAATAAGTACACACTGCTACTGTAATGCACCAGCATCGTGTTCAATCACCCTTACAGAAATCCTACAACACATCGGTGTTAGTTCGGGTCACTCTGAGAACGGATGCAACATAAGGGACGAGTGGAGCGCGGCCCCTCCCTCCTGTGTTTGTTTTCCGCTGGAGGTGGAGGGGAGAGGGCTCTGACGGTCACCCATGCATGCAAGGCCAGTCTGTTGTAATTTAAAGGCTCACTTGTTTAATAAGCTAGGTCTTAATTTGTTTGCGCTGCCCGTACTATTTAAAAAAAAAAAAAGGCAAAGGGAAGCAGAGGAAACATTCACCAAAGAAAGAGAAGAGTGAAAAACCTCCAGGCAGGAAGGGTTTTAACAAGATTCCTTCACAAAAGTCAGTAGATTGGTGTGAAAATGCTGTATTGCACTCTCACTGTGAGGATATGAATAGAGAAGTCATATTATAAAAGCATACACACATATTGTAGATGTGCTGTCAGGCTCCCTATGACCCAGGCTCACTCTCCTGCAAGAGTCAAATGCTCGTGTTTGAAATGGAGGCAAGAAACATTCACCAGTAGCCGTAAAACAAAAAAACATTTCAGACAGAAGTTTGAATTTGACTGCATTTATGACACACAACGTGGCGGATTGTAATCTTTTACATATCTCTCTGGATCCAGCAGCCATTTCCTCTGTGAATCATTACCAAATTGTTGAGGTGTTATTTTGACGGATGCAATCGGGCACTTCCTGAGCATTTCTATGAGCAGGCGCAAAAAATAGATCCAACGACTAAACCAGCAGATTATTTGGGGAGGAAAAAAAAGAAAAGGGCATGTCCTGTGATATTTTGGAAGTAGGAATAAATGTGGGGTCGTGTCAGGGTTTGGGGGTGGGAGTACAAAGGGTGGGGACTTGTTACCGTAATAGAAACTCTGTTTTCTTCCCTCCTCTTTAACCAGAAATCACTGGCCTAATTAGCTTTTTAGTTAGCAACACAGCAATTAGAGCTGACTAATATTAGATGTGCTAAACGGAGGGAGAGCGAGACGACGTGAGAGAGTTCACAGGAAAAGGTATGACTGGGCAGCGACATCGCCAGAGCTGACACCTGAGATAAAGTGTGTGGCAGCCTCACACACCATGGGTTACACACACACACACACACACACATTGAGTTCCCAGGAGGCACCGCAGTGAAAAGATGCTTTAGCTCCTGTCTGGATGATACATATTTTCCCTTTAAAGGACAAAGAAAAATGTGCCCCTCTCTGTTCATATATAGCTTGTCAAACAGCACAGACATCCAGCAAAGCCGGAGTGCAGCCGCGCAAATAGGTCGGCCGGCCGCAGAGATGATCATTACGCTCATTAGGATTCCATTGTGCTCCCTTCAAATCATCGGGCTCCCCGACGCCATGGAGGCAAAACTGTCCCGCTGGAGGCTTGGTCGAAATTTGTGGGCCAAATGTGCTCACACGGCACCTCGTTGTCTTTTTATTGACAACAAAACTCAAAGGAAGAATCCAGTTTTCTTTTCACAATCAATCTTATTTTTAGTATTTTTAAGGCTCTATACGGGAGGTGGTCGGTAACATCACGCAGAGGAACTTTAAAGTCTTCACCTCCCGACTGGATGCTGCAGCAATGGCGGCTCCTGATAATCACACAGTGAATGTGCTGAACAGTGCGGCGGCTGGTGCCTGGAGCCTGACAGCACTTTACTGAGTGTATGTAGGCTGCCAGCTTTGTGACAATTACATTTTATCTGTCATACTCTTTTGTCTAATTTATTACACTTTTTTTCTTTTTCTTCCCCGCTGCCTTGTCTGTTTCTAATAGGAACTGTAAAGAAACTTGTGTAGACACACACACACAGCCTCAGCAGCAATAATCTCAATTCATTTCTGTGGAAACCCTCTCTGGCCATGAAAGCACACAGCTCAAACAGAGCGAGATACTAATGAATAGCAAACCGCGCTTTCAACGGGCACGCTCACATTGCTGAGCACTTTACAATATAATCTACAAAACAATCAGGCGGGCTGGAGATAGATAAGGCAGGAGGCAGGGAGAAAGGAATGACCCCTCAGAAGTGCTGAAAGAGCGCCGCAGGCTGAATGATAGGACAGCCACACCGCGGAAAAAAGAAGGATGGAGAGGGAAAAGAGAGAAATAATGCAGCGTTCAATGGTTTATGCTCCCCTTTGTTGTTCCATGTTGCCGGAGAAAGCTTTCTGCGTGATGATAAACTCTGCCCTCACCCACTTTTTTCGCTTTTTTTTTTTCATTGTGTACCAATCAACTGTGCGCTTTGTGTGGGTTCGTTTTGTCTGTCTAATCGCTGTGCCCCTCCACCTCCACGTCCTCCTCCCTCCCTCCCCACCGTCCCCTCCTCTCCTCCTCCCTCCATCCTTGTTTCTGTCTCCGGGTGATGAGTCAGGGAGGAGCGGCAAGGGGTCCAAGATATTTGCATCGGTACCTTGCCTCATTTCCTTTCCTAATGGGAGACACGGGAGCATGGCAGCCGCCGGGTGGAGGGGGCAGGGGAGGGATAGGTGGGTGGGCGGAGGGGGGGCTGACAGAGCAAGAGAGACAGATAGAGAAAGAGGGACGCTATAAAAAGAAAGGCTGCATGATGAAGTGTGTTCAAGTAGGCTGGTGGGCACTGGAGAACACATTAGCATTAAAATAGCAAACAACCAGTAATGCAAATGATGTGTGTTTCCAAGAGTGAGTCATTTTGTAGCCTAAGTGTGTTGATTAAAACCGAGGTAGTGCTGTGATTCATTGTGGCTCGCGCGATGTGACTAGATCAATCTAGACAACCCCTTCTCCACCTCCACCTCCTCCTCCTCCTCTCTGAGATGCTGGAGAGCTCACTGATTCATCCACTCTGCTACTGCTGCAATGTTTGTACCTCTACATGTGTGCTCGTGTGTGCAAGCATGTGCGCGGTGGTGCTTTTATTTTTTTTGCCTTTTGCTGGTGGGCAGTCAAGCACCGCTCAGTGGTTCACTCCAGCGGTGGAGGAGAGGCCCACACATCCTCCCCATGACAACACCGCGCTCGCTCGCCAGCACGAGTACCTCCATCTATCTAAGTCATTAGGCAGGCAGCCACCGATGCACTACCCGTTATCAGATGGTGCATAACGAGCGGCTGCACCCACGCAGAAATGACGCGCTCCAAAAACAACAAAGCGACGCAAACAGGTGAGCGTGGTGACGATTCAAAATTTAGACGGCTTGAAGACCTAAACTACATCTAATGCAGTTAAAGGGAGCGCTATGACAAAACAGCAAAACAAGGAGCAATAGGTCCCAATCCCTGCCCCCCCTCCTCCTCCCCTCACACCGCTGTGGGACTCTATCATCCAGCTGCAGGAGGTGATTTGGACCTGGGAGCATCCCTGTTTGCCATCCATCTGGTACTGCAACGCTGGGAAAGGATTCAGTGTATGTGTGCTTCTGATTGCAGCAGTGGACGATTGCATGCCAGGCCCCTGGGCTGGCACCACTCTGTGCAGAGCCCAGTGCTAGCATTATTGCTCTCCAGGGGAAATGGGCTTTGTGTCCCAGCACAGCTAAGCGGGCTAGAGGCTGGAGGCAGGGGGAGGGTGGCGGCTCTGGGTGGAGGGGGCAACTCTGGGAAAAGACAGGGATGCCAACTATGGAAGTTTTCACTCAGGGTGAGGCCCGAGGCGACGCTAGAGGAAGGAAGGGAGGAACTGTACACGCTAGGAAACAAACATTCGTCACAGGCTTCTGCTTTGTCACTGCATCACGACAAATATGAGCACCTCCTTTACAACTGCCAAACATCGCAGCAGCTTACAACAGCTTAAAGTTCAGTGTAGTGACATGCACCAGACCACATTTTCACCATAGACCCCTGTTTCACATGAAGTCGTACTCGATCTAGTGTGGCATTTCCATAAAGTTAGAAGAGTTACAAGATATATTTTAAAAGCTCAAACTGAGCAGCCAAGGCTGGGATGTTCCTGACTTGTGTGGCTTTGGAAACGCCATTGCCTGCACACCTTTACAACATAAGCACTGGGGAGACTGCATTCAAAAGTGTACATTTCCAAAACCGCCAATCCAACATTCACACCCACTTCACACTGGTTGTGATTGGCCACGTGTGCGAAGGTGAGAAAAGTTTGCAGAATTCATCTTCCAACCTCCCTTATTTCAGCTTTTACACAACAACTTCTGTCACTTTTTGCGTTATTACAAAATAGTGCAACACTTTACTACACTACAACATCCCTCATGGGGGAGAATGCTTAAAAACATGCAACATTAGCTCCAAATTTTTAAATTGTCGTGTTTTGCCTTAATGCGCGGCTTTTCATCTCACTAATTAAGCTTTGAATGCCTTCTGATAGTTGGGACAACACACTGTATTAATACTTTTCTCTTCAATTGTCTGTCCTTACCTGGTAAATTCCTGTGACTTTAATACTTTGCACCCCCCTAGTTTGTAAAGCAGCCTCTCCTTTAAAATGTCTTCAGTCCCTTGCTAACTTTCCTCCAGAGCCCAAGATCATGTCATACAGCTGTTTTACAGGCTGAGCAGCACTGCAAGACTAGCAAATGGATCTTGAAGTGTAAAAACAGCAGAGCTCCCATTTATTACTTTCAGTCTCACACATGGTTCCCCTGAGTGATCTGTCAGTCATCAGCTGAAAAAACAGTTTGAGGTTGCACTCTAACTCCCTTAAATGCCGATAATGGCGATTGTGGTCGCAGCGCCACACTCGTTCCCGGTTAAAACGGCGGCTTCCTCTGCCCTTCTTTAATTGGGATTGGCATTTAAGTGAAGTAGTTAATGTGTGCCAAGGACGGAGTGTGTCGCGTTAACAATTAAAATGCTGCTTAATGGGGCATGCCGGAGCTATTTTGAGTGCATGTTGTGGGAGAAAGAATAGGGCATACTCTATTAGTCAGAAACCGGAGCGTTTCCCTGAAGTGGGCCAAGGTCAGAGCCACTCCTTCGTTTCTAGGCTAGCTGCTCATCATCCAGGCACTTCAAAATCCCTGACTGAAGTCATTAACATAAACACCAACATGGGAGAATGCTTTTAGCATAACAAAAAGTGGCCATCGAGGATATTCTGTCATTTACGTAACACCTCTCTAGGCGTGTGGAAAAACAAGAGCTCACAGGCTAACATGGGAACCGAGAAGTGCCCTCAGGACCCATTACTCCTCTCTCTGAAAGACGGGCTTCCTCTCATATCTCGCTCACTCTCTCTGGTATGAAAACTCTGTATGTCCACGCTGTCAGGAAGATGTGGGTTCACCGGTAACCTGGAGCCGACAAGAAAAACAGGCGAAAAAAATCGGCAAAAAAATCAGACGCAACTCTGGGGCGAGGTGTCTCAAAGGCGTGTGTGTGGACACGGGAGGGAAACGGGATCGAACGGAGAGAGGGAGGTGGAGGAGGAAGTTAAACACAGAAATACAGAGCTCCAATGTGTGTCCTTTCCACCAATCCTGTCCTCCTGCCTTTATCCCTCTGAAGGCTCCAGTGTGCCCCCGTGTCCCGGGCCAGAAGGGGGAACAGGGCTGCTCTCTGTGTCCACCCATACCCTGCGAGGGGTCGGGCAGCTTTTTTTTTTTTTGGTGTGTGCTTTTGGGGGTTTGATGTGAGCCAAAGGTCCAAGGAGGCCCGTGTGTTCGTGTGCCACAGAAAAGTTTACAGTGAAGGAGGAGTGCCTTGATAGAGGCTGTGAAGTGGGTAGGCTGTCGAGATCCAGCAGAGGCAATGACTGAGGCCAGTGTTGGGAATATTACACAAATTCTTTGTGCTCGTTACGTGTTTCCATCCGGCTGTCATGAGGATTTTAAGCAAAAATATTAAAATGCTAAAAAAACAGTCTGCCTATATGCTCAAAAGGGGCTACGCTGCTAAAATGACGAACAAAAATTACAAGCGTCTGAAGAGGATTGATCGGCATCAGACATGTTGATGTTGTCCTTTGATGGTACTGACATTTTTCATCCATCCTCGAGTCAGCAGTCAAATTACGACACACACAGAGTCATATGGGCTCCCATCCAAATGCATTTTTGAAAAGTAGGCAAACTAAAATGTGAACTGCTGCGTGTTAACATCAGACGGAGTTATGCAAACGTACTCAAGAGGATGGAGCAAGCTTACATAATTAAACAAGCACCTGTAACTCTGCGACAACATGGCATTTTGAGGCCTCTTCCCACCTCAGATGGCATTTACTGGCATTTACTGTACTTTAATTAAATGAATGAATGTTTCCTCTGTCTACACACGCTACCATGTAGTATTTTTTTCTGCCTCTGTAAGGGAGCATGACATGCAACAAAGGTCATACGGTTCAAATGATTGATTCATATGGTTCACACTGCAATATTACCCAAACAAAAATAACAAATTACATGGACTTATGAAAGCAAGTGTTTAACATTTTGGGAATTATGCTTTTTCCTCGTTTCTGCCGGAGAATCAGAGGACACTGACGCCACGCTCATATTGGCTCAGTCCAAAAGGCAACAAAAGCCACCAACCAGCAGCTCTACAGCTCACCGATTCACATGTTATAGCTCGTCTGTTTTATCCATACAAAAACGAAAATCTAAAAACCAGCAGAGATAAGCTTTTTGGTGCCATTTAATTGTTCTGATGACCCAATAGTCCGAAAAATGGCCCATTGGCAGAGGAAGGTTTTGGCATAACAGGCTGTTGGACCAATGGGCCATTTTTTTGGATTATTGGACCTTTGGACTAACGGGATGCTGGAAAAATGGACAGTCCTCAGCTGTTTCCCACCCAGTGGCCAGTCTTTATGCTAAGCTAAAGCTGTGGTTTTATGTTTAAAGGACAAATACTGTATGAGAGTGTATTTTCACTATCTGCCAGAGACTATGATTAGTATAGTGTGTCAGTGTGTATTTAATGCACTTGTCATTCAGCCTGCAACTATTGGAGTAACATTTTAATTAGTTGTAAATAGCGTTTGATATTTTTAACATAATCATATTTGTCAGTTTTTAAAATATTTTTATGCTATTGTCAGTGCATTTATGGATCAAGCTAATCAAATATTGAATGTATATTTGTGTGAGGTTTCAGGGATTTGTCAAACCTGTGAGTCCGTCCCAGTTACTCGTCAGGGATCAGTCCTATATCACTCTAATAACGCAGAGGAAGGCTTACGTAATCTGTGTATGCACAATATATGTGGTCATTTTTACCACCTGGAGTCTGTTTTAATCCCTCACATCAATGTGCACGCCCCACACGAGTCCACACATCTGAGAGCATGCGTGTATTCGCTGTGTACGTGAGGTTAAAAGAGACAGAAAGACAGAAGTGATCGACAGCCTGCTCAGATGTTCCCTCCTGTGTTTTTTCTCCCCAAGTTTGCTATCAAAAAACATTAGCAAGAGCCCGGAGCGAGTGTGTTCTCTTTCACTACAGCGATCCAGCTATTGATTTCCAGCAGACTTTTTTTGTGGTTCAATTTGGCTTTGAAGAAGAGGAGCGCCTTATTTTTGATTCTGGCCTTGTTTCTCAGAGCAGAGTCGCTGAGGCGTCGCCGGGCTGCAAGATCCTGCACCACCCTGTTCGTAGCACCGGGAGCATTAAGACACAAGAAGATCCCCTCAGGTTTTCATTTAACATTTTTCAGTCTGTCAACTGTGCCAACTAAAGAGAACAAAATCTTGTACTATGAGAAGAAAGTACATAAAGTCTTAAAAACATAAAAACTTCATTAACATTTGCTGAGACGGTGCAGGTGAAACATCTCTAGT
This sequence comes from Scortum barcoo, assembly GCA_023238725.1. Lineage (NCBI taxonomy): Eukaryota > Metazoa > Chordata > Actinopteri > Centrarchiformes > Terapontidae > Scortum > Scortum barcoo. Next base: position 4,462,725 of record CM041547.1, read on the forward strand.
AAAATAACGATAAAAAGAATTGTAGGCGAAATTTCTGTTTAAAGCCGGTCTAGTTCAAGGCTTCATGTCCATTAAGAAAAAAACGAAAAAACCATCCCTTTAACTAGAGTGGCTGTATTAAGCTTTGTCCAACAGTCCAGCAGAGAGTTATTAGTGCAAAGCAGAGGTGGGCTACCTGAAAGCATTTCCTAACACGATGTTTTTTCAGTAGTATCTGCACTTTCCTCCCTATCCTCCCTCTTTCCCCCAAGGTTTGGTCGAAGACACTAAATGTGCAGCTCTTCCACAGAGCAGGTGCTTCCATCCCTGCGCCCTCTTTATCTTTTACTGCGCCCTCCTCTCTGACAGCGGTGTCGTTACGAGTGTTAACCCAACGCCAGCAGCCCCTGTTTTGTCAGCAAAAACGCTCCCAGGAGCCGAGCGCTGAAAGATGTCCCTGCCTTTCTTTACTGAGAGGGAAAAAATATATGGTTCAATTATAAGGTCTGTCAGGCCGGTGGAGTTTGTGATGGCCTGAACTGAGCTGAGGGTGGAGGGGAAGGGGGATAAAGTCAAGCCGCTAACTAATGTAGTACAAGTGATGCTCTTTGTGGGTTCAGCTTCTGCCGCCTCGTTCACTGCGCGCAGCTTACAATTCAGACTGGCAAGCAAAAAGAGAAATGAACAAAGTCTGACTCCAAATTTGACTGTGAAAAACGTGCAATGAATCACAGGTAGAAGCGGTTTTGTCCGACTTTGCCAGCCAGCTCATGCCGGATGCAGCGCGGAAGCACTGACTCACCAAACAGGTAAGAAATGGAGAGAGACACAGTGAATCAATGCAGTTAACAGAAGTGATTTAGTGGATCAGCGAGTCGATGTGTGCGTCAGCTGTGTGAGTTAAGAGTTGATGTCTCGGCCTCTGCTGCAGGGCTGAGAGGGATTTCGAACCGGAGGAAGTGGAGTTAATGTGGGATCTCAAGGAGTGAGAGAGTTCGGTCTTGCTTTCTTCACCCGTTCTCGGCCCGCCGGTCTGACACAGACGATAAGAGGCCGCGAGCGGAGTGCAAAGGCACATCACCCACACACACACTCGCGAAACAGAGAAATGAAAAACACCTCAGCTGTAAATGAGAGGAAGGAGATAGAGAAAGATACCGCATGTGGACGACAAACTGTGAAAGCACACTGAGACTGTGAAGAGGATAAACAAGCTCAGTTTCCTAGAGCTGCTTAGCCCACATATGGTAAGAGGGTGATAATCTGACTTTTAATCAAATGCCAAGCCACCACTGATAGGTTCGCTAAGCCGCAGCTCATTGTGAGGACCCTGAATGAAAGAGGGACTGATATGGGGAATTCTGAGTCAGCTGCTACGTCAATAGTGGCATCACAGGCCCATCTTTGCCATCATCGGGCTATCTGGGGCGACCCGAGTCCCACCCATCAATATCCAGCCCCGTCTCCTCACAGCCTGCGCGGTTCAATAAGAGACGCAGTAAAACAAGAGTGATCCAGCCCTCCAGACGGTGGAGGTTACTGTGATCAGCATGGATTAAATGTCTTTCCAGCCTGATCGATGAGAGATGGAGGTGGTGGTGGTGGTGGCTCGGTGGGGTGGGGGAAGCTTTGGTACCACCTCCTGCGGGCTGTAATGACTCTGATAGCTGATATCTGGAGCCGTGGGAGGCAGGAGAGGAGCTGTTTGCTGTGCAGGAGATAAAACAGATGCTTTCCTAGAGGACGGCTGCATGAACACGAGCCACAGACACAGAAGCACACACACATCGCATAGAGGTATAGAAGCATCATATAATGAAAAAGAGATATTTTTTAGTCATTCTTGAGTTAAAAAGATTATTTCTGAAATGATTTTGAATGTTAAACTGCATTTTCTGCAGATGCAATTGTTGGAGTGTCAAAGATTTATTATGCATCATCTCCTCCCGAGCAGACCGTGCTTCAACAAGACGATTCGGGTCAAGTACAAGATGAGTGTGACTGTTGAGAAAATCCACTTTATTGACACAGGTATTAAGCACTTCTGCAAAACAACAAGCTCTTCTAACTCATTAATTATGCAGTTTTAGAGCAAATACTTGAGAATGGGAGCTGTTAACATTTTGTACTTGCAGGAAAAAAAAAAGTTTGCAGTCTCTTTCCTTTTCAAGAATCTTTCATAAATAACACTCACTGCAACCTGAAGTTGTTACCGTGATGGAGCGGTGAGACTCACAGGTACAGACAGTTACAAGCTCACCTCGAGCCCCCGAGAGAGGATGTAAAACAGATGACACCTCGCTGATCCAAATATCTGTGGGGTGCCACTCTTACCTGATGACTGCTGGTGTTACATATTCATAATTTGCTACGATTTCACATGCGGGTGACAGCAGTGACAGCAAAAATGTCTCCGGCCTGCTGTTGAAAAATTGTCTTTTCTGGAAGCCATCTTCACCTCTCAGACATTTACGCTACAGTAGGCTACAATGTTTATTTCTGCTCCAAGCTTCATGTATGTACCTCCAGCGATGTCAAAGTCCTGTTTCAGACGGTAGAAATGGACAAGATAGTAGGAGAATATTTAGATTTACAGCTGGAAATAACAAAATCATGGATGGTTTTTCTAACTCATTATTATTAAACTACTATAGCTCATCACTGCAGCAAAAATACTAGATGATGTTTAGGGAAAAGCCTCAGCAAGATGAGGGCAAATTGTGCTAAAATGCACAATATCTTTCAAAAGCTTTTAGAGTGCAGCGCCATTCTGAAATTTAGCCCCCGAATAATCCCTGCCAGCTAAATGTCTTTTACTTACACTAATGCATTTCAGTCATTCAGGTTTAGCAAACAAACAAAAAAAACATGTATAGCCTGTGATGAGTTAATGCATTATTTTTCATAGCAGTGCTGCCTGGGATTTCACATTAGAGGCTCTGAAAAGTGTCCACTTTATTTAAAAAATTTACCACATGAATTGCCTACATGAACTTTGCTACTATAACAAAGGCATTAGAGAGCCAAAGCGAGTCTTCTCAGCGATAAATAATCTTGACACAGAGAAAGCAAATGAGTAACACACTCCCATCTGTCAATATTGATGTGTGTTTTGCCCTTGAGCAAGGCAATTAGCCCGCGACAGCTCCAGCAGGGCTGCACTGAAAGGCTGCGGTTGTGCTGGGCAGCTACCAGGTGTGAACGTGCATAACTGAATGAATGAGTGTATGCTGAAGCAGGGTGAAGAAAAAAAAAGCCATGCATGCCATACCTACATGTAAATACCAACCATGCACACGGGCTGCACACAATATCTGCATATTCACGAAAGCCATACATAACAGCGCGACTCTGATCAAATGGTTTTTAGCCGCCGCCCTTCCTGCTGAGTGCGGCCAGGCCCAAACAAGCGGCCTTTTTAGAGTTTGTTGCTGTTGTGAGCGGTCGAGGAGGTTTACCTGGCCGAGCACACTGGGCCAGTGTTGGGGCCGCAGGGCGCCGTCATTCACCAGCAGCTCTGCAGCATAAACGCGCCACTGTGTGTGCGCGTGTGTTTGTGTAAATGAATGCACGGCTCTAACACTGGGGCCACTGTCGGCGTGAGTCATTGCACATGTGTGTGTGTGTGTGTGTGTCTGCTTGGCGTGGCAGAGGCCTGGTGCTCTCTGTTAATGAGGGTAATGATTTCATAACAACGGATCAAAATGAGATCACCGCAGATGCTGAATGTGCCGCTGCTCCCCTTTTGTAGGCGAAAATCTCAACCCCTCCACCCTACTCTTCAAACTTAAATTCACTTCACTCCTCTGCTCCAACTTCTAGCTGCCAGATCACCTCCTGTTTGGGAAAAGGGATTACAGGAGAGGTCGTAAAAGGCGTCATACGAAGACGGGGGGTGGAGGAGGTTACACAGAGAAACAGAGAGGGGAGAGAGTGAAACCCAAACCCGGCCCTCCCCAGGGTCAGCAGTGTCATTTCTCCAGCTCCCCACTGAGGGAGCAGGCTGCCGAGTCAATCCCCGGGCCACGCACCTCCGGTCGGGCATGCCAGTCTGTCAGGCAGGGGCTTGGGGAGAGGGGACACGGGGGCTCGCGGTGAGGAAAAGGCCAGCTTGCGTGCCCCGAGGCAGGCTCCGTGCAGCTGTCAGAGTCCCCCTGACCTCCACCCAGTCCACCCGCCACCCTGCCTGTGCCACCTCCAGCCTCGCACAGGGCACCAACCCCGGGCCAGCGGAGGGGCAGGAAGGGCGCCACCACTCCACCGCTCCTTCAGGGAGAGAGAGCGACAGCACGGCGAGGAGGGCCACTGTCTTTTCTCTTTTTTTTTTTCATTTTTACCTGTCATACAAAACACTGCTTGTTACTTGCCCTGTCACTCCTCATCCAACCCACAGAGTGCAGCGAGGGAATTTATAATTTATCAAGCTTGCTTGTTAAAGTCATTTGTGATACATCTGAATGAAAATGAAATGTGTGAATAATATCAGCCAGAGGACATATTTAACTGAATAAAAGGGTGTGTAGATAACTCAATACTTACAGTGACAAATTCAATGCAAGCCACAAACAAATGTTGAATGCATGACAGTTTATATGTTTTTTTATCACTCTAACATGAATTTCTTGTGCCGCGCTGCCCGGCCGTGGCAGGACAGTGATGTCCTCCAGCGCCAAGCTTCCCCCGGCTAATTGGGAATTAACTGTGTGTTTGTACTGGCAACAGGGAGAGCGAGCAGCGAGTACGTCACAGTTTTAGCACAAAACTTTTCATGGAAACCAGCTGAAGGTCACCGTACCACTCTGATCGCTTTCAGCACAGGACGAAATCAAGGGTAGCAGTCACAGAGGAGAGAGAGAGAGAGAGAGAGAGAGAGAGAGAGAGAGAGAGAGAGAGAGAGAGAGAGAGAGAGAATGAGAGAGGTCAACAAACATCCAAAAGTGTTCGGCTTCGGGCCTCGCATGGGCTCCAGCTGTGCGCGTTGCTCGGTGTGAGCGGCCGCTTCACCTCAGCTCGGCAGGTGATGATACCTCAGATAACAGCGGTAAGGCATAGGATCAAAGGAAGGTCAAAGCAAAATAGCGAGAGGCCGCTTGAACAGCAGATGAGCAAAGTCACAGAGAAAATTGTAACGAGAGGCGGCAATGCAAGAAAAAGCGGCTGACTGATTATAAAAAAAGGGAAAAAAAGGATTTCTGCAAATTACAGAGCACCTTAATGTGTTTATATGAGATGCAAATACTGTATTTACAGAGAAATTCTTGACTAACAGCAGCAGTAAGCACTGAAACTCTGAAAATGCTCAGGATAAAGATATTTGTTCATTTGTGTGTCTACTTGATGTTGTCTGTGTGAGCCACAGGTCAGTCCGAGCAACCAGCGGGAGAAAAGGAATAGACTGAAGGTCAATTTTCACCTACCTCCATTAAGATATGCTGGATGTCTCTTTCTAAACTTCGGATTTCTCTCTGTTTATATCTCACCTCACTTCACTGCTTGTGTTTTTTTTTTTTATTTTGTCAGTTGTCTCCAGTAACATGATTAAGTAAAAGATGGAATAAATGTTTAATTAAAGTTCATGCGAGGTGCATGAACAAAGAAAAAATCTCCTCAAAGACTAATAATATCAGATAACCATCTCCAGAAAAAGAACTAATCCCTCCAACTCTCTGAATCTGGAGTGCAGTCCTGCAGTGACCCCTTTCACATCTAATATTGATGCTTTCTGTTAAACGTCCCTGCGAGGTAAATAAGTGTCTTGAAGCATTGAGCGCCACAAGGAGCGTAAAGCCATTTTAATGCATTTTTCTGGGGAAAGTTTTGGCGCTGAAGTGGAGGTCGACACGAGTATTCGACTCTGACGGCACACAGTGACAGACAGGCTGTTTGTCTCCAGCCACTTTGTACAAGAGGCAATTAAAAAACAGGAAATACTCCCAAAAAACAAACACACACACACAACCAACATCTCAGCCAAACTTGTAACATGTTTTTTTGCGGTAACACTTCCATGTATTTCTTGAGTGAGGAAACCACCATTTAAGCATCCATTTTTTTTCTTTTAAAGACTTGCTCATGGTCTATACTGTAACGATGACAGGTAAGATAATGAAACTACTGAAACGATTTGAATCCAGATCACCCAATTTCAAGCCACAGCTGAAACGTCCATGTGGCTTTGAGGTAGTGCTGCTGGTCCATTTCTCTTGTAAGCAAACAGGGAGACACTTCAGTGAAGTATTTGTTTCTCTCCATGGCGGCAAAACACGCCGAAGGTTACCTTTTTAAACCCAATTTGTGTCTGCAAACATTATCACTGTGTGGCTGCTTCCTATTCATGTTCTCCCTAATGACGAATACAAAGAAAAAAAACCTGACAGCTACACCAACAGAGCCTTGTCTGGAAAAGAAACTGCGCCCGGGAGTCAGTTGGGCTTGTTTGACGTGATTTATGCTCGAATCCAGGGCTCAGCAGAGAGGATATATGCGCAATGTGTCAGTACCAGTAAGTTCACGTTATGCACGCGCGAGGTAAGATTAGAGGGAGGCTCATCCTCTCTAGGAGTAATGCTGCTTTCACCTCAAGTGCTAGTCTGCGTTGAGAAACCACAACACTTTGAAAGTAAAGGTTCGACATGGAGAGAGGAAGTTTTTCCGTCCTTGCCTTCTCATTTGTGTTCATCACAACGACGCAGCTGGCTTAACACAACTGGTTTGGTTTTAAGTAACAGCCAGCAACTGAGACCATGCCAAAGTTTGAAAAGCACTTTTGAATTTAGGTTACGCATGTCCACACAGACTGTAATTACTGAAACCAAAAGTCCAAACACCATCTCCTCTCCTTCCTCTAGGTAAAAACTCCTGAATGCCAAACTCTCCCCTGCGAAAAAAAATACAAGCAACAAAACACAAATGACTGCGAGAAACTTATTGCACACTTTATCATAACAGCAAGACAGATTGCAGCATTTATCAGCCAGGGCTCCAAAAAGTGCTGTCCATAAATAAAGTCTGCCCAAAGCAGCCGTGCTACATCAGTTTCTCTGAATCAACCCTGTGATATTTCACTTGATTTATCAGACCTCTTACTTGTTACAACAACTACTGAGCAGCGAGATCGCAGCAAAAGAGGAGATCAGGTTGAAAATCCAATATAACCAAGTGACAGTTTCACGCGCTCCTCTATGACCCTGCTCGATTTAGGAAGACAGACCGATTCCTGACACACTCTTCTCTCTGTACAGTCATGATAATGTGTGTGTGTGTGTGTGTGTGTGTGTGTTTTTATCAGGGCACTGCTGCCAGCACTGATGAAATAGAGACGTCAAAACTTCAAGAATCCCTCCCTGAGCGGACAGCTGTTAAATCTGTCATTATTGGTCCCAGCAGACCATATCTGACTGTGTGTGTGTAGAATTAATGCTCAGTGTGAAAACACATCCTTCATGTGCCATGATCTTGCATGCTAAATCAAATTTCCCCCTTTTTCAGAAAGGCAATGAACCCTGGATGTCCAGTCAGTTAGAAGATGTAGCTTTCTGCCCATCAGCAGGACATGAAGATGCAACAGAGCACAGTCTTATTTAAATATTTTAGCTTTTTAAAGGATACTGTATGTGTTAAAGTTATTGTCTCCTGATTACTATTCCCTGTGTCAGAGGTGAATAGAAACACTGCAAAGCCTGATAAGCTCACTACAGTTTTATTAATACGTTTAATATTCAGATTTTGAATAAGAAGACTGTGCATTAAGGTGAATTGCCCTTTAGGTAAGAAAAAAAAATGAGTATTTGTTTGCTGTAATTACACAAAATGTAATATCAATAGGCCACAGCGCGGAGCTCAAAGTGCACCAGGAGGGGAACTTTTTGACATTTTTCAGTGGAAAATGTTATTAAGTAAGATTATTAAGTCGGGAAATGGCATAATGTTGGATACGGAGGAGGATGGAGAGCGCAGAGAGCAGCAGATGTTCCCAATACAGACCTGGAGCTGAGTATGAACTTAAATAGTTGTTTTAGGATATTCTACCTTTGTCAGTTTGGGCGAGAAGATACAAACGAGGTCCAAGAAAGAAAACCCAAAAAATCCACATCACACTAATCCCAACTTAAAAGCTTCACACTGATCTTTTAATTGATTGACTCATTAATTTGTTAGATTGGTTTGTTCACATGTTCTTCATCACCATTTTTTTAAGGGACGACAAGTGGCAAAAGGCGATCGGACGTCTGGCGCCGCTGATGCGCAATTACGCACAACAACCTCCAAAATCCGCCGTCCGACGAGCGCGCTTCATCCTCCGATCCAGCCAAATCAAACTTTGTAACAGCACATTGTTTCATCCACTCCTCAGTCTTTTAGGGACATCATCCAAACTGTGCACCTAAAACATCCAAGCTCCATTTTTCAGCCACACACACACGCAAAAAAAAAAAAAACTTTCGCTCCTCCTCAGACGGCTCAGAGCGCTTCGTCTTACCGGTGCCGCTCCGTGTCCGACTCCCCCGGTGCTCGTCCGTGCCCAGCGACAGACAGACAGAGGAAACAGATTGGTACAGACTGGCTGCCTGCGCAAAGACGCAGAGCTGTCCAGAGCAGCGGTTCGGTCAATTTTACGCACAGACATGCTAGACGAGGCAGGAAGCGACTTTTAACAATAAAAGGCGTGAATGAGGAGATGCACGTCACAGCTGGTGTAATGTAAGAGATTAAAAAGTGCCTTCCAATAGGTACTTTTTTTTTTCATGAGGAGAGTTTGGCATATATATATATATATATATATATATATATATATATATATATATATATATATATATATATATTTCCAATCAAGGTCAGGCCTGCAACATGTTAATCATCAGGCAACAAACCCTCTTTAAACAGGCCTATGATTACAGATACTTTCATAATCATAATTTAAAAGGATATTTATAACACAATTCGACATTTATATGATGTGTGAGGCTGTTTTATTAGTATTTTTTGGATTTACTTTACAACACAAGTGGAGTTTTATTTTGAAATTCGCAGCCAGATGTCTTCGCCCTTTCCATGATGAGTGGAGCTTGACTGGTCAGCTCAGCCTGGTGCAGCTCCAGCATCAACACATCACGGATCTGAAGAGTTATTTACCCTTGTGACTGTCATTAACAAAGACAATTTAGATACTTTAACTTTATCTACATTAGGAGGTGACAAATAGTTTCATTTACAAGCACACCCCCCTCCCTCTTCAAACATTTATGGTTCGTATTTGTCACTTTTATGTAATATGACTTCACTAATATATGTCCCCGCAAATAAGAGGCTCCACAAACTGAGCCAAGGGGATTTAGTGGGTGTTAATTAAGTTCTATATAAGAACAAGGTGGTTTCCTAATGGACGTGCACATGGCCACCTGACCCTGTGGTGGCACGTCCAAAGTAAAATTGGCCTAAATGTAATGTGACAGGCAGCATATAGACTGCTCAATGAGGTGTTTATGCCTGCAGATTTGAACAGTTTCCCAGACTCCAAAATAGTTACCGCAGGAACAATAAACATCCCACGGTGCCAGTCTTGTTCTTGACATCCAAGAAAAACATTGTTTAGCTTGCAGAGTTTTCTGATGATGAGGATTTAATACTTGCCTTTTTTTTTTTAAATAAAAAAAGGGTCTTTTTATTTCATTCATTTAATTCAGGTCATTTGTTCCATTTAAATCTGTTTTCCCATTGACTTGATTTTGATGTGATGTGATTAAAGGAAAAAAGGCCCCCGATTACAGCGTGGGTCCCTTCGCGTTGGCGTGCCAAACAGGCGAAAACGCGAAGAACAGGGTTGTCACCGGTGAGGTGATGAATCCTCTCGGCTCGACTATTTATGAGCACTAGATATGTCCTCCTTCATGCAAATATGCTGGTGCTGGAACAAGCGGTGATCACAAAAATAACCTGAACACGGGGACCACAGCGAAGGAAACACAACACCGTCGTCTCTCCATGCTAACGTCGGCCCTCAGCACGTCGGACTTAGATGCCTTAAGAAGTCCTAAATCCATTAATGTTGACTTTGTGGCATCCTTTGAGGTGAGAAATATGCCAGATGCACGGCTCCTTTCTCTCATTTTATATTTATTTGGTTTCCCCAGCCCCTCTTAAGACCCCCTGGTAATGGCTAAAGGGCAGGGTGTACTGTAAGCCAGACTTGGAGCTCCAAGACGTATCTGGCTGGTCACTGTCCAAACCCAGCACCCCATCAAAACCAGCACACACCTGCCTCACACAACCTGACAGTGCTGATTATAGGCTGCTTACTGTGGTAAATAAAGTGTAAACTGTGACCTTTGTTCCTCATAAAAGAGGCAACAACCTCTACTTTTAAGTCTGAAAATGAAGGTTGTTTTTTTCCCCCTCAAAGAAAAAGTCTGACAATTTCTTTCCACCTCTTGCCGGGACTCAGATGAGATGCCTCCCTCATGTCTGCGCGGTAAATATAAAGCTGCAAGGTAACGAAATCCACGTCTATGCCAGCGTCTCTGGAGCTCCCCAATTAACACATCACATGCTGTTTGACTCGCATGAAAACAAAAGTGTAAAAATGGCACTTTTGTCACATTTCGTGCAGACCATTTCTTGGCAGGGACCAGTAAATTCCCAGATTCCCTAGCGGTTGCCTGGCAACTGCTCCCGACCATAGACATACAGCGGTCCAGCACATTACCCACCCAGCTAATTGTTGCTTTTACACTTTTTTTTTTTTGTGCGGAATAAACAAATATGATATAACGTGTTAATTAGCGAGCATTAGAGGTGCAGAGGAATGGGCAAAGCTAGCTGTTTCCACCCGTTCCCAGTCTTTGTGCTAAGCTAAGTTGCAGCCAAGTAACGTCATCATGCAGACATCAAGAAGACGAGCATCAGTCTTCTAACTGAACAAAATGTCAAATTATTGCTTTAAGGTGTTATATTAGAACTTAATTTAAAAGGTGCATATTATGAAGGCCTGTCACTCTGAATAAAAAAGGTAAATAACTAAGAATAAACTGATTTGTTATGATTAAAACGCCTTTGGTCTACATTTCTGCTCCTTCTTCTTCTTCTCTTGTTTCTTTATTTGCATGCAGACGTCCAATTCTCGCCCTTCCACTGCATAAATCGCCACTCTGGTCTGCAGAGCTGTACAGTAAAAATCCATAAATCTTGACAGGCCTCTATAGCCTCTCAAACCTCCCACTCCCACTGTTCTCAACAACCTGTCCATGCGTCAACCTGGTTTCCACGGCAACCAGAGTGGCAAGCTGTGTCTGTCCAACGTGAACTTTAAAACCCATCTTTAAATGGAGGCTTTTGATGGACCGGCAAGAGCGGAGTCGGGGGAAAAAAGAAAAAGAAAAAAAAACAAGCAAAACAAAAGGAGGGCGGGCGAAAGGAACCGAACGATGGCACTTCAGGCAGTTGATTAACTTCAGGGTGAGTGCAGCCAAAGTGGCATGTATGAAGAAGAAAAGAAAAAGAAATATGGAAATGAAAACAGAAAAAAAAACGCACCTTTCCATTTAGATTTCCTTTTTACACCCAAATGCATCCATACCTCTGCATCTCCATCACTATATGAAGCTGTAAAGATAAATATGTAAATATACACTGTATTGCATGTTCACAAGGAGCACTCTTTTCTTGCACATTCAATCCTGAATCTTCTGAATGGAGGCATTTTTAGAAATACATGATGGTTTTGTACAAAGCCCCACTTCGGTGTGACTCCTGTGTACCTGGGCTGCTGCACTGTAATGACACTCAGCTCCCTGGGAAATAAGTCATGGATTTAATGTGTCCCTGTATAAAAGAAATAGAGGTGGGGGGTGTACTTAAAATCCCATAACCCACTGCTCCATGAGTTATGGTTTATGGACACGCTGCTGCCCCGTTCGTGGTCACTTGCACTTGGCATTGGCTTTAATTAGAAGGGACTTGTGGGATTACCATCGAACTAATTATGCTGGCACTAATGGCAAAAAAATATAAAGGCTGGTACAAATGAGAGGGTTGCATGTCGACTTAGGTAAAAAGGGAAAAAAATAAAATACATCAAAACAAACAAGTTTCAGAGAAGAGGACGCAGTTACCGTTTCCTCAGACATTTATCAACTTCCTGCGAGAGAAATTGCTTGATAATCTGCACCACAGACGCCGTCAGTCAGACTTCACTTGTCCACGTAGACTCAATTTTCTAGATGCCTGCAGTGGGACAGATTCATACGTGACTGACAGTTACCAAATGAAGAATCGCTGCTAAAGACGGGGAGAGAGGGAGGGAGGGGGAGGAGGCTGCTTTGATATGAGAAAAGTGCAGCGTTATAAAAATGGTTAGATTTACATATTGTTAGTTAAAATGATGTATTTGATTTGATCAAATATAAAATATTAGTCAGAGAGTGACAATTTTAGTTTTGAGAGTTGAGAGTTCAATTGATGTTTAAGATTAAGACCTCACTTCAAAGTAGCGCTTTGGCCCACATTTTCCCTTCTATTAAATAAATAGTAGGAAAAATATGTTTAAGGGCCAACTTTAATGACTTATGATAAACATGCCACCAAATATTGGCAATTATAGGAAAAAGAAGCAATTATTGACAGTTAGAGGTGGTTTCAATACAAAGAGTATCACCTTTTCGGGATGTTAAGTAAAGGTAAAAATGTTTCTGCCTTCACGTCGAGGTGTTTTCACGAAGAAAAAAAGAGTTTTACAGTAACTGTCGATATTGCTGAATTGTGGTGTGATGAATTTGTGATGAGCACCTTTGTCAAACTCCTTCATGTTCTGTAATGAGCGCAACTGAAGTCACTTGATTAAATCTTTGAAGGCTAATCAGAACGTGCACTGATTGGATTAGTATGCACGCCTTTACACGTCGCACAAGGGTCCCATTGTGATTAAAATGAGTCTTTTCTCCAGTATTTGTTTCCAGAGCAGGTTTTGTTCACCTGGAATATAACAAACCATACAGGTGTTAATGTTAGGGTCTTAAACGACGAATTTAAGGTACCGCAGGAGGGTCTTTTGCCATCACCTGAGTAGCCGCTGCAGCCATATGCTAACAGCACCCGTAGCCAAACTGTCTTGTGTGATTTATAACTTAGCAATTAACCTCCCAGTGCCACCGGGTGACTTTCATGGTATTTTCCCCGGTGAGAGAGAAGCAGCACCAGCAGAGGAACAAAGCCTCCCAAGTCTCTCACTACCTCGGCACACTATGAGTTTTTTTTTTTTAATTCCACGGGGAGGACGAGGAAGCAAAAACCTATACATATTAATAAGCAGAAATGTCTATTCCCACACCTTTTACCCAGAGGAGTCTGCTCCCGAGCTGAACCACCGTCAGTTTATCAGAGAAGATTCACCCTCTGGCAGGTATATCTTAGGTGCAATATTGCGCGCATCCTCTAAAAATAGTTTATTGTACAACACCTGCAGGGGGGGAAAGTTTAAATGCAGTCTTTGTGGGTCTTGACAGCGACCACGCATAAGAGTCCAGAAAAGCACTTCACTTTGCAGAGACTGAGGCCTTTTTGCTCTTGAACTTACATTATACATGATTGCCCGCCACATCTCTCAACAGTATTAATCGTCCGAGTGACGCACATGAGCCATCTTCACGCCTCTTTTGCACGGCTGGAGCACTGAGGGGGATGAGAAATTTGGCTTGTAAGCATATCATCAAATGCTCCGTCTTTTTGTGCCATCTTTTTGCCCATGAATGCATACCTGGGTACTGATTTCACCGTGTATATTTATATCAATAAGACAGGAATTGGCCATTCTTGATGTTTCATAATCAGTCTAAATCTACTCCTGCTTAAAGAAACCAAAGCGTAGCCTCAACTGAAGTGAATGAATCACCTAATAATCATTATGTAAAACTATTTTCTGTCCCCGTGTAGCCTTGGAAGGACACTGAATGAGAAATATGCCAGAGAATGGCAGAACGAAATGAACAAAGGCTCCAGCAATACCGCGGACGTATTGATATCTCATTCTCTCCTCTATCGGCACATCTTGGCCCATTCAGAAGTAATGAAATGGTCATAGCTCACGAACCCACAGCCTCGCTTAATTACACGACAGAGACAAAAGAGAGAGAGTTAGAAGGGAGAAAACGCATAGATACGCTGAATACATTTGCATCTTTACCAAGTTTCTCATCACGGTGACATTGTACGCGCTAGGAAAGAAAGACGAGGAAAATAATATATTCTAGCACTTCTTAGGTTTAGCAAAGGCGACGTGCTGCACGAAGGAAATGAGGCAGCTCATAATCGTCGTCTATTAGCTGCATCTACACATATAATCACATGGAAATCATTTATTTTCTCCTGAATTCTGTCTGTCTGATGATTGCCTGATAAGTTCTCCCAGCAACGCAGCAACATTTCCACCAGGAAACTACACAGTTTGCACGATTACATCAGGAGAAGGAAGGTGTGGGCGAAAGAACAACCACAAAGAGCCCCCCCACTGCATTTTAAACAATTATAATATTTTTTGCCAGGCTTGGCAAAGGGTTCGTGCTTGGATTTCCTCCCACGGTCTGAAGACTCGCAGGTCCAGTGAAGTGGAAAGCCTAAACTGCCTGTAGGTGTGAGTGTGAATTTGTTTGTCTATTTGGTGGTCCTCCGATGGGCGAGCAACCTGCCCAGGGTGTCCTCTTGCTCCTTTGGGCTCGCTGGCAGCATCAGTTCTATATATGGCAACGTCAAACCCTGTCTGTCTTCTGGACGCTCGCTGCACCACTTTGGCCCACAAATATTTCAACAACTACTTCACGAATGCTATCAAATTTTGTACAGACATTTATAGAGCTGACTTTGCCGAACCTCTGACTTCTCATTTATCAGCATTATCACCATCTACATTTCAATCTAACTTTGCTCAGCTAAACTAAGGTGGTGATCTTGGAATATTCACTCCATTATCTTATTATTACTCCACTTATATGGTTCCCTTTTCTGGACTAGTGTATATTTCTATGAGAGAAACAAGCAAGTTATCATGGAGCAGCATCCCAGCACCTGCATCCCAGAATGCAAAGCACACCTGGCTGCAGGTGTTGAGGGTCGTATCGATGTTGGATGCTGGGATAGACACGGGCCTTTGTGGTCCTGAGTAGGTCATAATGCCCCAGGTTAAGATAACGTTAAGATTACGTTAAGATTTTTCAGTAATGAAGAGACATTTAATAGTGATTTATGGCGAATGTGGCTCACTATAAATATAAAGATGGATAACTTGCATTCAATATCATCTAATATAATCTATCCTGTAAGTTTAATTGATTTGTTACGACCAGAAGTGAAAGTCCCCTGACATGATTTTTTATGTTTTTCCTTCTACATTTTAAGTTTGTGCCACAGAAATATACAAATGATGACTGCACCTGTGATTGAAAACGGAGGTAACGCAGTGTGACACGAGTAATTGACGGCGATACCTGGCCGTATTCAGTTGTTCACGCGCAAAAAGCCAATAACGGGGAAGAGGATGCTTTATGGTGCACATTATCATGTCAAGTTTATTGAAGACTCAAACATTAACCTGGGCCGTCGTGGCGTGGCCATTATGATTTATACATGCATAATTTGTCTGTCATGTCACATCAGCGCAGACGTTTCAAGGATGACTGATTTGCATGCTTTGATACGCGGTGCAACGGGGTGTGAAGCTGTTAGGAAAAGGCTGAAATATGTTCTTTATTGGACTTTATTCTGCTCGATTAGATGCAGGTATTTCGTTGTTGTCCAGCATTACCCTCCATTATTACCTTTATTTTCCACCCGTCAGTCTGCGTAAGGTAGCAATCCCCCTCGCACACCTCCGCACGACCTCCGAATCATATTTGTCTGTTTCCGTCAATCTTTATTTCCCCCTCCCCTTTCGGTCCCACCTCTCCCTCTCCGTCTCCCCCTCCCTCCCGTTCCTTTAATCGTTCTGTTTTCTGCTGAAGGTTACTCTTGCCTGCAGGGCTATGAAAATGTCAGAAAGACCCACTCCATTTTCAGCTACGTAAATAGCCATTTCCCGCCAGAGCAAACCCACTTTCCCGGGTCTGACCTGCCACGTCGCACATTGCACTTCCCGCCTCCTTCCTCTACGCTACCTAAGCACGACACTGGGGGGGTGAAATGAGCGGTGCTCCTTCGCTGCTTATCTGTCATTTGGATATATAACGGAATGCCGCCACTGTCCCCTGCATTCATCTCCGTCCTTTTAAACAACCTGAACTCACGAGGGAAAAGCTGAGCTACACAAATTCAAATGAAAACTGCTCTTACTGTATTCCTGTAGCGATTCTCCTTCTCACACAGGTTGTGATTAAAAGCTTGTTTTTCCAGGACAAGCAGTAATGTTCATTAGGACAGAAACTACATCTCGTCTGATGAAATGCATATATTGCCTATAGCAACAAGAGGAGTGCTGCGTGGCTTGTAATTTTCAGTATTTACGGCCTCTAATGGACAAGTAAACTTCTATTAATCACGTCTTGAAATAAGGTTGAAATATTCAAATATATTCACAAAGAATATGCAACAGTCATGTTGAAATAAAATGCTAATTCCGGCTTTCCAGGGCTCACAAAAGAGCAGAAATGGACTTATTAACCTTGCCTAAAACCACTTTGTACAACCTAAACCTGAAACAGCCTGCTCACACTGTCATTATAATTCATCAGCGCAGGAAGAAATATGGGAAAGTGTGTGTTTATTGACAGGCACGGAGAAAGCACTTACACTGCTGAGGAGAGAGCGTCTCACACTTCTTCAAGTCACCAGTTCCATTAAAACTTTATTCTTTTAACACTCAGGGGACAAATGCTCTTTTAAGGCTGAGTGTGCGTGTTTTGTGTAATCCTCTAAAGGTTTAGTGTTTTCTCTGAATTAGAACAGAGCTTTGGATGCAGCGGTGAGAGGCGGTGTGGGTTTGGAAAGATGCTGCAGAAATATTAAACCTGGATTTGTGCCCTGAGTCTTTTTAGCGAATAGAACAAAAAGAAAAAAAATCACTTATTTGATCTCTCGTGTTTTGTAAAACAACTGTTCTTGCTCCTCTGCCCTGCATATCCTCACGCTTTTGAGAGTAAGCTCCCCGCAGGTCATGCAAGGCTAGTTCATTTCCGTGTGCCATGTCCCAAAAAGCCCCAACGCGCTGCGCGTCACTCCCGTCCTCCACCTCTTCTCTCCTTCGCTAACGCTCCCCTGATCTTCCCTTTCAATTTCCTGCAGCTCCGCAAGACAATGGAGAGCTACATCAAAGGCCTGCATGAGGGGTTTGATAGCTCACATCAGCAAAAAAAAAAAAAAAAAGAAGAAAAAAATCACTCACACACAATTTTCGTTCAACAGTATTTGGACTGGTCTCATCATCTTTCAATGCACTTGCGACAGATTATATTTTCTCAGAGGTTTCCTTTTGAGAAAGTCAAGGAAAAGCATTTCCCCGGGGCTTGATCAATTTCTACAGGCGACAAAACAAAATGTAAGGAACACGCATACAGTGTGACACCTGAAAATAGACAACCTGTCCTCCACACGTATCACATTGCAGCTGCCAAAGCCGCGTTATAGACTGAAACTCGCGGCCTCATATGTTTTCCTCCAGTCTTCACACTGACACGACATATTGATTCACGCGGCAGCCCGACCACAGGTTTTGCGTCAAGTGTGGCTGCAAATGTACACACAGATGGGAACACGCGCGCCATGTGATAGAGCTGAAATGACAGAGAAATGATGCACACAGAAACATAATTGAACGCTCCAGATATAAAATTACCTCTGGATGCAGTCAGGCTAATTTACCTTGGTTTACTCAGTGTTGTTCCTCTCTTAACAATGGATATAGTGAGTCGAGGCTGTCAGTCTGGCACTGCCCTCCTGCTGCGCCTGAAAATGACTTTCAACAGCTTGATCAAATTAATTGGCTTGACTGTTGGGCAGAGAGAGATAGATAGACCATTAGCTATTGAAAGGGAAAAGATTGACAAGTATGTTGTTTCTCAGGAATAATTGAGAAGGAGGACCGCGGCTGCAGGGAGAGTGAAGGGCACACAAAGAAAGCAGGCCTCGGATGAGGACAAAAGAATAGATTTTGCAAAAATGAGCCTGCTTTGTTTCCTCGACTTGGCAGGAGTCAGATGTTTTGCTGCGCTCTGTCTTGTGAAGCATGACTCCCTTTTCTCCTCAGACACAAAACCTATCATTTGGACATTTGTGGATAGACGAGAGAAAAGCAGCTTTACCAGAGACAGGAATAGACATTTTGAGGGATGCGAAAAAAAAGGGGGGGTGTGGCAGCATGAAAAGTATTCAGTGTGGATGCAGTGTTTTTAATATACTGCAGCGTATGATTAGTTTTATGAGAACATCCAAAGCCAAGAAAAACAACAGAAACAAGGATCAAGGCTTGAACGATGTTGCTAATTACTATTGCGCCTGCTTACGATGCACCATGAGGATGAGCCGGGGCGGCGAGGATGCCGTGCCGCCATATAGCTGCCCGTGTGAGGGTCGCTCGGAGGGGAGGGCATTGCGGCGGCAGAGGTATGGAGCTCGTTCTAATTGGATCTGTCAAAACTCGCCAGCAGTTAATGTAGTGCTTCTATTAGGCAAAGCTGCAGCCCATGACCTGCAGCTCTCCTCGCGTGATCGATGGCTCCATTTGCTATTTTGCGGCTGTTGGTGCTGCTGTTTTTTTTTTTGTTGTTGTTGGCGAAGGTGATGATGACGATAGAAATCGTTGAAACAGCTGGTCTGAAATTTCAGTCAGTGGCAGACAAAAACGGGCCTGTTGGATCTGATTTAGATGTGATATGGAGGTGCTATTGTGCACGTTTTTTTTTTTATGTAACCTGTGGTTAGCAGATGAAATGCTCCTTGGACTGGGAAGTAATGGATAATGTTGTTTAATATATTCTTGACACTTTTGTTCTTATTTTGGGGGTTTTGGGAAGACAAAAAAAAAAGAAAAAAAAATGATATATGAAATATTATTGAGCATTGTTTTAGGGAGCCAGAGGCTCAAAAATTTCATTGCTACTCCGTGTAGTTATTGTGCAAACGATAATAAAATCTTGAATCTTGATGTCTGCCGCTGAGACTTCTGTTGCTGCCCTGATTCAATGGAGGAGAGTGGAACTTTGTTTGTGCTGCTGAGGCGACTGAAGATGACACTTTAATAGCTCAACAGCAATAAATCTTCCCCGATACGATATCCTGTTGTTCAGGAGAATCTCGGGGCATTGCTGCAAACACCGCCGGTATTATCTCCAGTTCTTCACCTTCTGCAGCTCTGCCCTCGACATTGTTGGTTTGACCCTCCGTTGCCGCTTTTTCTAACAGTATTTCGAGTAAACGCTTGGTCTCTGGTTACAGTAAGTCACTCTGGAAACGAGCACGACCTATAACATACCCAAAAATATAAAATGTAAGTAACCCATTCTGAGGTTTGCAGCAGCCTCTGCTCTCCTGTGATTGTCTCAGAGAGGGGAAAGGGGATCAATACCTCGCTTCGCCAGAGCCTCATAAATCTGTAGAAATCTTTTTATGCTATGTGAGCCCTCCATTATCTCTGGCTCCAGCAGGCACACGGAAACGAGGCTTTTTCTAGGTCTGACCGGGCTGCTCGGGGATTGTAGCGGCGTTTATCAAGCCAGCCCCGCGAGACGTGTCGTGTTGTTGTCGCCGTGCCTTTCTGTTTGCATCAGATTTCTGGTAGTCTGTTCTGGCGAGGTTACAGATGATGAACGACTTCACTTTTGTCGTTCCTCCTGGACGTGCTGCTGCTGTTCCTCCGCTCGAATTCGGCCTCTGACTTTTCCACGCTCTTTTCCACGATCCTCCTTATCCACCCATAGATAATCAAAATTTTTCCCCCTTTCACGCCCTCTCCTCTGCCTCCTCTGTCGTCCTGTCTTCATCATTCGACACTTTTCAGGGCTGTTGTAGTACTCTCCTCATTCTTCTCGTCTGTATTGAAATGACTGCTTCATACGAATGAAGATTTTGCAGCACAATCGATACCCTCGGCACCGACCTCGGGGATGGCCTGTTTTTAGTCGAATGCTTTTAGATTCCTTGCATGTGTGCAGTTGTTTCAGCCAATGAAAAGCGCCCCTGGCCTCGCCTCGAGAGGGTAAGTGAACACTCCCAGCTGTCACACACATACACACTTTCTCAGACAAACAACTAAACACACGTTGACAGTTTATGTACTCATTCACTCACCATGTTGGGATACAGTGTCTTGTCTGCAACTAACAAGTATTTTCCCCGTTAATCATTTAATCTATAAATAATTCTGAAAGTAACATCTTCAAATGTTTTTGTTTGTCCAACCATCAGTCCAAAGACAATTTATAATGATATGAAACAGAAAAAAAAGCAGCTATGTTCCCTTGTTTACTTGATAAATTACTTAATGGCGTAATCAGTTCTTTATGTAGGGCTGCAACAATATATTTGCTATATTTGCTATATATATTATTATAATATAATTCCATTATTTTATTGATTAAAATCACTTTATTGTCACAAGCAACAACTAAAAATAGTTTGTTTGATCCCAAAGATGTGCAATTTACTAACAAGGGGCTTAAAAAGAAGCATAGATTCAAATTGTATAGAATTTGGGGCATTTTTGCTTTAAAAAACACTTAAATGATGAAGTGATTATTAAAATAGTTGATTCATTTTCTGTTGATCAACTAACTGACTAAACTTTTTTTGTCCGTGTACTCATTTATTCTGCAGCATTGTTTCAACGCCACTTGTTTTTGCAAAAGGCAAAAGCCATCTGAGTTGATTTGAGTGCAACTGAATTCATCCAATTGACTCTCGCACATGCACACGCGCTTCAAACGAGGCCGCGCTCAATCATCCTCCAGCGATCAGCGGACACAAGAGTAAATAAAAAACTGTGTGCTGTCATACGAGTCCGCAATAATCCCCACCAGCCTGAATGACTCAAAGAGACTCAACATGGATTAATAACAGGGATTAGAGTGACACGCGCTGCAGTCAATGGCAGAGACAGAGGAAGGGGGACAGAAACACATTTATTTTAGTCCAAAACCAAACGAGCTATGTGCACGGATAGACGCTAACAATAAATATGTGAAGCACTACAATTACCCACAAACATGACTGTCAACAGCATTTACATCTCCCAGATGATTTGAGGTGCGTTAATATTTATACTGCTAATATGTCATAATGTTTTATGGACTAAAACACAGACAGCAGCCCTTTTGGGAGAATTATTTTGCAGGTAAAACAGCTGAACAATCTGCAGGGAGGCACGTCAATGAAGGACTTACTGGGAGTTCATCCTCGAGTTTTAAGAGTCTGATAATCGAGCAGGCAGTTCTGTCGAGAGGAAGGCAAAAGAGGAGGAGAAGATGGCGAGGGGGAGACAAAAGCCCAGCCGCAAAGTGGCATACAGCAAAGACGACGAGCGTCCCTTTCATCTGCCCTGTAATAAAGCATGAAATAGGCTGGGTAACTCTCGACCCCGGCATCCACACCAGAGCTGGAGTCCACTTCAGAGAGTGACACCCTCAATCAGAGGAGACGCGTGACAACAAAGCCGCAGCCTTTGCCTGCTGTAATTGCTTTCATGTTGCATTGAGAATACACACAAACATCTGGGTGTTAAAAAGGGAACATACCATGAAATCAAAAACCTGGAGAGGAAAGTTCTGTGTAAAAATTTAAAACGCTCTCCGTCTTGAATTCATCCGAGAGCTCTTTGATGGGAGCCAAGACATGACCGGGACCGAAATAGGTCGAACAACAGAACGAGACAGAGATGTCAAAGAGACCCACGCTGCCTGCAAACGTATCGACTCACAGTCCTGTACGTCCACACAGGGCCGGGCGGCAGCTCGACATCCGCCTTGAACTCCAAATAATGCGCAGGTGACATACACAGCAACACGCAGTGGGACAAAGCAAAATGTCACCACCTATCTCGTCGCTGAAAAGCAACTCGACCCACTGCTGCTGCCGTGAAAATGGAGACCGCGAAGTCTCATCGCCTTGACAAGAAGGCCGACGTGCAACGCAGCGAGCAGACAGCACAAGCGGCTGGCTGACAGGCAAACCGATCCCAGAGGAAAAGCCCGTCGTGGTGACTGGCTCGCTGTACTGTACCAGATATTTGTGTCTGTCATCGTCTCTGTGTCCTGTGTGAGTCCTGGAGAGCTGATAACTGATGACAGTGTGTGTGTGTGTGTGTGTGAGTGTGTTTCAAGTCTGACACCAGCCTAACAGGTGTGACTTCTGTCTGCTGCCAGAATACTGACCTACTGATGAGCTTTGCCATGCACTCCTATAAATGTTGTCCTGTCACACTAATTTTTCTCCTTTTTTTACTCAGAATTCTTCTTGTTTATTTGCTTATCCTCATTTTATTTAAAATAGGCAAAGAAATTTATATCCAAATCTACATAGATTAATGTAGTTAAATTTTACAAGTGGTGACGAGATGATCGAAGGGATCAGAAAGAAAATAAATATTTCTGTCACACATAATATTTTTATTTTTCGGCATGCCGGCAGCACGACAGCTCGTCTCTCTGACTGAAATGTTTCCACGGCTACTGGATGGATTGCACATCATTGCTAAAGGTGGTGCACGCATTCATCGTGGCCAGAGGATGATTCATGCCGGCTTTGGTGATCCCTCGACTCACTTATCTTGTCCGATATTTCAACGTCTCCTGGACGGTTCAGTCACGCTTACCAGAGGATGAACTGTCTGAACCTTTCCAATAACTTCACTCTGCAGTTCACACTTAAACTACTGCAGTCAACTACTAGATGGATGAATTTGGCACAGACTTGACTTTTTCACGAGCATCGCCATGCAGTTCCCCACTACAGCCAACTACTGGATGGATTGAATATTTCAGGAGCACATTCACACCGTGGGGCATCGATCAGTATCAGGATGAACTGCAGTCATTTTGCCGTTGTCTTGATCTTTTATCTGACACCATCATCAGGTCACAATTTCTGTTTTTGCTGTTGTTGATAGTACCTGCTGAACTAATGACACTCCCTGCAGCTGCACTTTGTGCAAATGTTACTATGCCAACATGTTTAACACTTTACCTGCTAGCATGGTATCAAGCTGACATCACCATTTAGCTGAAAGTGGCCTCACAGAGCTGCTGGAGTCGGGTCTCTGGCTGTTTTGCTGCTCTGCTCTGCTGTTTTGTTGTGTAATGTCGGATATTTTCACCACTTCAGGCATCCAAAATATCCTTCAGCCTGACAAGGTAAAAATCACTCTTTTGTTGAACTGCTCTCAACTCTTGCCTGCCCAAAGAGATCAAACATGTTGTTTTGATCAAAACAAAATGAATTCAGGGCTCCAGATAGCAAAAAAAAAAAAACACATTGAGGAGGTTGCCTCTGCAGACACACGAGGAGAGGAACCGAGAGGAACCACAACCTTCGTGTTTCAGATCAGCTTAACACACCTGAGGTCGACCCTGATGTTCAATACAACGCCGAGGCTGGATGAACTAAAGGGGAACACATTTATTCAAGAGTCCCTCAAAGCTGTTCACATGTCATGTTCGCCGAGGTGTAAAAGTAAAAAATAAGTGGAGCATTCATTCGGAAAAACTCACCTGAGCTGCACCAGTTGACGCTGGAGCTGCGTCACATCTTGCACTACATCTGCTTTATTAGTTTGTTTTGTGCTGAGGAGTTTAAATATCCACTGAACGTATGCTGGAGGTTTTTTTTCTGTACTTTTTAAATGTTAGAAAATGCAGCCGAGTGCACAGGCTCCTGGTGCTCCGAGGTCACCGCGCTTCCATTAACTAATTAGGCTAACGATCTGTCAATCACACATTAAAGGCAAACACACAGGAGTCATTTTTGGATTCATTTTTATTTCCTGCCAGTGATAAAACAATGAAAAACAGAAAAGACAAATGAGAAAATGTTAGAAAATAATTTTTCCAAGAGTTAGAAGAAAGTCAAACGGACTTGAGGTTCTTGAAAATGTTTCTCCTTCCGATCCTACTGATTGGTACAGCGTAAACCCTTTTAGAGAGTCATTAGGCTCATATGTGGACCCCACCTGTTGAGCTGTTTGGGGAGGGCTCTTAAGACTGCATCGTGTCATTGGCTGATAACAGGTGTTGTTGGCCATGCTGTCAAATCCACAAAAATGAACAAAACAGAATAAGTGTTGCAGGAATATCAGTAAAAATGTAAGATAATTTTCAATAAACATGATATTCCTGTGCCTGGTAACACCCCGAGACAGAGGCTGGTCCACCCGAAGGACAAAATACCCAAAAACAAGCAGAGCAATGGGGTGTGTGCGTGGATGCTCAGACCAGGACCTCCATGGAGAAAGGATGCTCTTTTGAAGACTGTAATGTGCATGTTTAGGCCAGACAGAGACAAACAATATGAAAGAGGAGTCTATGTCAAACAGGAGCGCCACTAAATCACATCACTAACCAGAGGAGGTGGTCAACAACACAGTTTATCAGCCACTTAAAGTCTCCTAAAACTGTTAGAAATGACCATGACCTGTGAAACTGTTAAAAAGTGTTTTATTTCATTAAGATATTCATTATTGCTGATTATTTTCTCATTTATATAATGAGTTACATAAACTATATAATGATAAAGATAATGACTTTGATTTGATAAAATGTCAGAAAATAAATAAAAAAGGGTCCTGTATTTTTCCTTAGATTCCATTTGTCATCATGAATGCCGTTATTTCATCACCAAACTAGTTATTTTTCCGTCAATCGGCTAATTGCTTAACTGAATAATGATTTCAGCTCTACTTAACAGTCATTTAATTTAAACATGCCCCAAAAGAAAGAGGTCAGCAGAAGAACGTCTTCATCTCACATTATCTGTGAAATATGGATTTGATGTTGTGACTTAGAAAATTGGTTAAATGATGTCATCTTTTTTAATTTTTTGTGTGCCTTAGATATTAGTAACAAGAGGCCTACTGGAAACATGAGCTGCAACCCCTGAATTCACACACACAGCACACCATGTTATCCTTTGCTCAACTACTCCAAGCTGCTTTAATTTCAGAAGAGAGCTAATTGCAATTAAGATGCATGGGGTGTTGAGCTGGGAAGTAAAAGGAAGCAATCAGTGTTGATTATAGAGCCCGGGCCTGATCAGAGTAAATCACACACTGTACGGCTCCTCTCCGGCTGCACGAATCTGAGTCAGGCATGACACCGGGACAGGGGCCTGTTTTTTTTTTTTTTTGTTTGTTTTTTTTTTTTAGCGTGATTGATTACGTCCACGGCGGCACCACCGAGCTTCTCACGGCGGCACCACCGACTGCAGCTCTCTCCGCCAGATTTGAAGGGATTACAGCACGTGTGACACAACGAGGATGACCTAACCGTGTTTTGCCCGCAGATACTCGCAAAGATGTGTTGCGGGTCAAAAGCGAATATACCCAATATGGCTGCCGGCCTGAAATGAGTTTCCTCGCCATTTGCTGCAGTTTCATAATTTGGGTTTGTTTTGGAAACTGCTCATTATTGCTGAAACTGTGCTGCAGCAAAATGAAACAGCAAATTGTTCCTTCAAAGACTGTTTTCTGTGATTAGCTGTCTGGATCTGCCTTTATTTTGGAGGGGCGGAGGGTTTTGCTAAAAACCGTTTTCACAAAATAAAATGCATCTTTTGAAGCCAGCGTGTTAAGTGAACATTTGCAAGTCTAATAAACCTGTTCCACTTTGTAGACTGTTTAGATGGTGTTAAATGATCCGAGCTGAAATGCACCGATCCAGCAGCACGTAGGGAGCTGCAGCAGTCAAAACATTTTAGAAACTACAAAGAGAAGAAGCTCTCGCAGACTTTGTGGTCTCAGGGATGTTTCTACTTGAAGATACATGAAGAAACGCTTCCATAAAAATTAAGCTGTTTATAGCAGAACTAATCCAGGAAAATGCTCCCTTTCCTCAAGTGAGCACATTTTCTTTTCCAGATGTGACAAACACACATCTGGAGACTGAGACCAACCATCATGTGCCTGCTGTACTGAAGGAGTTTGTGGACCTTGGAGTGCCTTGCTCAAGGGTATGTCAGCAAAGTTTGCTGAGTGAGTGAACGAACAGCACATCTGAAGGTCTGTACTCTTTATTCTCAGAGTCACTGGGCATCATGGACTCTGTGCCCTCAGTTTGGAGAAACACCAGAGAAAATTCCTACTCACAGCACCCGTTAGGGGTCGAAGAGGGAGAGAGCATGTGTCCGACTCCATTCACTAACCCACACCGACACCTAGTGGTTAATCGGTGTAACATAAAATACAAAATATGTGTTCATTTAAAGAGGAGCGTTTATTTCAATTTTATTTCAGCCTTAGTGTTTGTTTAGTTATATTAGCCGTAATTAGCTGTTATATAATAGCAAAAAAAACACAGTGGAAAATGAAGAGAAATAAAAGTCACTGAACAAATATTATTCTTTATTATACTTCTGTAAAACATTTGAATAATCCCAAAAAGTATTTGAGATGATCAGTACATACACAATATCTTCATACAGCAGACACACATACCCGGACATGTTACTGCATCTACGTAAAAATGTGATTAACTGCACTCGAACTACGTAAAAATAAGGATTAAAGGTACTACCGGTCATTTTGACTGTTTTGAAATTTTGCAATGTAATAACTTTGTTGAAATGAAACCCATGCATGTAACTATAGGACCCTGACTTTTCCTAAATGTGTGTATATTTTATTCTAACAATGTTATTTTCTTGGAATTACAAAACACAAAAGAGTTCTGAGTATTTCTACCTAGAAACTCCCAAAACTTACAAAAAGTTCTGAGTAACTATAACTCCCAAAGCTGAGTCATATTGACCCATACCTTATATTATGACCTTTTATGACTTATATGATATTATAGACAGTGTAGAATTTCAGTGTCTCGTAAAAGAAGCCGACTGGACACGTCCAATTCTGCTTCTGTCATTCTGTCATTTCATTTATCTGCTAATTGTTTATGCTGTTGTTGTTGTTGATGTTTATTATTACCTATCCTAATAACGTTAAATCTAATTTATTCTTAGATTTTATATCGATTCTTATTGAAATTATGCAAATAATGTATGAATGGTCAAAATGGCCGCTACTGCTGTGGTAATTCTAGTAGTTATACAGAATTCTGGTAGTTGGAGTGTTAAAAATATTGTTAAAAACAGAGTTCATGAGTTCGTGATGACATGTCAAGTGTTCGTGATGGTTATGTGCGTTGTGTCTCTGCCCAACTTGAGAGGACACAGGCACAAAAACATGCAAAGTGAGCCGGGGCCCTCGGGCATCAACAAAGCTGTCATGCTAATTTCAAGCATGATCGATGCGTAATGGGTTTTAGCACACTGCTGCCTCACTGGCCCCGGCAGCGCTAACGAATGCTAACGCGTGTGGAGGGAATTTTTAAATCATGTCATCTTTAAGCAGCTCAAACAATACAATGATGAGTCCTCTAAATAAGTACAGACCCTCTAACGCTGAACAGACTGAGATAAAAACGGATGAACACACACAGCTCTCGTTGGTGTCTCAGTCGAAGAGGTCAGGGAAGTGGTCTTGGTAGTATTTTTCAAAGCTGAATTCCTCAACAGTGAAAGTGATGTCCTTCCACTTCTTCACGGTTATCCTGCCGGCAGGGGTCTCCAGAGCAAAGTTCTTAATGGCGATGTTGGGCAGCAGGGTGGTCTTCTTGTACTTAATCTCAAATCCCCAGTCCTGTAAATTTAAAACAGCATAAAGGTTACGCCAATAACATGAACCCCAACGTCAGCCACACTGATGAACTGTCTGTTTTAAATGAATATCTAGCAAAGAGCCCACTGTACCTTGTTGCAATTGCCGTTATTGCAACTGATTTTACACCCAGGCTCCCAGTCCTCAAAGGTCCTGTCCAGAATTACCTGCCCACCGACTTTGTAACGTGTCCTGAGAGCAAAGACATGCCACGATTAGGAGTTAAGACGTTTTGCAGGAGCTTCAGCCAGAACGTACTTTTGCATAAAGTGTTGCAGCACACCACTCACTTGAACTCAGGGTTGACGTTGACATAGTGCGCGTTTTCGACGAGTTTGATGTCACTGCCAGAAGCCACGTCCCTGAAACAGTTTCGACACAAGAGCCGGACACTGTGAGCGGGGTCGCGACCCCTCCTCTCCGCTCTGTGGCTCTCAGCAAGTTTTCTGCTAATGACTGCCTGTGTTTGGAGCTCATGTATCTGGAGACAGAGACAAATAAAAAATGTGATGGCGGTAACACTGAAGAATGAGAGTAAGGGGTAAAGATGGGCAGAGTACTGCGCCCTCACCTTCACGCGAAACTCTTCGGGGCTCATGCCTTGGACTTTGGCGATGGCTATTGCGGTCAGCTCTTCCAGATATTCATTGGTGAGCTCCCGGCGCACTTCGCGCCCCCCTTTCTGTGCGACCACCGAATACTGGCTGTCTCTCGCTCGGGCACGTCCGCTGGCCTGCTGCTGGGCAATCTCATTTGTGAGCAGTCCGTAACGCACCACCAGGTTGCATTCAGGGATGTCGAGGCCCTCCTCCGCCACGCTGGTGGAGATCAGGAGGTTGAGAGAGCCGTTGCGGAAGTTGCGGATCGTGTCCGACTGCTCGTACTGCAAGGAGAGAGCACGAGACATACAAAACAGAAAAACACATCTATAGATAACCTGATACTGAACAGAAGGGCTCATTGTTAAGGACTGTATATGAACACACCTGTGTCATGTGAGTGATATCATTGCCGGCCCCGGTGAGGATGGCTGCCCTGATGCCAGCGTCCTGCAGGGCTCTATTGTTTTGGACCCAGTCGTGTAGGCAGTGGATGCTTTTACGGGTTTTACTGAAGAGGATCCCTTTTGAGTTCGCATCTGGACCAAACTGTCCCAGCAAAGTGCCCTGTAGTTTGAGCATCTTCGGGTTCTCGAAGCGAGAATCCTCCGCCAGAGTCTTCAGCTCCGACTTATTCTCTGTGTAAAAGTGGCAATGATATTAAGGCGACATTTAATAGGATTAGGAGAAAGTGCTCTTATTTTGACAATTAGAGCGGGTATATGTTCCAGAATCCTTCATCCATCTCTCTATGGTGCGCACCAGCTTGCCTCAAAAATCGAACAGCTTGCTTTCTTTTTAATCCGCTTTTCACGTAAACCGTTATGTTCTCATTGTTTGTTTTTTTGGTTGTTGTTATTTGAGTTAATTTGCGCAGTGGAGCCTGTGCAGGAGCAGCAACTGAAGCTCCTTCAGATACTCTGCTCTGATTGGTTGTTTTGTTTCGGATGCTGGTGGATTGTTGTCAAGAGGCAGCAGGTGGAGCCAGAGGAGCCTGATTTACATCACAGATTATCTGTCTTATGTATTACTGTCAGAATATAGTGACAGTTTTTGTAAATATGATCAAAAATAATTTAAAATCAAGTTACCTACTTCTACTTTAGTGATTGCTATAATGGTGAAAAATTGCATCGTGAGCATAGCTTTAAAGATAATGCTGCAGCTATTCATATAAACATACAATAATTCGTATTTTTGGATTCCCACCTTGGAAAAGTCCGTGCAGGAAGTAGTCTGTTCCATCAATTGCTGTGTTCATCTTGGACGTATAATAGTGCTCCAGGGAGCGATAAGCATCCATCATTCGCAGGGTGTCATTGATGAGCAGGGCGTCGTTGTACTGTCTGAGGTGGAGAGCACACTGTGCCAGCAGCCTGTTGCTCTCACTTACTCCTGAACGGGAATGAACACAAGTTATATACAAGCATCGTGCGGTCTCCTTGCCAACGCAATGGAGCACCCTTAAAACCAATAACATCCCATGACATGATCAAAAGAAGGAAGTGCTCTTACCGCGCTGCTCTAGCGTCACCACGTCCGCCTCGTACTCTTGCGTGCCGTACTCTCTCAGTCTGAAGTCTGCAGGGATGTTCATGTAATCATGGATCAGCTGCATCATCCACTTCAGATGATCCCCGAACGGATCCTAAAAGACAAGTAGTCCCTTTTTGTTGACTTTCTGTTGACTTTGTATGTGATTACAGCATCTTTGAAATTGTTTTCATGGCTTAAGTTTTTGTTCCTGAAAATATGAGGTCAGTTGAGGCGTGGATAAATGATCAGGGTCTGTTTTGGTTTAGATTTTTATGTTTTTCTACAAACAGACACAAAATCAGCCTACCTGAGGCCTTCTGTCCACAATGTCAAACCTCTTGCGAGGTCTGGGTACTTTCTCCTTCAGCTCAGGGGCGTAAAGTTTAGTTGAAACGATAACTGAGTCCAGGTTGGCACAGATCTGAGAGGGAGAAGATAATGATGAAAAAGAAAAGGAAGAAGAGACAGAGAGTTTTGGGACATCAGACAGACCAGCTCATAGAAGTGACAAGTTTAGTAAAACACCAAGGTGGGGGTAGACCCTGACCTGCAGTACATGATCCACAGCCTTTTCCAGGATCTTTGCGCCTCCCGTCCCTGGCGATGCGGTGAGACCCAGGATCTGAGGCAACTTTCGTTCTCCTTTCAGCTTTTTCTCCAAGTAGCATCCCATTATCTTGTTGTAGACTCCCTCCTTGTGGGTGTGGTGACACTCGTCGATTATCAGTAGAGTGATGTCTGCAAGGAACAACGGAGGTTTAAAGGGTAGGATCGACCTCCATTTTGAGGTTTTGCCATCTGAACTGCCTCACATTAATTCACCACGTCGTCACAATCAGCCCGTTTTTACAGACCTGAGAGCTCAACGTGTTTGCTGTCCTCCATGTTAGTCAGAGCGTTGTACAAGATCTGTGCTGTGCAGATGACCACGTCGGACTTCTGCACCACTTTCCCGAAGAAGTCCTTCTCCTCGTTCTCTCCACTGACCGGCACCAGGGTGTACGCATGGCCCAGGTGGGGCTTGAACTCTTTTGAGTAATGTTGGTCGACAAGGTGAACCTAGAGCGTCAAACACATCCAAAAAAATTGTAATTTGGCCTCTTCTGCTGTACTGGTTGCAAAAGATATCCTCTTTTATTATTTTTATGGTGAAATAGATTTTGGATGATATCTTTTGTGGTTACCTTGTTTACGAGGATCATCACCTTGGCGTTCGGTGTGGTTTCCAGGTGCCTTTTGGCCACATACACAGCAGCACGGGTCTTACCGCCTCCCGTTGGCAGCCAAATAATTGTATTCTCTCCCTGAAGAGGCCTTCGAACCACCTCCTCCTGATATGTGAACAGCCCAAAGTCTGCCATCCTTCCCTTTTTCTTCCTGTCTGACAACACACCAGAATTACACAGAATTCCCAAATGATCGAAAAGAAACCGACCAGTGCGTATAAGAACATGAAAACCAACAAGTCTGGCTGGATCAGGGTAAAGGTGGAGGGAGAACTAACAAGTATTCATTTTGAGAGACATGTTGAATCATCATATCGTTCATCTTTAGGATCTTAACTCACCGGTCAGCTGCGTGCTATCTTCAGCTTCCCTTCGTCCACTGCCTTCGTGCAGTGTGTGCACACCGGGTTTTATTCTGTTGTGATCACTTGCATGACGCGGAGACACGGAAACGAAAGCAAAAGCACTTTGAACTGGGAAATTGCCCCACTGGGGGAGCTCTGGAGGGACGACAGATGGACTTCATCGACTACACTGACAGAAAACTATCACCCTTGTCACACATTTTTAATAAGGGCATGTACAGTAAGATCTTGTCTGCATGTTCACTCTATTAGTGGCTCATGGCTGATTGTTGTTGTTCAGTTTTTGAATGCACCCTAATTGGGCCCTATCTGTTGTTCATCATTGCATCAGGAAAACAAAACCTACAGTTGTTGCTTGTGTTGTTGCCAGGAATCCCCGTGTCTGTTTTAACATTGTGTAACTTTATGTTTCCTGCCCTCCGGTTATTCTTCGGCTTTTAAATTTCAGTATCACGTGGCTGTTTACTAGGACTCTTAAGTCAAGCTAAGTGCTGGAATTTGAGGGAAGCTGTAAAGATGATGCATAATGGTATTAAAGCTTGATAGAAAGTAGACGAACTGCACATTTACAAGCATGCAGGATATATTTTAGCAAAACAACTTTTATGAGAGCGACAGGTAGGAGCAAGGCAATGAAGAAAGACATCAACTTCCCGAGTAAGCAGATGCATCAAATGATCCAAACATAGTTCTGTACTATACATATTAAAATATTCCTATATAAGCAATAAAACAACATCCTAGGCTTGACTACCTGTACACCTGCGCAAAAAGTTGAAGTACCTCTACATCTGCATAAAACGATCATCGAAAGACAGATCACAGGATAATGAAAAAGTATACAATATATTACATTCAGAACAATACATCAAATACCTTCTGTGCTTATCCCTACCCATGCACAAGGAGAGCAGAGCCTGTTAAAAACTTCACCAAGTGCACATACTGTCTACAGCATTCACAATAATTCAATGAGCTGCTCAAGTCTCAGTAACAGACTCAGGCATCCAAGGTGTAAGAAGGAGCGCTTCCGCAGGACCTTCGTCCCAAACACTGTTTAATGCTGCACTATAATTCTGTCATGGCAACAAACATTTTCATATCACAGTAGGACTGATGTTTACTAATGTTTCATCATTGCACTGATGTTTACTGATGTCCTAGCTATGCACTTTATGGTATTTTTTCATTCCACTTACTTCCATTTACTTAGAAGGTAAATTGTATGTGTGGGTTTACATCCATTTAAAATTTGCTGTGTAACGCAATGCAATGTAATGAGAAAAAAAACTATTCGCTCTTCCGGCAGAGGGGCCCGGCAGAGGGAGGCTCTGGAGGAACGACAGCTGGTCTTCATTATGCAGTGACAAGGGAAGGAGGAAGTTTACCGACATTAAGTCCTTTACAAACCCCTTCTAATCCAGCCAGGGGTCATATGGCTTGTCTTTAGGTTTAAACTGTATACGAGGCTTAGAGTGGAGGTTTTTATTGAACCTGAGGAGGGAGAGGCCTCAGAAAACTTTGTGTTCTGAGTGCAGCTTTGTCTGACTGGGTCCAGCCTACTTTTGTTTACGTCAGGAAAATGAAACCTACAGCCTGAAGCAGCAGAGGTTGTGTTTGGTGCCAAAAAGAGCCACTGACATAGATGATCTGTGTCTTTTTGGCCACAGATGCACTTTGTGATCCACTATTATATGAAGGTACCAAGTATTTCCTGATAGTCTGAGGTATAAATGTGTTCATTTAAAGGTAGTTACATAAGTTTTCCTCAACCACCCTATCAAAATGTCCATCAATACTAACATAAATGTATCTAAGGAATGTAAATGCTCAGTACTTTAACTAAAAAACTAATGCATATAGGTACAGGCTTAACCAGAGATGAGTAGCTGGGACAGACGCAACAAATTAAAGACACACTGTTGTACTATATACACACAAGAAGCGAGACTTAAGCTGTCTTTCTTCTACTTCTACGATGCGTTATCCAAATCAATGGTTTAAGGATATGCTGGATATTGTGAAGCCCTTTAAAGCAAATTTGGGCTAAATAAATAAAGTGCAACTACATCACTCTGAAGTGGAGAAGCCTGCGACTAACATTTTCGTTTGTTTAGTAAATAGTAAAAGTTGCAAGCATTTTTTTTTTTTATTTTGTCAAATCTGAATTCCCCTGAAATCTTTTAGTCCTGACTAGAGTCCAAGTCAAGTTCACGCCTGTCAGGTTATTTCCCCGTTTTTCCAGTGTCACCGGCACGTGATGTTTCCTCACAGCTTTGAAAACAGCCGCACTTAGTAATTATTTATTTTAAAAAAAACTTTATTGTTATGAACAGTATTACAGTTACAGTAAATGGCATTTATACTATAACCAGAGACAGTAGCCATCCTCCAACAGGTGGAAAGTTCACTCAGACTGACCTTTTTTTTTTTTTTAAGAAAATCTGAAATGCAGCATAGGTAGATTGAGGGAGAAGTACGCATTGACAACCCTGAATAATGCAACACTGACATCACTTCAGTAATTCAAAGCTAGTCATGATTCAAGTACAAAATAAACACACACACAAACACACGCACACACATAGGTCAATGGGACATTCAACAAGCAGGCTCAACCAGCATTGGACAGTTTCTTCCCACAAAAGAAGTGAATGCGTCTCAGGAAGCACTCCGTTTGACACTGACCGCTGAACAAAGACGTATTTTTTAACATTTCAGTACAATGTTTGTAGCATTGTAAAATAAAAACTGCAACTAGAGCAGCAAAAAATGTGGGATTTTTTATGAGTTTAAGTTGTAAACTGTCCGTACAAGAACACCCACTGCAGCTCGTGTGTGGTGTGGTAAATAAAACCAGTCATCTTCTTTCCAAAAGCCCAGAATCACAGAGGATCGCTGGTTAGCTTCTCCCCCACCACGCTGAGGCGTCCTCAGCGTAAAACTACCCAGTAAACCTGTGAGCACCACAAAAACGTGGCTGTACAGCCTACTTAGCATATGTGTGTGTGTGTGGAAGTGAGTTGAGCAACAGAACAAATCAACGGCAACAACTACAGTATCACCTGCAAGCACGGTAAAAGCTATGCTAACGTGTGACCCCCCCATTATAAATGATTTGGAACAAAAACCCTGCCAGTGGAAAAAATGGTGTATTAAACAGTATGCATCATATTTACTGTACAAATAACTATTTATTATGTTGCTGTCAACATGAAAACAGGGTTTTCTTGAAGGCAACGATGGGGGAAATTATTTTTGTTTAGCACTCAAGCGCTGGAAATATTTGATGCCCAGTCCATCACCAGCAGTGAGGCAGCGTCTCAAACTACTCAAGAGTCGGGCTGCAACAAACCATTTTTATCATCAGTTAATCTGCGATATTCTCGCAATCCATTCATGTTTAGAATAAAGACTAATGTTGGATAATGTTGCTAAAGCCCAAATGATAAATAATTGCCTCATTTTATTGTCCAAAGATATTCGATCAGCTACAAATCCTCACTTTGAGGAGTAATAGCAGCAATTTTTCGATTCTCCAAAATCGACCGATTAACTCGATTCAAGAGTCACACTCAAGAGTCTAAGCGCTGCACGTCTTGCAGCGCTAAGTGTTTTAAGGACCACTCAAAGAACGTTTGTCTTAAAACCCATGAAGATGGCTGGGATGTTCAAGTGTCTGTCAGTAACGGAAGGCAACGTGGCTTTAGGTCCCGAGGTCCAGTTTTTCTGCGCGAAAAGAAAACTCTCTACACTACGCGTACGTCTGCTCTCGTGACGAGTTTTAAGCAAAATCGGAATGAACACCTGTCTGTAAATGCGACAAACCTGGGTCAATCGTGATATAAATAAAATGGTGGAAAGCGTGGTGGCATTGGACCTGTAACTTTGGTACACTTAATGAAACACGTAGATGCAGATTACTAACCCACTGTGAGTGCTGGGAAAGAGACAATGACAGAGGATAACTTTGAGGGAGAAGGTAATGACGTCTTGACACTTTGTAATGCTCAAGGGGGGTCTGATTTCTCCAAACAACCCTCTGTTACGTTCGAGTCCAACAAGTCCCTCGTCGGATTGGTCAGTCATGTACATACCCTTTTATTAAGTGAGATATGACAATAGCTAGCGATGTTCTCCTCATGATCTGCTCCGTCTCGATGTGTGGCAGCTGTGAAGGTCGCTTCTCATCGGTTTAGAGGAAAAAGAAAATCCGACTTCATTTCTCGATCAGGCCTCCGTCTTTCAGTTTGAAGTAGAAGAACTTTTCCAGGGTGTTGGCGGACTTGCAGTACTCGCTGTCCGGAGGGTTGTACTCGCGACAGTTGGTGATGATCCGCTGCAGGTCGGCGATGAAAAGCTTCTTGGTCACGTAGTATCTGTTTTTCAGCCTCTCCGTCATGGTCTTCAGGTCTGTGGGGACAAAAAAAGAAGTGTGAATTAATGACATGCTCGATGATGATATAATCAGCTGCTGTAATAAAGAGATGCTCGCTCACCGATGGGAAAGCGGATGATCTCGTAGTAATCTGGAGCCTCTGATTTTTTCACCGGTTCCATGAAGGGCCAAGCATCAGGATGAGTCTGTAAGGATAATAAAGTCCTGATTAGATTCTGTGTGTTTCTTCTGCGGTGTGTGTTCTTCTTCGCCGGTATCAACGGGTGACTTTTACCTTTATCTGGGCCAGGAGGTTCTTCAACATGTTGTACAACACGTCAGGATCCTTCACCTCTTTCCTGCAAAACGTGGAACAATGCACAAGTTAAATACTGACCACAGTTACAATCTGTAGGGGAAAAAAACACCTATAGTCTCTAAGTTTGACAAGGTTCACACTAAAATGAGTACAGCAGCATCATTTCTTTGTATGATGTATGATTCAATGCACTGATAAGGTCAGCCTGGGACCCCGAGGAGGTGACATGAAACAGAACGAGGCTTTCTGGATTTACAATTTCAGAAGCAGACTGAATGAAGATTTTAGCATCAGAAAGTTTTTATAGTTGTTTAATAAAAGTTTGTGTCTGTTGAACAGTATTATCGCTTTAATACTGGTCCAGGTTTTAAATATTTGTGTTGTTTGTGACAAATACTGGTCTTTGTTATATTTTCTTGTGTTTTATTTTGTAGTTTGTGTGTTACAGGTGACTGTCCATCTACTCTCTGTCTCCAGCTCCCACTGGATAACCCATAAAGGCTGCATCTTTACACATCCTGCAAAACACCCCGACAACAGCTGCTCATCAATGCTTTAATGAAATAAGGAAGATTCCTCCAGTTAGGCAGTCCCCACTTTGGCATTTTGTTATTTGAGCACCTAACTGGCACAGACACTTCCTACAAATGAATCCCAACCTGAACTACACACTCTCAGGGTGTAAAGTTTAATCTTTTGGCTCCCTACTTCCACCCAACTACACAGATGAAGAGAAAATTGTAGTTTGAGGGAGGAAACTGAACTCTAAACCTAAACAGCTGCTGCACAAAAATGATTAAATGATTGAATATACAATCAGTAAA
Source organism: Scortum barcoo (assembly GCA_023238725.1). Lineage (NCBI taxonomy): Eukaryota > Metazoa > Chordata > Actinopteri > Centrarchiformes > Terapontidae > Scortum > Scortum barcoo. The sequence continues at coordinate 4,499,777 of CM041547.1, forward strand.
CTTCTGTTTTTGTGGTGCACCCCACAAATTGATATTCACAAATCTCAAATTGGACACTATGGCAGATGAGTGAGTCATTACATCAGCACCAACACGAGCAACACTGATTTAAATAATATAAGTGAAAAGTTTACCCTTTGTCTTTGTTACTGGGTTTCCAGCCTGTTTCTCCTGGAAGAGAAGAAAAAAGTCTTGTAAGTAATTTTATTATATGGACTTTCCTTATTTCGCCATTGTCCACAAATCAAAACACTCACTTATGCCTGGAATACTCTCCACTGGGATCTGTCGTACACCCTCTTTGAAGCAGGTGAGACCCGGGTAAACCTTCCTGATCTGGCTCTGTTTCCTCTCAATCAGCTTCTTAATAATCTGTTATTGACATTTAAGATTTGTGTGGTATTAATAAAAATTCACATCAGGAAACTTTATTATTAAGGAAGCCTCACGTACTTCCTTCTGTCTCTTGATGATGTGAGACAGCTCGGTGTAGGGGATCCTCGGGTTCAGCTCACACTCCATGAGGGTCGCCCCCTCGTAGTCTTTGATGTAGCCCAGGTATCGACTCTTCGGCACTTTGATGTCTTTGGAAAAGCCCTGCGAGGAGAAAAAAGAAAAAAAATTACTGACAGGACAGGATGGAAGGAGAGAGACAGGGTGAAAGTTAATGCACAGGTCACGCCTGCAGTACCTGCTTCTTGAAGTAGCCGATGGCGTACTCATCGGCGTACGTGAGGAAATAGAGAATGTTGTGTTTGATGTGATACTCCTTCAGGTGGTTCATCAGGTGGGTACCGTAGCCCTTAGATATAAAAAAAGACCAGAGAAAAGACAATGTTAAAAATGTGGACTTTTCCCCCCCCCTTTTTAAAATAACAAAGGCTTCTCAATACTGTTTTGATCTTTCTATATGCAATATAATTTTTGTGATTAAAAAAGATGGAGCGGCTTCAGGGTAGATTAAAAAGAAAAAGGCTGATCTGGAAAAGTACTGTAAAGCTGTTTCTTTCTTCAGCGAAGACCACTCATCATTTTATGTGTTCACAAAAAGGTTTAAGGGAAGCTTATGGAAGCTTAGGATGTAGTTTTACTTATAAGCCAGACAATGTCAACGCAGAAGAGGTTTAACAGTAAGAAAACTGTTTATTACACCAGAAATAATAACGAAAAATAAATAAAAAAGCAAAGAAAAGGTTGGTAGACTTCAGAGTTTATTATAGAATTAAGACTGTCACCCTCCTTTTTTTTTTTTTGTGTCAGCTGACTGTGTCCACTAGTTTTAGCCTCAAGATGTTTTGTAAATGTGGCCACAGGTTGATTAAGGAAACAAAAAAAAAAAAAAAGAGGCACAAACACAAACAAACAATCGTTACCTTAACTTGCTCATTGGAGGTGACAGCACAGAAGACGATCTCCGTGAAGCCCTGAGTGGGAAACATCCTAAAACAGATGCCACCGATGACGCGGCCATCTTTGATAAGGGCGAGGGTCTTGTGCTTCCTGTGGATGGGAGACGTTGGGAGACGTCGCCAGATCGGCGTGCAACCTTCCCAATGACTTGTGACACGTGGCAGCATGAGAGCATCTACTTACGGGTCGAACACCAGGCGAGTGATGTACTCTTTGGGCATGCGAGGTAACTGATGAGAGAAGACGTTCTGCAGGCCGACCAGCCACATCAGGATCTTCTTGTTGGACTTTTGGGAGAGCGAGTTGCCGATGACGTGGAACTCGATGATTCCCCGCCGCTCCTCCAGCCTGGCAGTCTCGTCGCGGGCAGCGTTTGGCGTCAGCAGGTTAGTCTGGCGAAACCACACAAACAGTGAGCACTATGATCTGAAATAAGAAACAAACAAATCACCTGATGATGTCACCCACCTCTGGTCCGAGCATAGCAGCCGGGTCAGTGATCGTCATCATGACTTCATTGACCAGCTCCATAGGAATGTCTCCCATCACACGGATACGTTTGGCGTCCTCCAGGGTCAGCGCCTCCGGAAGTTTACGTTTCTCTCCTGAACAGATGGCAGACCACAGCATTAAGAGGAGAGAGCTTACAGATCTCAGAGCCATCACAGGGTTTTGTTAGCAGCTGGACCATGCAGGGTAACCCTGTTTATTACCATCATCAATTGGGATAAAGTGCATCTTAATATTTTTGCTCTCATTTATTAACAATAATCTTTCTAATTCCAACAGAATACACCAAAAGCAGCTAAACGACACTGTTGTAAGCAGTTTTGAGTAACGTGTCGTCCTAGCTGGGTGCTTTTCGGCGGCTTTCAATATCACTTTAACTGCATGAGGCTATGGCGGGTCTGGAGAAAGCTAATGGACGATCAAAGAAGCACCTGTGAGGGGCTCCGCGCCTCCTGCGTCCATACTGCCCAGAGACGACATGCTGTTCAGACATTTGGGCAGAGCGGGGGAGCCGGACACTGCAGCAGGACTGATCACTGAAAATGGAAACAGCAAGGTGTTTAATTACAGCTTCATATATTCTTATTTATAGTGTATTTGATATTATACCTATATAAATATTTATATGATGTACATTATATAGATGCCGTCTAGACTGTTAATAACTCCACCTCAATTAGGCTTTATTTCTTCACATATACAGTTTATTTGCACAAATCATGTAATTTCATATTGTATATAGTTTATGAAAATCGAGTTTTTGATTTCTTTGTTTTTATCTGTTTTCCACTCTGTTTCTCTGCACACTGTCATATGACTTTAATCCCAGGGGATCAGCAAAGCGATATCTTTTTATCTAAAAACATTCAAATCATTTTTGCAATGTGGTGATTTCACATTCGTCTCTACTCGTTTTTTTTATGTGGTTTAACATCTACATTTTTTTTAAAGTCATAGTTGATTCCTGTTTAAGAACAGCAGCATGTTCAGTCCATAGGGCAGAATTTCTTGTTTGACACTTATTATGAACAGCCCAAAAGTTGAAACTCAAGATGTTGTGATTTTATTTAATATTCTGGTCCCATCCAAACCAAAAACATCGAATGACCATACGTCCACACTCGCCTCACCTGTCTGATGTCCCAGCTGTGTGCCGTCGGAGGCGGGCATGGTGAAGTCCGCCTCCCAGATGGGTGAATTCTCGCCGTAGATTTCCTCCTCCAGCATGGACAAGAACCTGGTGACGTTCAGCGCAAAATGTTATTTCAGAGGTCAACATTAACAGGAAAAGACACAGGACCCAGTGCTACGCTAATGAATTAACACTAATAAATCTGTCTGTTGGTTTACAGGTGAATGTAAAGTTCACTAAATAAATTTAATATCTACAGACTGGTTGACATTAGACTTCAGAGAAGAAAAAAAGAAGCCTGAAATGCAGCTCTAAATTAAGTTATGATCAGGAAAACTACCAGCTTCTACAAATAACTTTTTTTTTACTTTTTTTATGTCAAGGTCTCTCTGTAAGATAACCTGTTTATGTCTATTAAGTCTTTGTGCTTTGATAATAATTAAAATATGGATCTATCTGTCCATTATGCTCAAATTAAATATCAGCTGAAGCAGTGAGACCATGATATTTACATTTCTTTTTTCTGAATTTTAAGTACCAACATCAAAGTATGGAATAAAAGATGAAAACTCTTTTATTTGAATTTGAATATTTTTCATTAAAAGCTCTCACACACACATTATTTCAACAGTCTGCCCTTACTTGGGGAAGTGTGTGAGGATGAGCGTTCGTTTCTCCGGCAGCAGCTTGTCCTTCTCCACTCTAAACTTCTCCAGGAGCTGGCGTCGTGTCACGATGAAGATGGACTTGAGCAGGCTGCGGCCGAACACCTGAGTGGTCTCGTAGCGCGGCAGGCTGTCGTTGCTCTGAGGGACGTGGCAGTAGCACAGCCACCTGAGAGAAAACACCGACATCAGCGTCCGACGTAGAAAAGTAACACGCACGAAGAAAGCAGACGCAACACAAACACACACCTGGTGTAGTCCACTTTGTACGCCGTGCCGTCGTCTTTCTGGGTGCGCTGGCGGTACTGCGTCGGCGTCTCCAGCTTCCAGTAATTCAGGCACAAGAGGAACATCTTTGACAGCTCGAACATGGTCTGCCTCTCCTTTGGCGCCAGGTGGCTGAACTTATACTGAACAAAATTCAAAACCCCCTTTGAGAAAAAAAAAAAAAAAAAAAGAGTGATATAAACGTCACCACAGAGGAGAAAACACATGAAACATCTGGAGCTATAATGTAATCCTGCTGCTTTTTCTGCAACCGCTCAGCATCGGGACGCGACTTGTAGATGCTTTTAGTTTCGCTCTCACCTGCTCGATGTTAGGCTTTTCAAATGGAGGACTTCCGAGAGATCCCTCCACGACCGGCTGGCTCATCTGCAGGATGCATTTCCTCAGCAGCTGAGACAAACAAGCAGAATATCAAACGATCAAGTCATCATGTGTGGATTCCTCTCCCCTGTTTGCGCCGACGATGGAGGTGCACTTGCCGCTCACCTTGAAAAGGTAGAAGTAGACCTGCTTGGTGTCGGTGTCCTCCTCTTTGTGCACGGACATGAACAGGTTCTCCACGTCCACCACCATCCCCAGCAGCCTGTTGATCTCCTCCTCGGACACGTTCTCCAGGTGGGACACATGGTCAGCTGGAACAAACACACACAGAGAAATATATGGATGAGGTCAAAGTGCAAACATGCATGGTGTCAGACAGCACTGGGGACGTGAGGCTGCAGAGTGTGTGTGTGTGTGAGCAGCCGGGATGGAGGTCGGGCTGTGGCTCGTTTGTACCCAGAGCATGTCCACAGCTGCGGCACGGCTCGCTCAGGCTGGCCGCCTGCTGCTGCAGGTCCATCCGGGGGGCCGAGGGGGGGTTGGGGTTCTTCCATCCGTTGCACTTGCATGTGTCCACAGCCTGGGAACAAGCACATAATATAAAAAAAAACAATAAAAACGAGCTTAAAGAATAAAAGGCAGTAAAAACGAGCTGCACAGCCGCTGTGTTTTTGCGTCAGTGAATGACTAAACATTAGCTGAAGCTAGCTAACAACAACAACAAGCGGACATTTAATGAGGATAAAACACATTAAAGAGCTGGTTTAAAACGCTCTCTGTCAGTGTTTCTGTCTCGGCGCCTCCTCGCTGTCTGTCTGCCGCTTTGTTGTGGTGAACTTTAGCTAAGCTAGGCTACCTTGCATGCGGAGAAGACGCCAAGTTTCTCGAGCTTCTTCGCCCGTGGGAAAGCCCGGACCTGGGCTTTCTTCTGGCTGGCGCGCTGCTGCTGGCTGAGGCCCGGTCTGGCCGGGTCGCTGCTCCCCGAGCCGGAGCCCGCCGGGCCGCTGCTGGACCCAGCCGAGCCCGCGGACTGGGCTTGGAGAAGCCGGGGCTGCAAGGCCTGCGCCGCCGGGTCCGACATGTCCACGCTGCTCCGTCCCGGTTAGCTCCTGCGCCGCGTTCAGGGCGCGGTGGGAAACGTCGGAATTCAGAGCGCCGCAGCAGTTTAGATGTGGATGCAGGGACGAGTGTGAGGAGGGAGGCAGGGTGGCTCTCACACACACATCTCTCCCTCTCTCACACACCTATGGGCCATTTTAGACATATACTAAAATATATATATACTATATACTAAAACCGAGAACCACGGAGCCCTGAAGTGGCCATAGAGAGAAAAATATTTATATTAATATTGCGACCCCATGTTTTACTACATTGAGAGCACAAGAAAGCTATTTTGTGCACACAAGATATAATTGGTTACAACATTTAATTCATTCATTCCCACGTTTTGATTAACTCCTACACACAGAGAGCCGTCACACCAGACCGGTCCTTCTCAAGTATGTTATACCTGCTTCAAGTGACATCCCATGATATAATCCACAAGATGTCAACATCCTTACTGACAATAATCCTCCTAAGTGAGTGCTGTCATCATATCTTGATAACTCGCTCCAAAGTTCAATCAAAGTGTTTCCATGCATAATTATCACACCACCGAGGAAATATTGAGTTATTCAAGTCGTGGTAACAGATGAATTAAATGTGCGTTCAACATAAAAGGTGGCCTCATAATATTTTTTTTCTCTCTATGGGCTCCATAGAGAAAAGTCATGCTTGCAAGTCTTTGATCCCATTATCTCGAGATAAAGATAATTATCTTGTGATCTTAGGAGAACAAGTTTTGTTATCTCGCGATAAAGAGATAATTAACCTGTTATCATGAGAAAACAGAAGGTGTTTTCCTCTTATCCGTTCTAATGTTTCTGTCTATCTAAGCTTGCTGTATATACTGTATATACCACACTATCATACCCACCTGCCTCTTGTACATACAGCGTTCAAATCAGAGTAAAATTCCTTGTATGTGTGCACATAACTCATCAATAAAGCTGATTCTGAGTCTGATGTCCAGTTAGTTTCCATCTGCAGGTGTCTGTAGGCTCTGTGGAGATGCTGTGGGGGTCATTATGTACAGTGGGACGGCAAACAGGATGAGCTTAATAATGTCTTCATTATTTCTATATAATATATATAACGGCTTTATTTGAGCAGCTGCTGGCTGAAGCAGAGAGATGGGTCAACCTCTCATCTTTGGAGACTATAAAACCAGATTGTCTGCTCCAATGAAGAAACTGCAGCAAAGCAAACTCCACATTTAGGCCTTAATTATTGATCAGTTATGGATCCTCCTTCAGTGATCTTGAAGGTTTGAATCAGCTGTGCTCAAATGAAACACACACTCATTGGTTGTCTCTGTGTGTGTGTGTGTGAGACAGTGCTCCACTGTTAAAATATTCTGAACACCTCTGAGTGGAAATGACTTTTTTCCTTTTACATAATCCTTTTTAAAAAGAGGTGGTAAGAACATTTAGGCAGCATAAAGACAGCACACATGTAATTTTACGTTTAAAGCACCTTTTTCTCTACAATATCGCGTTTTTAAAGCAAAAATTTAAAAGCAAAATGTACCGATTACTCCACATAAATCCATATTTTCATCATCACTGCACATAAACGCACTTCCGCACAGTTTGAACCTTTTATTTTGAATGTCTTAACCGGAAGCGCGTTGTCTTCTAGTTGCGTTCACTGTCCTCCAGAGGTCGCGGTGCGTTACAGTATCAGTGCTCGTTTTTAAAAGTGAATTGCTGAGTAATTATAGTAAATTACATTTAATGTTGCCATAAAAAAGCTGACGGTTAATGTTAAACAACATAGGCGGCCTGTCGATGCCTTTTGATGCTTCAGTTCACAAATTAAATACATTAAATCAACCTCAAAGTAGAAATAAAACGTAAATTCCGCTTGTAATTTTCCAAATAAATGTTTATAACAAGATATTGGAAAATTAACTTATTTATTTTCATAAAACGATCGTGATGGTTGTTTTTTCGTTGTTGTTAAAGGCTGTAGTTTTATTAAGTGGGTATAATACATATAATAATTGTGATTATTGATATTATTTAGAGGTATCAATAAGTGTTTGCTGTCATCTTTTTTTGTGATAAAACAATATGAAACCCTACAGTCAGTACACAATCTTTTTGTGTATTTTTGAAAGTTATTAAAATTATTTTATCTTCCTTGAATTGACTTGGCTGTATAATTTAACAAGCATTAAGCACAAAACCCAACTTACCACAATGAAAAGTGGCAATCTTCCTTGTGTCCCAGCACAAGTGCACTTGAAAGCAACACACCTCGTTGGTGATTATGGGTAATGTAGTTTTTTGAGACAAGTATTGACGTTCATACATTTATAAAGGTTGTTCACTGCATTGAGGTATTTTCATGATTAAAAATGTTTGTTTTTATTTATACAAATTTTATTGAGAGTTTAAGTTTAAAGTTAAAGTTTAAATAAAAATAATTAAAATCTAATTGTCCACTGGTAGCTGTCACTAATTATTATTAAAGACTGAGTCATTAGTAATTGAATAAGGTGAAATGATTAAACAGACATACAGGAAAGATACCTTCCCCTTGTTTATTGGTAAAATTACATTTTTTTTCTTTTCTTTCTTTCTCTACCTACGACCCCACCCTGCCCTCATTATCAGCTGTGCAGGTAAGTTGTGCTTGTTGTTGATGCCATAACAGGATGACAACACTGTTGAAAGCAATCCCTCCCTGATACGAAGAGTAAAAACAAAGATAGAGAAATGAAACAGGAAAAGGAAGCCGACGATAACATCTCAATTCACAAAGATGATGAGACAGAACCAGTGCATTTAATACCATAGATTTTAAGAAAAAAAAAAAAAAGACATTAAAAAAAATCCATCACAAAATAATTAAGGTTAACAAAATATCATGTAGAGATTGGGATGCTATCGCTCTGACAATAACTATTGATTGATTATAAACTTGAAAAGTTTGATACAAATACAGCAAATCTGTCAATACAGTCGTGATTTTGGTCAAGAAAAGCAAATCTTGCTTTGTGTATTTGTCATTGTACACTGATGATTCGAAAACATTAATGCTAAAATGACTGATGGTGACAATGTTAATTATGAGTCCTATTTACTGTATATGCTTAGATAAGATAGACGGATGATGATTGTAAAGCCTCAAGGTGGAGGCTTTAAAACCATTACCGAACAGCCTGGGTGAAAAGAAGAAGTTGCAGTGATAGATGATGATAATGATGATAATAATAATAATAATAATAATAATAATAATAATAGTGATATAACAAGAACAAAGTGATAATTCAATCTACACAGCTCTATCAAGAAGGAAATATCTGTCCATTCCCGTTCTCCGGTTACGAACCTTCCCTCTTCGTCTCTTCCAGGAGGAGGTCAGAAAAGCGAAGGGCTGCTGCTGCTGCATGCACCGGGGCTGGAGTTTTAACAGTGTCGTAAGACCGCGGTGGAAATACTTTAGAAAATGACGGTGCGTGGGAGAGCAGGTGGGGGGGCGGGAGGGGGGCAGAAGAGAAAGGACAGGGCAGATCAGCCTCTTTATATTCCTTCCTGTTGCATTAATTTTTTTTTCCCCTCTACACAAATACAGAAACGTGAGAAGAAGGTGAGCGAGATGGCCCTCTTAAGTGCCACTGGTAATGACTGATCTTTTTTTTCTTCTTCTTCCATAGATGAGATTTTTTTTTTTTGCTGTTTTTTTTCTTTCCCTAAGGTGACGTCAAGTGTCCATCATCAATAGACGTCGTGGATTGGCAAGTCCCGGGGATAAAAGACAATTCTGTAGATAAGCACTGTGGGTTGGTTTCTCGGTCTTGTTGGTTGGTCGGTTCATCAGCCGGAGCCGTCAGTGGGGTCTGGCGGTTCTTACTGGCCAGTTGGACGTCGTTTGCCAAACAGTTCAATTGGTGCCGCGTTGCTCGTAAGGTTGGTTGGTCCGACCATGGTTTGGACGTCGATTGACAGCTGGCTAATATCTGGTCTGGGTTGATCGAAGCTGTGGATTGGTCGGGTCGGCGGGAACTCGTTGTGGCGTCTGTTAGTTCCCGCCCCCGCAGCACTGGCCGCTCCTGCCCTGCGGCGCCGCTTCCTGCAGGTCCACGCCGCCTCTGGCCCGTCCGCCGGTGACCGCTCCGCCCTGAGGCTCGTTCTTAGGAAGCTTCTTGGCTGTTTTGGGATAAAAGCAGGACGTATTAACTTCTGCACTGTAGTAACATTTCACTACTGATTATTCCGATGAGTATTTCCTTCATAGTTTTGTCTAGAAAACAACAATTTTCTAGAGTTTGAAGTGACGTCATTAAACCCAAAGACGTTCGATTTACTGTAATACGAAGTTCCCACATTTGAGAGTCTGTACCAATGAAACGTTCGTCCTTTTTATTCGAGAAATGACTAAAAGCAGAAGTAGGCAAGTTCTTTAAAAATGATTTTAGTCATATTTCCAAAAACTGTCATTACGTCCTGTGGGAAAAAAACAAAAAAAAAAAACAAAAAACATCCATCTCCTCCGGCTCCACCTGCTGCATATAAGGACATTTGACAAGAATCCAGCAAGGAATCAAGTGTCAATAAATTTAATCAATCTAATCAAATTTTATTTAATTAAATCTATTTTATTTAATTAAATCTTAATCTATTTAATTAGCAAAAATACACTTTCAGTTTTTCAATCTAGCTGTTCTCAGTTCTGTGCTGCTCTTTCTCCCTCCGGGAGATCAACAGAGGACTGTCTTATTTATTTATTTTTTTTTTTTACAGCAGAGTGAACTTCTTCGAGTTTTGGAGTGAGAGTCAGATAAATTAAGGAATCTGAAGATGCCACCATGAGCTCTGGGAAGTTACACTGAGCATTTTTGTTATTTCCAAAATGATTAATCAAGAAAATAAAACTTTAGCTTATAAAAGTAATCGTTAGTGTAAAGATGAATCTGTAGATTTATTTTCTATTGATGGACTGATTATTGCAGCTCTGAGTGACAGTAAAATGTGTCCATGTCAGTCTTGAAGAGTGCTCACCAATGGCCATAAAAATCTCATTGACATTCATTGCGGTCTTGGCCGAAGTCTCCATGAAGAGCAAACTGTTGTCATCTGCATACGCTTGTGCTTCCTACAGACAGAAAACACAACACAGCGATGGGCACAGCGACAGCTTATATTCATTTATTCAAGGACTTCATGGTAAACCTCAAAGTTTCTCTCTACCTGGAAATCTACAGCTCTCTTGTTGGCCAGATCTGCTTTGTTTCCTGCCAGTGCGATAACAATGTTCGGGCTGGCTTGTCGCTGGAGCTCCTTCACCCAGTTCTTTGCACGTGTGAATGTATCCTGTAAAAAAAGAAAAAAGAAAAAAAAGGCACGACATGTATAATCACAAGTGCTTTTAAACTTTAAATCCCTCAAACAGGTTTCACGTTATATATGGCTGCAGGTGTTAAAAGAGCAAAGGTCTGTGGCTGCCTCTTGAATTGAAGCAATCATCAACCCGAGCTGGAGAAAAAAAAAACAAAAAACAACACGGTTCAGCGAATGACGGTGCCCCGTCGCGGTCCAGCGCCACTCACTGTGTTGGTGATGTCGTAGACCACGATGGCGGCCTGGGCTCCCCTGTAGTACATGGGCGCCAAGCTGTGATACCGCTCCTGTCCTGCAGTGTCCCAGATCTCGAACTTGACCGTCGTGTCATCCAAACATACCGTCTGTGTGAGGAAGGCAGCTGGGAAAGAGAGGGAGGCTTGTTAGAAAAATTGGAGCGGACAGGCGTTTATTATCGACAATTAATCTAATGAAGGAGGAATTACACTTTCGCTGTTAAAAAAGAGGAAGATGTAAGTTGAATTCGAAGGAGGTGTGGTGCAATAACGACCACATCCAAATGGGCAATATCGTCCAGCATCAGTGTGGCTGGAAACACACAAAACAGTCAGATGTACAGTGAGAACGAACTGTTGCACATAACGAGCAGGCACAACTGCATACAACTGGCTTACTCAGCCTCCCGTCACATGACAGAGGAAACTGAGCGTGGAGGGAGCACATACTTTAAACATTTGTAATCTTTGACCCATGCGTGCAGCTGACCACAAGTTCAGTGGAATATAACACATGCTGACTCGTTTTCAATCTTTGCCAAGCACTAACATCCTAACGCCGTGTTACTCATGAGATGTGGGAGACAGTGCAGGATAAAAGAGAAATGGTACGAAAAGAGTCGCAGATGAAGTGTGGCAGTAGAAATGAAATGGTTAGCTGTTCCGAATATTCTGAAACTATTCTGATTCTATTCAGTCATCATTTCAAGAAAGCCATCAAAGCAAATTGAATAAATGGAACCACAACTTGCATCAACTTTGCTCTCTGCTTTTTGCAGACAAACTTCTGTTAAACACAACAAGAGAGCACAAGTCAATTACAGGAATAAGCTGGCCGGTTCAGACCCACAGTAGGAGGCCGGTGGGAGAGATGTGAGTAAAATTAATGACATAATGAAGTCAAATCTCAGTGGAAACCTGTCGCTGTTGCTTTTCCAGGTGGACTGAGGGTTTACACTTCAAATCCCAGTAAAAAGTTTGCTTCTGTGGCTGCTATAATTTAGAAAGACGAACACATTTAAGGCCGAACACTTCGCCTAATGTCAAAGTTGCAAACTGATTATCATCAAAAACTAACAGCAGCCCTTGATCAGCTTCACTGACCTACAGGAGGAAATCCCCATTGTCTCAATCCCTTCTTGTTCCAAGTAAGCTCTGGGGTGTATGGACACTATTAAACCACTTCTCTCTCATTACTGTTGAAAAAACATCAAGAGACGGAGCCCGTTTCTGCCAAATCAATATATGTGTGTGCCGTGTGTGAGTCAGGTGATCGGTTGCAAAGAACTGGTTCTGCCACTCCTCCTCCTGCACAGGCTCTGACAACAGAGCAGATTAAGACCGGCAGCAAGAAGTTCCTCTGTGCTGGCAAGGACATGTTTTTTTTCCCAATTCAGCACTCTATTTTATGTCCACTGACACTGAAAAAGTTATAAAAACTGAAAGAAAGATAAGAAGAAAACAGAGATTCTGTACAGACACAATGACAGTTCCTCCAAATGCCTACGTCAGAGCAGAGACAACCCCGGGAATCAAATTCAAGACCCCCCCACCACCCCCTCACCTCCGATGGTGCTCTCCTGGTACTCGTGGAACTGGCCTTTGACGAAGCGCAGCACCAAGCTGGACTTCCCCACCGCCGACTCCCCCAGCAGCACGAGCTTGAACTGGCAGATCTTGCTGCTGGCCGCGGCGCCGTTGAAGGTCCGCGCTGGTCCGCCTCGCCCTGCCATGGTGCGGTGGTCGAGAGCCGGGAGAAAGAAGAAAGCAGCAGCGGCGGCGGCAGCAGCAGCAGGCGGGAGATGGAGGGAGGAGGTCTGGCTGACTTTCGGCTCGGCGCGGGCGCTGGTGAGGGCCGGGTGGCAAGTTCAGTTCAGGAGGAGGAGACCTCACCGGTGGGAGCTGAAAAACACAACACAGTATGTTAAGCTTTACTCCAAACAGAAAACATGTTTTAACACAACCAAGTCATCTGTTCAGTATCATAGCAGTTTAATAAAATAAAAAAAGAGATTAAGTTCCAATATTCCAGTCATCAATAAGAGGAATATATGAAGTGTGTTACTCTATTATATATCAGTGGTAAAGCTTTTGTTTTAGCAAGATTATCATCACATCATTTGAGCTGTTGACACAGACCTGCACCAGCCTGGGGGGGCTGGGCCTCCAGATAAAGACTTTATTATTTAACCATGTTTAGTATAAACAGGAGCTGCAGGAAGTACACTTGGGTCTTATTTAATCCTCATGTCAGGTTCCCACAGGCTGTCCCAACACTGACACTGATCGAGAACTGATGGTGCACATTTAAATTTAACTGCAATAATAGAAACCACAGAAATGAGCCCCCCCTCTCACAATGCAAGCACAGATCGAAACAGTTTGTCTGGTCAAAGCTGGAAGCCGTGAATATGCAGCGTTAAGATCTTTGTGGTCATGGCCATCTTTGTAGCGATGCCAAAACCACAAGTAGATATATAAAATGCTGACGTTAATCAGTGAGTCACAAATGAAGTATATTTAACGCTGCAACTTTCGGTGGTCACATTTTCAAAGACTGAAAAGTGACGCTAATAAAAAGGTTAACTATTTTTTAACTCAGTCTCGTTGTGGAATTCAGGCGGTGCTCCGACCTGTAGCGCAGAGATACCCATCAAAACTTTTTTTAAAAATGACTTCATCCTATTGAATATGGCTAAAATAAGATGAGCAGCTTTACTTGATATCAGCGCACCAAGATGTTAAAATAAGCCGATGATTTCTCCTCTCGACCGTTTTGCGTATCTGAAACCTTGCATAATCTGTTTTTTTTCCTTTTCAGTTGGGTGATGTACATGAGGTCAGTCAGCTTCTGCTTGGTCAAAGGACAGGAAACACAGCTCGGCTCGAAGCAGGAAGTGAAGACTGCAGCAGGCATTTTTACTGCTGAGCACATTAAAAACCTGGGATAGCCTCGGCTCTGTCACAGCTTCACGCAGAAACAGAGGCACAGAGAAGACGAGGAGGAGGTTAGACTGTCCGAGAGCGAGAAGGGGAACACCAGAAAGTGATGAAAACCGAAGGAAAGGCGTCACTGCTGATTTGCCTATAGAGTTTTTAAGTTTCTAAGCTTTTTCCTCGGCCAGTTGCTGAGCGGGGCTTAAGCTTCAACATGTGACGAGAGATCACGGCTCTGTCCATGAAATATTCAGAACCGGCATGCTTCATTTGACAGTGAACCAGCCACGCTGCATGTGTTCATTATACAAACTGCTAACAGCGTTGTGTTTTGCAGCACTGGTTTTAATTTTAGAAATCACAGAGCATCACACAGGATATGAAAACAAACCAGCTTCCAACTTTAGTCTGTTTACTTCTGATAAAGGCTACAAGAAGTGTGCGCAGACATACACCTGTATCCAACCTCAGCAGCAGCACACTGAAGGTCTCTTTAACCCGGCGGGCCCTCAAAGAGCGGAGCTGGAGGGGGAATAAAGGCGCTCTGTTCACTGGGTCAAACAGTCGGTCTGAGCTCATTTGATTGCAGGCAGCGGAGCTGGGCTCTCACCTGTTCACATTTCTCACAAGAGGAAAGCGAACAAGGGAAGGGTGGTGATGGAAACACGATTTGGAAGGTTTGGATAACACAGGTGGATGACGCAGACATCTACCAATGATAAGCCTTAAGAAAATTTTTTTTTTTTACAGCAGTTACTTCATATTTGTAGTTATTATTTTCAGTTCTGACCAGCACAAAAAAATACCATGCTGCAGCCACTAACAGGAGGAACACAGTTTAAACATAAAGGGTAAGATTTTGTGTCCCGGATTAAAGATGCTGCAGAATACAGGAATAAAAAGACAAATAAAACAATTACTGGATCAAACTCTCCACACACAGTCTTCTATCTGCTGACTGATGGAGGTATATCTGTCAAAATGGAGAGGAAAAGGGTAGAAGCTCGCAATCAGGCGCTCTTGGTTGGACTTGCACACATCTTAAGCAGCCTGTGACGGATGCTTTGATGGCATCCCCAGTGGGCTCTGAAGACCTCCACAGGGGGAAGTGGGTCAGGAGAGAGAGAGAGAGAGAGAGAGAGAGACACAGTGGGACACGGGTCAGAGAAAAGGGGGAGGGAGAGGAGGCAGGAAGAGGGAGAGCTTGTGAAATATTCATCATGGCCTCCTGGAAACTCTGCCGCCGCCAGCCTGATATCCGAATGCTCGGCAGGGATTGCAGTTAACACCTAAATACAAGATATGTGTCCACAAATGAGAGGTCTGTGCGCACACTAACAGTGTTATTACTTATTCACGGCAGCCATAAAGTAATGTAATACCTCTCAGCAGCAGATTAAAGTTCAAACATTCATTGCACTACAAATTTAAGAAAGTCTAGTCGTTATGGTTTCTAGTTTTGAGATTATTTTGGCACCAATATTTAGACAATGTCTGCGTTCTTCTCTTCATCCTCGGCATGAATAAAAAGTGGATGATCAAAAGCACTTTTCAACTAAGAGGGCCAGATCATTTCTGCAATAATTAACTCATCAAAACAAAGAAAAATAAATATGCATTACATTCCCATTGAAGTGATGCCATTTAAAATTCAGGATAACTCCCCTCAAGGAACTTTTCTATCAGCCGCAGAAAATCAACATAATTGGCAGCATACATGGCACCAACGTGTGATGACTGGGTTAAAAAAACGTTGAATTTAATAGTGGTCTGTCAACCTTGGTGGCTGCCGTTGTCACGTTACCGGTTTCGTGAAAACAAGCGGGGACTTGCCTTGCTCACTTCTTTAGAAGGGTGGCGTTTGATCTGAAGGGGCTGCATCACCATCCTCCTTTTGTCTAGTAGGACCAAATGGTTACACTCCCAGGAAAAAGCAGATTTCCAGGTAAAACCCAAGACTCAAGTGCTCAAACTTACATATAATTGGCAAAGAGCTTTTATATGTAACACAATGGAAAACACTATTTTTTTTAAAGATTTCTAATCAAACAGGACAAGGGAGAAGCTCTTGATCCAAGGTAAGCCCTTCCTAACATTCAGGTTTCTAAGAAAGAGTGGCTCAGGAAACAGTGACAGGGAATCTGGTGACACAACTCAGGAAAAGCGAACAGGATACTCATCACTGGCAGTTAGCGAGCCGATAGGAAATCACAGGCACTTCCTTTTCTCGTGACTTCCAGTATCCAAACAGAGAAAGTTGCAGTTATCCATAAAGCCACACAGTAAAACCCAAATGAACCAATTAGTTTCAGAACATTAACAACAGAAAAATAACAGCACAACAGCGGTGCTTAAGGTTGCATAACTGCTCACCATATGGGGTTGTAACATTATAGGCTGAGTCTTGCGCAGTTTTTCCTCTGTCTACATATTTGAGAAGACAAAAAGGAAGACCTCTTACACATCCTTCCTTCCTTTGTGCATGGCGATCTGAGTGAAAACACTGGCCTCCATATGAGCTGCAACGAAAATAAAATCCTCTCTGCACCTCGGGACTCATCAAGCCACGTTAAAAAAAAAAAACAAAAACAAAAAACTTTGTCCCTTTTATATTCTGCTCGCTGTCTTTGGTACACGATCAAAACCAAAGCTTCCAAATCTGCTCCTCCTTGCAGATACAAAACAAATGTAAGTCATGGCAGAGCTGATGGAAAGGCGAGGAAATTAACAACACACCACTGCGCCTGGTTTGTCGAGGTTGTCCTGTCCTTGTTGTTGAACAGTACTGACCTGCAACTTTAGGCAGCGCTGAAGGTGTGTAGGAAAAATGCGTCCCTGAGCGCAAATATTATTATTACACTGTACGGGAAGGGGAGGATAAATTGACAGTCCCTCTAATCAGGGCGGGTTTGTTAAGATGCATCATGGCTTTAGGAGGACAAGGTCCACACACTATAAACAAGAGCTCAAGCAAGCGACTATAAATCCTTCCTCCGTCCCAAAGGTCCGAGCTCGGTTCCTCTTATTACACCATAAACAGGATCTGTGAAGGCAAATGTTAATATATTTGCTGTTAAATGTACGGAGACACACGTGCAGACACACAGTAACTTCGACACTGTTAACTGGCTGAATTACAACATGAAAGCTGTCAGCAGTAACTGCACCTTTACAACACTTAATGTGATGGCACGGCTCAAAGTACGAGCCTGCTGGCATTCGATGGCCCGAAAGCTTAGAAACTACGAGTGCTGTTATCTGCCTCAGACAAGCGCAAACCGTTGGGAGCTAAAAATGCAACCAACACCACAAGCATGAAAACGCCACGAAAGAGAGATTAAAGCTGCCAAAATGAGCTTTTCTTTAGTGTATGTACTTGAAGAAACCAAAAGGCCTGACAGTTAAAACTACACATAATCTGTGACTTCAGGGTAACAACAATTATTAGCGACGGAGCCACCAAATGAGTGGAAGCTACCAGTGTTGTCAATTATACTTGCACGAGTTTAAAGTGTTTCTTTTTCTCCTCTGGTTCCCTAAAATAAAGACAGTATGTGAAATATAAGTGTTATTTAAATGAACTGACTGTACAGACTGTGCAGGAATGTGAAAAAATGTTTTCAGCATGTGTGCAAAAGTTCACAGTGTGAGGTAAATTGACATGTTGGCTTACCTACAGTGTGTTGAATATTGTTTTCTCACCTTAATCACTTTCATTTAATCAGATTCAGGTGTGGTTTCCACATACGAGGAATTTGTTTAGACATGTTGGTGCAAAAATATAAAACTTAAAAAGACAATATCATAAACTAAACAGAAGTATAAAAATTCTTATAAAATAAAGATAAGATAAAGATACAGTATGTGTATTTTGAGTGTTACTTAAATTAAATGACTGGGCAGATTGTGCAGGAATGTGTAAAAATGTTTTCCATGGATGTGCAAAAGTTCACAGTATGAAGTTTGAATGATATTTGCAATACATAATGACATATTATGAACCTGTGTGTCGTTCCTGGGTGCTCTTATATTGTGTTTGTTTCACAGCTCAGTGCTGGAAAGTAACTAAGTACATTTACTCAGGTACTTAAGTACAAACTGGAGCTACTTGTACTTTACTCCAGCGTTTCCACGTTGGGCAGCCTCTTTAGGAAAGTGATAATTGGACATAAAGCAAAGCACAGAGCGGACATGTCGGCTGTTGTTTTGGAAATCATTTATGAAATGCTAATCAAAATGTGTCAGTGTCGCTGGGTTGGCTAGTGACACACAGCTAGCTGGTTAGCAGGTCGAAAATAAAGCCACTTAGTAACTCAGCTGCACTCTCACTAACTAACTGTGGATAATTATAATTTTCCAGGTATTGGTATTGGTTAGGTAGAAAAAAAATTAACTTGAATTGTGACAGCCAAAAAAAAAGAAAGAAAAGGAAGAAACGCCAACTTTCTTTTTCTCGGCCCAAAGTCGTCGTCAGCTGTTAGTCTGCATTTAGTCCAACACAGAGGCTTATTATCGCGTCTGCTGCTGACACACACACATCATATGCTTCGTATGAAGCCGTGTTAGTGCCAGGAGGTGATTTGATGTTTTTTTATGTCATGTTTTCAGGTTTTTTCCAGCCTCTCTCCGTCCAGTCTGATGGACGTTTCAGGCTCAACACGGACTTTGCTGATCGATTGAGCACCAAAAAAAAAAAGTGTCTCCAAACGAGGCTAACAGCACGTCGACAAAACAGCTCGACGCGTTTGTACCGTTTCTCTCCACCTTCGTTTTCTATTATTTCAAAGTTGTTTGACTTACAGTACTTTTCCTTGTGTCGCTGCTCTCATCGGCGGCTGCCTTGCTTCTTCTTCTTCTTCTTCTTCTTCTTCGGCTCTGGCCTTCCCTTCCGGTGAGCGATTTTTTTTCCGGGAACGTCCCACTTTTCGTCATCGGCCGTCTGACCAATCAGAGCGCTCGTTGCAGCCAAGGGGGAGGAGTCACAGCCGATGCATTTTTATATGTTCAAAAACTGTCAAATAATTAATATGAGACTAAAAGCTGCACATTCAGATGGCTTCAGACGTATTGTTGTGCATCAGAGCTGAAATTAAGGAGTTTTTTTTTACCTACATTATTTTAAATATTTTTCTGACCTTCATCACTTTCACTTGATCAGAATCACGTTTATTGCCAAGTAGATTTTCACCACTGACTGTATGTGATTTTCAGATACAAGGAATTTGTACTCAAATATAGTGAGTAGTAAAATATAAGGGTGAAAGTAAGTACTTAAAGTCAAATGTATAAATAGAATAAAATAAATTCTGAAGTAAACAGTGGTATAAAAATAAAAAGATAAAAAAATAAAGAGAAATCAGTGTTTTACCTAATGAGTACATGCATTCAGTGTTGTCAGTTACACTTGCGAGAGTTAATATGTTTAAAATGTTTACTTTTCTGTGGTTGCGACCTTAAAAATAAAGACAGTATGTGCAATATGAGTGTTATTTAAATATAATGACTGGACAGATGCATGGATGTGCAAAGGTTCACAGCATTAAGTTCAAACAATATTTGCAAAGTGTAAAGACAGAGTATGGATTTCTGTATCATTCCTGGGTGCTGTTATCTTGCCTTTGTTTCACTGCCCAGTGGTGGAAAGTAACTACATTTATTTAAGCACTTAAATGCAAATTCAACTTACTTGTACTTCACTTCCACTTCCACGTTATGCAACTTTATACTTGCACTGCGCTGCTCTTTTTTTCCTCACATTTAGCAGCTTTAATTCATTTTCAGATCACATTTTTTCATTTGCTTCCTGTCCAATAAAAAACATATATCTCCACATGTGGTGAATTTGAATTTTATTTTTTTCTGATTAACTGAAGAATGGGTCCTTTATGGGCTGGGAAAGATATCCTGCTTCTTTAACTAAAGAAACTATTAAAAATAAAAAATAAAATAAAAAAACTAAAATAAAAATAAAAAGCTTTGATTAGATGGATAATTCATTGACACAAAGCTGAGAATAGGCTGTTTTGAGATGCATGCCTCTAAGAACAGCAATGCAACAAATATATGATTGTCTTATAGACCATGTTGCATTTCTGTATATTAAACGACCCAGTGGGAAATAAAATCAAAATGCATCATACACATTAATACATAAGTAAACATCAGGTATCATAGTAAAACACCAACAAGGAACATTGTTCTATAAGAGGGGTATTTTTACTTTTGGTATTTTAAATACATTTTGCTGATATACAACATACTTTACATAAATTGCAGGACTTGTAGAGTGTGCTATTAGTACTTTTACTTATTAGGTCTGAATATTTCTGCAGCCACTGTCAATTCCACATGTATTTGGCTGTTTTTGCATCACTGTGGATGAACATGCACAACCAGAGAAAAAAGATCAGACTGAAGGAGAAATCTGTAAATCACTTTAATGAATCTATTACAGAAAAAAAGAAAAATAGATAATAGTGTGATAATGTAGAGACTCCGACTGTATTTACCATCATATTTCTGATGAAAAATATTTGCTTCCTTCAGCCAAGTTCAACCAAGAAACATAAAACTTCTATGTTCTAGTGTGACCCCGTTAAATAAATATATCAACATTGACAAAATGAACCTTTGTGTTTTTGGTTTCTTTTGCAGATGACATGCTAACTCTGCTTACATAAAATACAGCTACCATGCTGCGTAATGCAACATTCAAGTCAGGATTTCATCTTAAGGGTTAGAAATAGGAGGCCTGCATGCAGTGTAAGAGTAGTAGTCTTGTCCTGTCCATATTCCAAATTCCAAATTATTTCCAAATTTCAAATAAAAACTAATTATTTTTCTAAGTGAAGTTGACTATAAGGATATAACACAAGTCTTATAATGCCCCAAAGTTCAAGAGTTCAGTCAGGAATATGGTTCAGTTGTGTTTTGAGAATCGCTGTAGGAATAATACAAGTACAATGCAGGACAATGAATTACTGCTACTGACTGCTGTGTAAGGGTTTCTTACCATAATGCCCCTCCAAGATGTTAAGAGGTAAACTCACTATAGAGGTAGATTCTGGAGGGGCACTGACATGTAAAGTAAAAAGGAGTTATCCATCCCTTTACACCAAAGTCCATCAGGAATATGTTTCTGTTGTGAAGGAGTGCAGAAGGAATAATGCAGCACAATTCATTCATTATGCTATTTTTTAAGGGATTCTTCCAAAAATAAAATAAAAAGTGGCCAGTTTAAAGGCTGAAATATGTGCAAATGTGTTATTCTTTATCAACTGTACAGGTGTACTTCAGGTTTGCTCTTTTCTTTGTTTGCATGGTGTTGCATGTGATGAAATGCAAGCCTTTTGTTGTTGTAACCCCCAGTCACCACCAAGTGGCGCTGCATACCAACAGCCCATAATTTGCATTTAAAGCCTGGTCACACTGTTGTGATGACAGCAGTGGAAATATATACAGTAAATTTACCTCATGCTAGCAGCTGACCTATTTCATTGTCATTTTTCATTATCGTATAATGCAAATAATCCTTTAAGTGCTTTATTCAGTTGTAGTCAGTGAGGGTTTTAAGCAGTTGTTTGTTGTATTTGCTGGAAACTTTACTCCAAAAGTAGTTAAAGGTATAATAAAATCATTATCATATAGTACAATAAGTTACTGAGGTCATCAGTAAGTGGTGTGTATTCCCTGCACGTCAACGAGAGGTGGTTGAACTTCTACAGTTGTTGTACTGCTGCTTCTACCCTGAAATTCAGCGTTGTCTGTCCTCTCTTGAAACAGTGAAGCTCTACAGTCTCTGTCTGTTACCAGAGAACATGCAAAGTCCTGTGTGTGGTGGACAGGGCTGGATCCTACAGGGTCATTTTGCCTGGGGCCGCTGACAGAGCCCGGCTGGCTCAGAGTGTGGCCCGTGCACACTGAAGCGTGCAGAGAGCTGAAGGTGGTGTGGTACTGCGGCTGGCCGGTGAGCGTGATGGAGGAATGGATGGGCGTCTGGGAGTTGGTCTGATTATGTGCAGGATCAGAGTTGGTTTGGACACTCAGGGACTGGTGGGAGTGGCCAGAATTGACCGGGGAACAAATGGGGTGAGAGTTGCTCATCGTGGAAATGGAGGCATTGTACGGCGCCTGTGGAGACTGACAGATCACTGGGAAACTGCTGAAGGCTGAACTGAGGGCCAGGAGGGATGGACCCCTCTGGGCATGCGGGTGGCTCATGTAGGGAGAATTCGGAGTTGTTCTGGAGGTTTGGAAGGGGCCACACTGGCTCTGTAACCTGTGGGCGGTGGCTCCTTCTCTGTCAGAACAGCACAGGTGCAAACAAGATGACACAGGGCTTGAAGAGTGGAGCAAGGTGGGGCTTCTGCCCTGAGAGGACACCCCGCTGCAGCCCCACACATTTCTGGCAGGGTGGCTGATGGCTTCGTGATGGAGGTGCAGCCCAGTAGCAATATTTAAAGGGACGTGGGGCTGCCAGTTGCTGGAAGCAGTCACGCTGGGACTGGGAGCCATCTGTATGCCGTAGGAATATGAGGAGACTGGGGAGGGATAATGGAGCAGGGTGGTGTGAGATTGGAGGAAATGCATTATGTTGTGGAGTTCCTTGGCCAGGTTGGATACTTCTTGGTTCAAGTTGTTCACCTGAGAGGAAATAGAAAAGTTGGCTGTAAGGCGTATCTGCCTTTTAATAAAGATATATAATAACTCCTCAATAACAACGATCAGTGATACAATTGGAAGAAAATAAAAAAGCGTAGTTGCAAAGACTACAATTATATTATGTTGGGTCGAATATTGACCCTACCTCTTTGTTCAGTTTGCTGATGGTCTGTCTCACGTCCTCTGTCTCCAGAAGCAGGTTAGCAGTCACCTGGAACTGATCTGAAAAACAGAGAAATGCAGCTGATCTGAGACAACCATCCTCACCACTGAGTATTATTCTATATGATATGAAATCTAATCCCAAATGAGTGGGATTATAGGCACCGGTTGAATATGTAGGAACAAAATGTGTGAGCAAATGTTCAGATCTTATATTCTTGTGTGTTTATTCAACCTTGCATGATTTCAGTCTAAGCATTTGTTCCTGAAAAGTGTTTTCAAACATTTTTGCTGCTTCAGTCCAGAGAGTTTACCTGCCACATTAGTCTTTGTCTCGCTCTGCTCTACATTAAAATGAAATGTGTGACCATTATCCTCAATTCCATCCACGACCCTGGCAGAGAAACAAATCAGTGTTACATCATATTAAGAATATACAAACTCATTACTGAACCATTTTTGGGTAAAGCAGGATAAACAGGCTACCTGGGACTGAGGTTCAGCGGACTAACACAAGGCAAGGATGGCATGAGGAGCTCGGCAGGCCGATGGTCCAGGCCCGAGTCGTTGGTACGACTGGGCAAAGGGGACGAAGAGAGCTCCTCATTGGTGAACGGCTGAGGAGAGGGGCTGCAGCCTCTGCCACCCTGAACGGGGGACCGACAGAGGCGGAGCGCGTTGATGTGACGGAGCTCGTCTCCTAACAGGGTGCTGAGGCAGGGCTGACGAACAGGGCTGCCTATACCGTGTAACAGAGGCACTTTCTTTTGCTGCGAGTGTCTTGACGCCTCTCCACGTTCCACATGATCTTCCTCAATGATATAGGGTAGTTTATGATCCATAGAGGGATGACCCTGAGGAGACAATGCATGAAGGAAATTTTCACCTATCATGTCTTATTTCATGTAAGAAATTATAAAACAATTAAAGTTCTGGTGTCAGATGTGGTAAAGTGGCACGTATTTGCATCTACAGAGAGTGCTGAGTCAAAATGAAAATGCAAACTCCAGAGCTTTCTCTTCTGCAACAGACCAGACACCAAAAATAGAAAACAAACAGCAACACTTCTGCTACACAAGTAAACGAACATCAGATACTATTGTCATTTCTACTCTGCATCAGCACGCTTCAAGTAAAGTTGCAGCAACTTTCTGAAAATAATCTTTCCGGGGGCAACAGCAAATTTCCATTCTGTGCACACAACAATCCTGAATTTATAAATGTAGTAAAGTTTTCTTTGTGTTGTCTTTATTTTGACAGTTTCATACAGGCTTCTTTTAAAGTCCTCCATGATAAAATCCTTTAATTAACTTACACACTTGTACACTTGTTTTTGTTTAAAGTTTAAGCTCCTGATTCTCCTCGTCTGTGTTGTCTGTTCATAAGCTGTTTCCCTCACTTTTCTGTTCTCTTTTAATTAGCAGCATCGTATCCATCTCCATTTCAGCTACGAGTTCTGGCAGTGAAAGTGCCATTCGCACGTTTACAGTCTTAAAACAGCTGTAAGTTTTCAGTAAAGCGGACTAATTCCCTCTGATTGAAAAACAGACTGTGCTGTAACTGATTGCCAGATGTGTCAAGTTGATCAGGGCTCAGGTAATTACCTTAGTGAGGCACACATACCTGAGACAGCCTGAATGACCATGGGGACTTAGTTATTCCCTGGAGATATTGAAGTAAAAAAAATTAACAAGGGTTTACACACCATATTTGGTGAAAAGGTTTATGCACTTCACGCTCTTATTAATGAAGAGGAGAAAAGTAATTAAACACTGAAACTGCCTCTGCAGTATTTCCCACCACCCAAACGTGTCAGAAAATGTCTTACGCCAGCTTCACTGCCCTCTCTCAAGTTGTAGGTGAGGTTGTGGTGGATGTCGGAGCTGAAGCGGCTGCCGTACTCCGGGTACAGCCCAAGGACCTCCCTCAGAGCTCTAACACTGATGTACTGCAGGTCACAGTAGGTCAGCGCCTTCACGTCCGCGTTGGTCTTGATCACCTGGTCATGATCCGGGAGGTCGGCCCCAATGAGGTCACCTTTGCCTGAAGGGATTTTTGGTTAAAACAGAGGGGTTAAGGTGCTGAAAGGTGCAGAATGAGCAAGAGAGGAAGTATTTTGCACTTCACACCGACCCAGGATGGCCAGGACCATGCCATCTTTCAGGACCTCCAGGGAGCCTGAGCAGACAAAATAGTTGGCTTGTAGGGCATCTCCGTGGCGTATAAGGTATTCCCCCGGCGCGCAGAAGGAGGTCTTGATGTGCAGGGAGAGGGAGCGCAGACACCCTCTGCTGGCTCGCTCGAACACAGGCAGCTGTAGGATGTCTTTGTTCAGGTGCATGGCGATGTCAGCTCTCAGTTCATCCGGGAAGTCATGCAGTAGCTGACAGAGAGGAGAGGAGAAGGTCTTCATTTGCCACTGCAGTGCATTTGACAGAGAAGGGCACCTGCCACAGTGCTTCAGCAGATACAAAGTCTTACGATATCGCCTCTCTGGGTGATGTCGCTGTCTCTTTTTGACAGTGAGTGTAAATAGATGTGTTGTGTGCTTCCCTACACTGTTCCCTGACTACATGCCTTTACACAAAGCTTTACCCATAAACTTCTGTGAAAAATATAAAGACAACACCTCCGTCTCGATGGCTTTGCTGATGTACAGTTTGCACAGCTTATGAAGTGAATAATGACTTTGTATATTCAACTGACTAAGAAAGGCTGCCATGATTTGGTTGTGATTGTACACACTGTAAAGGTCTGCACAAAGCTCTGTGCAGATTTTGGCCAATTTAAGCTCATGTTTTTGCTCGTTCGGTCCCCCCTGATGGGATATGTTTAAATCTTGTGTTGAGCAGAGGTGACTCCAGCAAGCTAAAGACCCAGATTTTTTAATAAAGAGGTAGTAGGGGCCAAACCAGAGCTATACAAGTGAATACATAAAAACAAAAGGTACAGTGGGGTATTCATGGCGCTCTATTTCTCCTTTCTCTTCCCTCGTTTTAAAAATACTTCCTCTTTTCTGATTGAAATTAGACATACAAATAAAAACTGTGTCTCTAAAGGTCGATGCATTCACATGACATGTCAAGTAGTTCAACAAAAACACGCACAAGTCGTGAACGAGGCATGAGGCATGTTCTCAGAAACCAGCGGCTATGTCTGCTACCTTTAACAGTGAATTAATTATCTACAGATGGAGGTGGCGAGGGTGTTAATGAGTATTCTCTCTATTTCAACTCCTACTCTTGTAATTACAGGGAGCCTCTCCTAGATCTGTTGTAGCACTGTTACTGAAGTTCTATTTGCAACAAAGTGCCGTCTACTTAAGGGAAGTGGAATAAGACTCTGGAGAATTTGAGGTGACCCACATTTCAAAGATGACATTTCTGAATCTAGAATCTAGCACCCACACAAAACGTCTTTTTATCTTCATGAAAAGGACATTTCTGCAGCCCACACATCCGACGGTTCGCACACTCTGTAGCTGATTATTAAAAAGAGATTAAAAAAAGTTAAAAGATATCCGCTGATTGATGCATTAAAACAAATTTCTGATCCTTCACCCACCTCATTGGCGTTGATGCCATTGTTGACTGACCAGGTGGCCTGAAAGTACTCCAGCATCCTTTGCTTCAGCATCTGAGGCAGCCGGTGCACTCGGATGAAGTCCTTGAGGTCTTTCATCCTTGTGTGGTACAGGGAGCGCCGCGAGTACATGCGCTGGATGATGGCGGTCACGTTGCCAAAGACCACGGCGTGCATCAGGGCTGGAGGAGAGGAGAGGGCGAGGGAGCAGTGTTAAGATACCCTTATTTATCACAGTCACAGAGTTTACTCTGATCGGTGGTGAACTCACCGCCCATGAGCATGATGCAGATGGAGAAGATTTTCTCGGCGTCTGTGTTGGCGCAGACGTTGCCAAAGCCGACACTGGTAAGGCTACTGAGCGTGAAGTAGAGGGAGGCAATGTAAGCGCTGGGCATGGAGGGGCCACCTGTGGTGCTGTTGAGGTACGGCGTATCCAGACGCTTTCCCAACTCCTGAAGCCAGCCTGGTGGACGAGGTCAGAAGATGTTTGTACGAGACTAATATGAGGGTCTTAGGCGTAGAAAATGTTGTGTTTTTTTTTATTTATGTCAGAGAATGAGCCTTTGTTCATTGGCTGGTGAATAATGGGTAATAGAAGAGATGAATTACACATTAAAGGTGAAAATGTTCTGTGACCTAAGCTTGCTCTGGACTGAGAGGAGACAGAGTTGGAATGACGCTGAGGCACTGAGGCATTGCAGCATGACCAGGGACGTGCATCACCGACCCACTGGGGTTTCCAAAATGTCTCAGCAGCACTTAATGACCGAGGAAGAACATTATACTGTTGATTGAGCGGTGGCGGAGCCGTCAAACAAACATGCACGGCGCACTCACCTATGTCCCAGGTAACGGGGTCACCGCTTTCTATCTCCTTGCGCCCGATGACGTACCAGACGCAGGCCATCCAGTGAGCCAGCAGGCCAAACACGGACATGAGCAGGGTCAGGACCACGGCGCTGTACTGGGAGTAGCGGTCCAGCTTCTGCAAGAGGCGAAGCAGGCGCAGCAGTCGGACCGTCTTCAGCAGGTGTACCAGCGAGGTCTGGACAAAGAAGAGGGGGAGAGTGGGATGGACAAGATGGATCGTCTTCTTCAACACCTAATTTTCATTTGTCTGATAGATTTGTTCATATAACCTGTCACCCATCCTCTTTTCTCCTCTAACCTTGATTTTGTTTTTTAATAGCCTCTGTTATTACGCATTTCATCTGAACTGAATGTTACTATTAGCAGGAAAGTTTTTAACCAGGGACAACTTCGACAAAGCCAAGGCTCAGTCAGAGAGATGTCTTTGTGAGTCAGCTGAAGCCTCTGGCAAAGTACAACTAATCCACGAGAAGCACTTGTGTCTATCTGGAGGATAAAAAGGAAGCGAGCAGACCAACAATAATGCTCAGTGAAGGGGCTGAATATAGAGTGATAAACAGTGCTCAGGCGGGAACGACACCACCAAAAACGTTCGTGGCTAATCTCAAAGTTACTTTATGAGACAAGGAAAACTAAAACACAGGGGCACGCTGTACTTCGGGAAAAGACAATCTTACCACTGTGATGTTGAAAGCGTAGAGGAGGTCGAAGGGCAGGGCCGCGATCAGATCCACAAAGAACCAAGTGGTGCAGTAATGGAGGTAGATGGATCGGGCGTCGTACACCACCTGACCCGACTGACTCACGTAGGTGGTGCGGAAATTCAGGATAATATCTGAAATGTATCAGACACAGAGAAATAACACATAAAAGGAAAAACTGCATGATATATTCAACAAGGGCAGTCAGACAAAAATCTCAGGTACATCAATGCAAATCAAACTTGGTTCATTCTCTTTTTTATGCAATCACTCCTATGCACTTCTTCTCTGGTAAAGCAATTTCCTTCAGGATGAATCTTCTTATCTTATCTTATCTTATCTTATCTTATCTTATCTCAGAAATTATTAAATTGGTGTTTTTCTATTTGACAAGTATGCTTTGTTGTGCCAATGGTTGATTATTCTAGTTCTGTATTGATGGTCAGATAACGCACTGAATTACAGGCAGCAGTATTAGCAGTATTTCACTGCAACATGTGACCCAATTAATGTGATACATCCCTGGCAGTGCGTAACTTTTCACTCCTCCACTGAAAAGACAAGCTCTTCTCTTGTTTATCACAGCGAGCCTGAATAGAGAGTGTACCCGAATTTAAATGAAAGTTGTTCAAGGACACGCGTTTCATTGCAACTCACATAAATCGATTTATTTTCATTTAAAGAAAAAAAAAGCAAAGACAGAGCCACAGAGTGTGATAATAGATAAGCAAGCCTGGTGCACGAAGGAGACTGAACGTTTCCAGACAAACCTGTTGAGAAAGAGGAAGTCAGACAGCACGATGACAGATGTGCTATCACACTTGCTTTGGAAGAAAAGCGAGACGAAAGTGAGAGGAATCTAATTATGATTCGTAACCTGGGGCAACAGAGACACCCTGCATGTGCGAGGAAAGGTAGGAGGTTCAGTCATGTGTTGGCCATCGCCAGGGAAACCAGCTGCACCAGGAAAAAAAATTATACTTGTTCTTAATTCAAACATTGTTGTCTCTTCATAATGCTGCTCAAGATTCTTCAGGTCAGCTGGTGCGCAGCATGCAATCAGAGAAGAAGATGCTTACTGATCATTACTTTAAAATTATAGTGCCACAAACTACCAATTATCTTACTTACTAAGAAGAATACAGTTGCCTGCTATCTGGAGAAATTCTTTGGTTAACAGAAGTTGCTTACAAGTGGTAGTTCATAATTTTTTTTGCATGGTCAAAAATGATAAAAATAGACACCTGCAAGCATACAGTGAGAGTTTTTTAAACCAAATACAAATATATCACACCAAGTATGAAGAGCATCTCCACAGCTATGTCGCTGCCCATGGTGCTGCGGCTGACAAGCGAGTGGTGGTCGCTGCCGTCGTCATGGCTGACGAAGCAGATGTCGTAAGGCACGGCCACGGCTACGTAGAAGGTCGCCAGTAGGATCAGCCAGTCCCACAAGGCCTTGGAGATGCTGTAGTGCAGCAGGATGAAACGAGACTTCTTCACGGCGGCCACCTTGTACTCGGGCAAAGACGGTTTCTGAAACACACTCTGAAAGACGAGGCAAAGGAAAGTCAGCTATCATGAAGGTATCACAAGAAATAAAAATGAAACACAGAGGGTAGTAAACCTGCCTATGATCATCCATCATCATCATCATAGCATTTTGAACACAATTTGAATATACTTGAATAAACCTCAGGAGTCTTCTAAAAAATATTCACCATGCCAGTGTTTGATATCTTTTTTTTCAGCACAACATAACCTTTATGACCTGACTTTTTTTTTTTTTTAGTTTGACATACTATACTGGAACAACAACTGCAAAGGTTAAACAGTTTATGCCCACATGCCTGCAGCAGTTTGAAGATCGACATGAGAAGCTGCATTATCTGATCCTCTGTGTCAAAGACCAACTTACAGTATTACTTTATTGCATGTCTGGAAAAACAAAAAAAGCAAGATTTCGTTTACATTAATTAGGATTAATTTACTGAAACTCAAAGCTTACCTCACTACACGGTCACATTGACTGATAAATACCATATCTGGAGCAAGCTTTGATTCAAATGTCAGCTGTATTTACACGGAAAATGACATAAAAGTTCAGCTATTAGCAGAGCAAATACTTTAATCATAATGAATGGTGGGATATTGAGGCCGTACTGTATGCACACAGTAGATTAGATGATCTCTAAGCTTGGGGTTTGCACTCACATTGGTCAGTTTCCTCTTGCCCCTCTTGGTGAACAGGTTGGTCATCTGGTGCAGAATAGTCCTTCCCCTCTCTCGAGCGTGGGAAAAGTGCGACCTATTGCTTTTCCTGCTCCGGTGAGCGGCCTCTGCAGCACCTGTGAGCCAAATCATAAGAGTCACTGTATAACTGTAAGTTTCATTTACCTTTAAACTGTATGAATGAATGCGGCAGCATGACATTTTGAAGGGGAGAGATGTCTAAATTGAAGTGGGACTGTTCACAGCAAGGCAACGAACATTGCCAGGCCTCACCGTCTCCTTGGCTGTAACGATGGCTCTTCCCATATGACTCACTGACGTCTTTGAAGGATAAGAGGAACAGCACCACCTCACCTTTCTCGTTTTTAATTGGCACAATGTCCAGGAGGCACCAAAATGGATTTCCTGAGGATATTAAAAAAAGAAAAAAAGGGTATTACACTGAGATTGCTCTACAATAGATGGTGGTTACTCTGAAAATGGTGATTGGATTTCTATTAATGCTGCAATAATAATGCTTTTTTCTTCTTCTTTCAGCTCCCTGCGCTCTCTCCTCTGTGTGTTGCTCCTCTTTCAAAATAAATGTCCTAACACTGATAGAAAGGCCAGAGAAACACCATTATTCATGTGTGTAAATTTACTCCTCAGGTCAGGTTTAAGCAGGTTTTTAATAAAAAAAGAGTGTGTTTCAGAGCAGCTCAGGAATCATGTTGATATGCTGTAATCCTCACCATTTTTCCTGTAGAAGCAGACCTCTCCCTGGTACTCCTGCTGGCCCTCCAGAGCTTTGTCTACCTGCTGGATTACGCTCTCGCTGGTCTCGGCTCCGTGGAGGAAGCTGCACGTACAGGTCTTCTGCATCACCTCGGTCCGAACAAAGCCGGTCAGCTCGCAGAACCCGTCGGAGCAGTACACAATGGGGTAACCATAACGACCCAGAGCGTTTCCCAGTAGGAAGTTGCTGTCTGCAAAGGACATAAAAGCAGGCTGAGATTGGAGGTGTGACCTTGAGGGATCGAAAAGACTCAGCTGAATAACAGAATATCCATTCATCCATCTTCTAAACCTGCTTATCCTGAGCACACACAGGGTCGCAGGGGTGCTGGAGCCTGTCCCAGCTATCTTCGGGCGAGAGGATAACAGAATATGATATTATATTATATTTATATATATATTATCAGACTGTACAATAAAGAAAATGCCCGCTAGTCTGCAGACAAAAAACAAATAAATAACTGATTAATAACTGGACTCTTTCACAATACACTCCACCTCACTATTCATTTCACTGTTTCACTGTGTTTTCACTTTTTTTCTACTTGAGATATTATATATTCTTATATGTATTCTCAGGCACAATCCTGCTCTCTGTACTGTGTACAGGTATAATTATAATTAAAGTTATAATTATTTTTTTTTAGATTTTTATGCTAAATATCTTATTTTCTTATTTTTTATCTTACCCTATGTCTTGCATTTCCTACTATTTATTTTCCACTGTGTGTCTCGCTGCTGGAAATCTGAATCTGAATCTGAATCTGAATTTGCAGCGTGAGAGAGCTGAACCTCTGAAAAAATACGACCGCCTTTTCTGCCACTTCCTCCACACACTTATTTGATTCGCTTGTTTACGTCCCTGCAGAAAATAACTTTTTTTTTCTTTTCCTTGAGTCATCTGCCTTCAGCTCAGAGCCCTGAAACAGTCTCACACATATCAGCGAGGGCTTTGAAGCAGGAGTGTATGCAGTCTGAGGATATATGCAGGGCCCCAGCTGGCTCCATGGGGGTCCAGTGCCTCAGTGAGGCTTTGGCCCTTAATTAGCATGTTTTCATCCTGCCACCAGTTGAACAACGGATTTTAGTATAAGCACAGCAAGTGGCATTCACACACACACACACACGTGCAAACTATTACATCATGCTGGATTAAATTGGGGTGAACAGTGTCTTTAAAAGATCCCCCCATCCATCGGATCATGGTGGCAGCATGCTTAGTAAGGGTTTCAGGGCCAAGTTATCCTTCTCAGTTTTCAAGTCCCCCCCCTGAGGCGTTCTCAAGCCTTTTGACATATCACATCTCTCCAGCACGTTCTGGGTTTGCCCCAGAGTCTCATATAAGTTGGATGTGCCTGGAAAACCTCCAGAGGAAGGTGCTCAAGAGGGGTCATGACTGAATGCCTGAACCACCATACTTAAACCCCTTACCCCACGGGTGAGCAGATCTATGGAGGAAACTCATACTGGCCTTATTTAGGTAAAACTGTGCATCGGAAATTAAATTAATGTTAGGTTTTTCTTTACTCCTATACTTATTATTAGGAATTATTAGGAAGACCGAGCTAAAATGAGTGCCAGTTTTCTGCAATAAACCATACAGTCATGATCATTTTGGAGGATGAAGTTTGTGATGCTGTTGAATTATATTACCTTTTACTGAAAGGTTTTTTTAATCATTTTGTCCATTCCTGGGGGCTAACTACATCCTCCAAAATGACATTTAAAAGAGCAATTAAAGGGCATTTTTTACATTTTTTTTTTTTTTGCTATTGTGTGAACAGGTTGGACCATAGCTTAAAAAATAAGACCTTTCCTGACTAGCAGCCTGTGGAGTGATGTCTGTGCAAAGGACTTTTTTTTTCATCTGTAAAATCCAATGCAAAAACATTCTCACTCCCAAATTGTCAAATGAGCTCTTGTTGTAATCTTTTAACGCATAGCGTCATTTTAGTCCAAAAGTACAGTACTCATACATACAGAACCTTTAAGTTGAATGAATGCTTCTTTAAAACAAAAACTGAACATAAGAACAGTCACAATGGTTGGATTTATTGTGGGAAAGAAATAGTGTGGTATGCAACTACATGCAAAACAGCTATTTGTCAATTTTTGGATGAACAAGATACAAAAATATTAGGAAGTAACATGCACAGGTAGGCAGATTTTATCACCTCAGGACAGTCTCCTTAGCTGATGTCCTGTTTCCAGTCTATATGCTAAGCCAAGTCCGTTGGGTGCTAGCATTAAATTGACATTTATTTGTATTCAAAAAGCTGGTATTTACATTGATCTGTCATCTATGATAACATAAATCACACAGACACGGGAGGCATTATTCCTAACACAGCTTAGGGGCATATTTGAACTAAAAGTTGAATATTCAGTAATTACATAACAGTGCATGCTCCAAAAGACAAGAGAAAGAATACTCCTGCATATAAAGGAGAAAATAATGGTGGAGACGGAGATCTTTGTGAAATCACTTCTGACGGACACTTACTAAAAGCCTTGTTTCAAATGAAAAAAAAAAAAAAGAAAAACACCACACACTGCAAACTGCTGGAACATTTAAGAGTCACTTTAGGGCATGAAGTGTAGGTGGTGAAGCAGAAGAAAGTTCATGGAATTTAATCTGCAGGACTCTGTAAGTCTGTAAGTGAAACATAGAGTATTTGCTTGCCAGTGAGTTTCTTCACATTTATCTATAAGGAGGACTGCAACAGACATGCTGTGCAGATATCAGAAGGTCATTATTAATGTACTTTCTGAACTATCAGTGTCTACAGGTAGCAGCATTTTGATGTTTTCTCTGCATTGAAGACAAAATATAACTCTGTATATAACTCTGAGTAATCTCCCTCTTAAACGAGCTGTCATGTGCTTATAAAGAATTAAAAGCTGTGGATCCAAGTAGTCTAATTGAATCCATTCCCTATAAGCTGCAGAAATATTTGTAAAAAAAATGCAGCCACATGCTCTCCAGGGTTTATTATAAAGAGAAAAAAAAAATATTGCTCCATCGTTCACTGACTAATGGATGCCTACTTTCACTCCTCTCTCTTTCACCCAAAATATTCCTTCAATATTTTACAGTCAGACTGCATCCACTAAATGGTGTCTTCTTCCATTTATTCATTCAGTTGCTGCTCTGAATGCAACCAGATTACATTTCAAACATCTTTGTTTGACCATGCCGCAGAGCACTGTAATGATGAATATAGCTGCAAAGACAACACTGAACACCTGCAGCCAGTTTTAATGAGAGTGGTGCTTTAGATTTTTTCTCCCTAAAGCTAGGAAAGCAAACAGACATAGTATACCACGGCTTCCTCAGATTCAGATGATTCTTAAAGTAAAAAAAAATAATTACCAAGCAGACAGCATGGAGGGGGTGTTGACAAGTGTTTGTTCCAGGGGAAAAGACTTAGTGATGTGTGGATATTTTCTACTTGAAGTGTGCAGTTAATCTCACACAAAAACTTAATTAAGATCTTCTCAAGCTCGTGTTGCCATAGCAATTTGTATCGAGAAAAAAAAAAAAAGAAAAAAAAAGAAACATATGACAATTCTGCAATTTGTTCTTATGGGTTACCAAGACAGTGTGCCCTTTGAAACAGAGACGAAGCCAATGAAGGATCTGCCTCACCCTGATTCACACTCAGCGCATTTATAGCACATAGTTGACTGTAACCGCTCAGCTCGGAGTGAGGATTTAGTGAAGATAAAATCCTCGGCTAAAACTGAAGCCTCCCGAGGGTGCAGGTTTTCTCTAATTATCTGATCACCCACACTCTTCCTCTGTGTTATCAGCACTGATGCAAACAAATGTACATCTTATCGCATCCCTTACCACTCTAAAATCTAACTCATCCACTTCCTGCGTGTCTATCCTCTCCCTCAGCCTGTTTTTGTGGCATCATGTTATTCAAGTTAACAATGAGGTTCACGCTGACAGCCATGAAAAGGCTGACTGTTAAAAGGATTATACGCTTGTGAAACTCGCTCGCAGATGATTATTTTGTCAGTAAATGTTCAAGTCTAAACTTATAGAGTTGAATATATAGACACAAGACAGAAAATCAGTGCTTGTTATGACTCATTACATGATAAAAACTATTGTCATTTCTTACATTTCCAGTTCAGTCGGACACTCCCCTCATGCATTGGCTTCCTTTCAGTTAAATAGCAGTCACTCAAGCACAATTATTCTTATCGCAAATTATCCACGATGGCACTTACGAGGAGGAGAAAGATGCTATTCCAACACCTACTCAGGCAATTAAGCAGAAGAGACTGTCGACAAGGAGGGATATAAAAAGGATGCCGCTTACTCTGGCTGATAGTGTACCATTATATCACTGAAGCAATTAAAAATCAATATCTATGATACTCTTGACCCTGCAATCCACAAACTAAAAGTCTTCTACTGAATATCATAAAGTCTGTCCAAACCATCAGCTGAACTATGTCTGTAGCTTTGTTTTAAGGTAGCAGCTGATTAAATGAGACAAAGTTTTTTTTTTCTTTCAAAGAGGACGACTCAACAAGACCTTTGATCATATATGATTGGTTTTTGGCCTCTGCACATCTCAATTTAATGAATATCTGGGTCATATTGATACCACCTCCACTCAGCCGAGCCCAGCCTCTGTTCACATTCACGCTGTGGTGTATTATTTCTTCTGCACTGAGATATTAGCTGAAATAGAGTTTCACAGAAAGGCTTTCAATTTGTCCGAGAGGGATTCAAGGCAGCTCCGAGATTGAATGGTTATTTGCTCCGAAGGCATCTCTTGTCAGCTGGCCCCGTTCACCTCCCACTCAGCTACTTGGTCAATCCGCCCACGTGCACATCTGATACAGAGGTATTGTGGCGGTGGAGATTGAGAAAATGTTGTTCTGTGTGTGTGTGTGTGTGTGTGTGTGCATATGTGTGTGTGAGGGCAAGACGATGTGGAAGGGATGGAGGATTTGTGTGTGTGTGCATGTGTGTGTGTGTGT
The DNA here is from genome assembly GCA_023238725.1 of Scortum barcoo. Lineage (NCBI taxonomy): Eukaryota > Metazoa > Chordata > Actinopteri > Centrarchiformes > Terapontidae > Scortum > Scortum barcoo. The sequence goes on from CM041547.1 coordinate 4,535,716, forward strand.
GTGTGACAGGGATAGCGTCATCACACTGAATTTGTGAATTTGTTAAGTTGCAAAGGACATGGACAGTCTGACCCATGCATACACGCATACACACACACACTCTGGAAAAAGCTGTGTCTGCCTACTGATTTCTACTCTGAGCTAATTCTGTGGCTTGGTGCACTCTGACAGCCTGGAATAAAGCATAAACCAATAAAAAAAAAAGGTGTAGCCGAGTTCGACAGGTACATTATACATATACATACAGAGTGACAACACATGAGCAGAACCAATTTGCAGATGATGTGTTTTTTTATAAGTAGAATTTACAATTGCAGAGATATTGAAAGTCCCTTCATGTCGCATATTTGGTGCGCAATTTTTATTCTTAACAGAAGAACTGTAAAAAAGTAAAAGCAAAAAGCAAAAGCTTTGTTTCTTGAGGTACAAGATTTCTTGTGGTTGTGGTTATTTATAGCATTCAGTATAATTCACACCTACATTCCCATATATCTTTTGAAATGTATATACTTTGCTGAAAAAAAATCTGGCCCTGACTGAGATATCTATTTCCAGCAGCATCTAAAAGCCAATTTACACCTGAATATTAACACCTCCCACTGATTTGCACCTTTCCTGCCACCTTTGCACCACGCTCCCCACAAAGGGCACACAAAAACACCAAAAAGATGTGCAAAAGAAAGCTACAAAGGTCAGAAAAATACCAGCATCCTTTGCATCAGCCTGTGTCTGGAGTGTTTTAAATTTTCATGCTGAAGAAGATGACAGACATGTTAAAAATGTTGAAAACATGCAGACTTTCCTGGTCAAGTGTGTCGATATATTATCCAAGTTTGGATTTGAAACTGGCGGAAGGATGTTGAAGGATGTTATTTTTTCAAAAGATCATGATCGAAAAAAAAGAAAAAACCTCCACAAATCTCGACAGTGGTCCTCGTGAGCAGCGCTGCTCAACAAGTGGCCCTTCACTTCCAATCTATCATTCCACGCTGCACCGTCCACCGAGTTCTGGTTTACTGTCGTAACTCGCATACTCATAATTGGATCTCACCACTGTTGGACACATTTGTCGTCAGCAGTACTTCTCAGCCCAGTCACCGTCCTAACTGGGTTACAAAAATGCCAATGGCTAAAATCCTAAAAGCTACAGTGTTCTGCTTACAGCGGCTGGCAGAGCCCGCAACCTCAAAACCAAGATTCACCTAATTGTGGGCAAAACTATTTCGATTTCATAATGTGTCTCTGGAGAAAAACTTTAAAACACTTTGACCGCAGTATTGTGAGGATCTAATATGCCCAAAGCTTAGAATACTACTAATGATTTATTAATTTACCGCTTCATAAAGGCACTTTCAGAGAGTTTAATGGAAATCTCTTCTTCAAAATGTACTTACGAGTGCCATCAAAGTGGTTTGCAATGGTGTCCAGGAAGGTGTTTTGCGGCGCAAGGAGGCCCTTCATCACAGGCATCTTTGACTGGAGGAGGCTGCAGACTCTCAGACAGCAGTTCCCAGTAGTTCCTCAGCATTCCCCAAAAGAGGACCTGAACCACAAAAATTGGGGTGCCCTCCCCTCGGCCTTGCTTGTAAGCTTCCTCGCAGTGTTCGAACGGAGCACAAGTTGTTCCTGTTTTACTCTGTCAAGACAAAAGCGCTAACTTGCATCACGCAGACGTCTCATTTCTTCTTTGTGAGGGAGCTCAAAGGTGTCGCGGATCTCTTCCCTCTCCGGTGTTGAATCAGGAAGAGCTCTCAGGTTCAGCTGCGCATCCCTCTGCTCTCGAAAGCCTCAGTTTCTCTTCAGTCAGTGTAACTCCACTCACCACGGTTCCTGCTGAGGAACAGTCTCCTGCCTCCCTCCCTCCCTTTGTCTCTCATACAAAAGCCTGAGCCATCCCCCTTTCTGCACGCAGCGTATTTATTAATCTCTCCCACCTTCTCTCTCGTTCTCATACTTTCTCATCACTCCCCAGAGAAGTTATTAGAAATCACTTTATTCCCTGCTCTCTCTTTCTGCCTCTGTGTCCTTTCTAAAACTCTTTAAGGGAGGGGTGTGTGTGTGAAAAAGGAGGTTTTGTTGCTCATTAACATATTGAATGGAGTACATGGATGTTTCTTTTTTTAATATATTTTAGTCTTTCTTCTGCTCTTCTATGGAAAATTAAAGGTCAGAGGTCAGGTTCGATAAATAGTAGCCCTGCGTGATGATTTTTTGTCAGTGACAATACAGTACATCTGCTGCTAAGCATGATGAATTATCTGTCATTCTGCTGTCTGTTTCACCATATGTGAACATTTTCTTTGCTGCCCACACTGTGTATAAACAAACAACCCCCCCGCCCCCCAACACACACACACACACACATACAACACACATACACACACACACAGCAACAACTTGCAACACAGAGGACAATAACAATGACACACAGTGGTTCTTTGTATAGCATCCTTGTAAATTACGTCTTTCCTCCATATATGCTGTAAAGCCGCTACGCACGCTCACGCATCAACTGGGACCAGACATTTCATCGATGCATTGGTTATTATCAGAGCCGGCCCTAGGCGAGATTTTATATGGCGCCCCCTCCATCTGCGATTTACATACGCTTACAAAAGAAATCGAATAGCATTGTTTTTACCATTGTCTTTAATTTATAAGATAACATGTCACCCAATTTACATGCTTAACAAATTACAAATAAATACAAAAAATCTGAAATACAATATAAATACCCTTACCACAAAATAAAAATAGATAGATAGATTGACTGCTTGAGGCTGCTGAAGTTGTGATATCTGTTGATGGCCCAACATTTGCATAGGCTGCATCTGAAGAGAGAAGAGGAGTGTTACAGCTATTATACAACTTTATTGTCATTACAGTGACGTGTTGATTAGCAGATGCAAAGAAGCACTAAACTGAAGTTTAATATGGCATGTGGGAATGCTAAGTTATGGAGTATTAATAATAATAATAATAATGTGTACTTTAACACTGTAAACTTTAAAACAACATACTTTAGACAATATGAACTGAACGAACGAGGGTTAACAATCTGATTTATAAAAGGGTGAAAAGGTAATAGCATTTTGATTGACTATTAAAAGCAGGAAAAATGTTAGCTAGCCAGATGTAAATAAAACAAATAATAAAAGCGTAGATTAGGCCAATGTAGACACCTACTGAGTAGGTTTAATCTTTACAAATGATCCATAACAGTAAAGAGCCTCCATGCCGCCCAGCTGATGGAGACTTATTTGGTATTATCATTTGTAGTAATATTAATTGGGCTATTGCTTTACATTTGAATCTATGTGAGCTTTTCTATTTTAAGAGTTTAAGAGATAGTAATAACTAGTTTTAATATAATTATATTGAAGGTGAATTTTTTCCTGAGTTTGTGGCGCTCCCTGGAGGCGTAATGGGCTAGCCGGCTCTGGTTATTAAAATCTACCTTCATCCACGAAAAGGTCATAAATCAAGACAGTTATAACCTAAGCAGTAAGTTGATGGCTATGGAAAAATGGCAGACTTAGTTTGTTTGTGTGGTTTCACGCTGCAGTGATCAAATTAGCAGACTCCCTCCTTCAGATGCTTCAGAGCTGAGGATGCTGTCAGACAGCTTTCCTTTAGTTTGTACTCACTGCAATTACAATCAGCTTTATAAGACAACATTATTTCTGCATTCAAAAGAGGCAAATCAATAAGAAAAAATGTGTATAAAGGTGTGTATCATGAAGCCTGTATGTCCAAATAAAGCTATTGAGCAAGCAAACAATGGAGCATCTCCTGTCAAAAATGTTATATAATGCTCCAAAATCAAAGATGGTGTATCCATCCATCCATCCATTTTCAACCACTTGATCCGGGACCGGGTCGCGGAGGCAGCAGTCTGAGCAGAGATGCCCAGACTTCCCTCACCCCAGACACTTCCTCCAGCTCTTCCGGGGGGATCCCAAGGCGAAGCGTTCCCAGGCCAGCAGCGAGAGACATAGTCTCTCCAGCGTGTCCTGGGTCTTCCCCGGAGGCCTCCTCCCGGTGGGACACGCCTGGAACACCTCCCTAGGGAGGCGTCCAGGGGGCATCCGAAATAGATGCCCAAGCCACCTCAGCTGACTCCTCTCGATGCGAAGGAGCAGCGGCTCTACTCCGAGCTCCTCCCGAGTGACCGAGCTTCTCACCCTATCTCTAAGGGAGCGCCCAGCCACCCTGCGGAGGAAACTCATTTTCGGCCGCTTGTATCCGCGATCTTGTCCTTTATTTGCGGTCATTACCCAAAGTTCATGACCATAGGTGAGGTGGGAAGCGTAGGTGATTGACCGGTAAATCGAGAGCTTTTCGCCTTTCGACTCAGCTCCTTCTTCACCACTGACGGTCCGGTACACCGACCACTTTCAACTGCTGAGACGCTGCACCAATCCGCTTGTCAATCTCACGCTCCATCTTTCCCTCACTCGTGAACAAGACCCCTGAGATACTTGAACTCCTCCACTTGAGGAGGCAGGACCTCTCCACTCACCCGGAGAGGGCACCACCCTTTTCCGGTCGAACCATGGCCTCGGATTTGGAGGTGCTGATTCTTCATCCCAGCCGCTTCACACTTGGCTGCAAACCGCTCCAGCACATGCTGAAGGTCCTGGCTTGAAGAAGCCAACAGGACAACATCATCTGCAAAAAGCAGAGATGAAATCCTGTGGTTCCCAAACCTGGACTCCCTCCGGCCCCTGGCTACGCCTAGAAATCCTGTCCATAAAGATTATGGATAAAGATAAATAAAGATTATATAAAAAAAGATTATATATTATTATCCATAAAGATGGTGTAGTTGTAGTAAACTGTGGACAGAAAACAGAAGTGTCATTCAGCACAAAGCCCTCCCCTATTAGCAAAAACACACAAGCAGAGACCAAGTAGTCTCAGTGACGGCCGGGGCATTGTGTCTATTCAGAGCATCATCCAAATGAGGAAGAATAAATCTGATTATATGTAATAATTTCACTTTTAAAGAGCAGATTTAATACAGAAAGGTGCCATTTTCTTCTTTCCATCAGAGAGGAACTTTGAGGGAAATAGTGAGTGAATAATTAACTAATTTGATAGAAATATTTGATGTGAGGAGTACATTCAGATATTTTCATGGCAGTGTTTTTGCATTAAAATGTTTTGAATCCCCAAAGATTATCCACATAAGGCTTGAACAAAACCATATAAAATATATTTGTTAGGAAGACATGCAGGAGGCATCCTACTGAACAGGATGCTCATTTGTATTGCCTGATCGCTTTCTCACTTATTTTATCATATCAGCACCATCTTGTGGTCTTCTTCATTCCCACACACAGATGCTTCAGTGAAAAACGCTGGACAGAAATTACTGGAGTGGCGTGACTCTTGTATTTGCTTTGAACCCCCCTTTTGTTAAGAAAGTGCAGCACCCTCCCCCTCCCCACTAATGCCCCTTTTAAGCTTAATGTGTTCTTAATGTGTTTTTTATGCAACTCTGAAGTGCACATTAGGAGTGGACTAAGCACTTGCCAAACTGAAGTTGTCCATATTTACCGTTACAGTTTATTACTCGTACGGCTGCTTTTTATTAACCAAGTGAAAAAATGGTACACTCTTTAGAGGGACAATGTGTATTCCCTGCTAAGTATCCATGTCTGCTCTTTCTCAACATGAAACAACATCAACAGTAAGCTTCCACAGCTTACTAATTACTGAAGTGAAGTAGAAAAAATAAACCATGATGAAGAAATGTGATAGATAATCTTTTGCATTTAGTAAAAGGCGTCATTATAGTCCATGGTCCACATAAAAAAGCATTTTTTGGATATGAACGAACTATTTTGCTGGAACTATTTTATCTTCTTTACATTAAATCTCTCATTATTGAAGGGAAAATTTAATTTTCTTACCAAAAGTTCTTAAAGTTTTTCATACACGCCCTGTTGTTTGAATAAAAACATAAAATATAAGATAATATAATCTGTATTTTCCTCCTTTGTGTAGTAATTATTGCTCATGTAAGATTGTAAAATTGATGTAAACTTTTGATAATATTCTATGAGAATACTCATTTGTCCAAAAGTTGCTGCTTTAAGTTGTTTAAATCACACCCTTTGTTAGATTGATGTTATATTGATTTCATATAGCATGGTATTATAGAAAGTAACACCATTTTAGTTTTCCTAATTTCCTAATTTAATTCCGCGTAAGCTTTAGTCATGCTAGATACATTTTATTTCTATTAAATAGCATTTTCTTAATATTTATCTCTAACCTTAGAAAACCCATCCAAGAATGATTAAAGACATGTTGTGAGCTTTAGATTTTTTTTTTTAATACACCACAAGGCCTTTTACACTATTACATATCATTCTAATGTTATCTGCAAATGCACATATCACATTCAAAACAGCAAGGCTCAAAGAAAACATAAAAGAAAAAATATACATCTTGTGTAATAACAGTCACCAATAAGTGTGATTTTTCTATCTAGATTTGAACTCAGTCCCAGTGTGCCTGCACCGTAGGACATTTAGCTTAAAACAGGCAGTGGCGTTGTGATGGTGGTTCCAGACCGAGCCATCCAGTCCACGTACCGCTCCCCGGCCCTCTCCTCAGTCCTCTTCCCCATCGTCAGGATCCCCGCCGCCTGGTTCCTGGAGCCGTGGAGGAGCTGGTGGAGTCGGCTCTGCAGGCGGTCCTCGTCCTCTTTCCGCTTGCCCAGGGTGAGGATGCCGGCGGAGGCGTCCCCTGTGAGGGCCCCCCCCGGGGTCTTGCTGCCAGAGCGACACAGCAACACGTAGAGGCGGCAGGAGCGAGACGGCTGTCTGCAGCACTCAGACATGCTGTGAGCGTCGCAGGCCAGTTGAGACAGCAGCAGCGTCAAAACCAGCACCAGGACTTTCTGCCGGGCAAATGACCCGATTAGATTACACCCAAACGAACAGACACAAGAATGCAACCTGTTGGCCTGAAAAGCTGCAGAAAGTAGCTTCAAAAGATTTCCTCACATGCTACTGGTTTGATCTCAAACGTGTATTTTTAAATGGTGATTGATAAACTTGATGCTGACATTTATTATGCACACACACACACACACACACACACAGGAGTATTACCACGAGCAGCTGTTGGGATATTGTCTCTCTGCACAATTATTTATCCGTGCATGAAGGATATGAATCACTGAATCCCAAGTGATATGCTGACATTTACTCCACATATACAAGCTAAAACCTTCATCTTCAGTAAAAAATGGTGATTGAATGAGCAGTCATGATTAAGTATTCTGCCTAAATGTTAGACAAACTGGTATTTATCCTTGTAGAAACAGATAGATAAAAACAAAGGAACATTTTAGCCTTGTCCTATGGCAGACAGAAAATTAAAATTACCATGAAGACACTGATTACTCATGACCACCTGCCTGACCATCCCTCAGAAGGCGTTTAAGCTCTTTAAAATGTCCAGTTTGTGCTCCATATTGATCCCATGAACAATGAATGTGTCTAAAATCTTCAAAAGAAGAGCCGTTGGAAAGGACTCTGTAATACAAGGTAAATACAAACTGTGTTGTACATGTTGTACTTTAATCATTTATGTTGACTCACTACATAAAGTGTGCAGCAGTTCTCACACAAAATTAAAAATTTAATGAAACACAACAATAAAACACTTTGAAGTCAGCTGTTTCCATGTTGGTGAGGCCAAAAGGATGTGTAGAGAAACACTTCTACAGAAGTGCAAAGACATGTGCACTAACTAACTTGTACTTCATAACGTTTGCAATATCATACAAATTGCTCACTAATTCTTCAGTGAATAAAGTCAAATTTAAGCCGTCTTACCTTGTTAGATGTGTCCATCCCGGCAGCTCTCTGGAAGTTGGTGGGGAACCACGTCATCTTCTGGTTCGTGTGAGGGGGAATCATCTGATCTTCTCGTCTCCCCAGGAGGAAGAACGAGTGTCTTTTATATTTGTTCGGCGAGGTCCACACTGATGGACGTCATTCAGGCCAACCAAAAACATGACACAAAACCTCCTAATTCTCTTGTTTCTTGCTCATTTGAGGGGTTGATGTCAGACTCCCTGCCGTTAATTAGCCGCCCGTGGCAGATCATCTCCTAGGCTCTTCTCTGGACATTTGATGAACTGCAGGTATTTCTTTGTGGCTGGCCGCATGCCAAAGGTTTACGACAACATACCGTCATAATGAGTCATGAGAGATGGAAGTCAATTAACCAATGTGTCCTGTGATAGATATAGCAAAAAGCCCAGGTGCCTCTTTTCTGTTCTAATGACAAACTCATTCAAAACTCATGCTAATGAGTTTCTATGGGCTTTATTCTCAGGTACAAAAGGTGACATAATGACACATCAACAAGAGCTTTGTGCTTTTCCCTTGCTCCTACGCAGAGATGTTCACTTGTGATGATGAATATATTGGCTGAAAAGGACCCCAGAACTTTTAGAGGATTATTTTCATTGTAAAAAAAGAGGCCTATTCTCTTTGGAGCAACTTAGCCCACATATTTTATAAACGTTAAACTACTGGCACATGCACAAGTGAACATAATAGGATGGTAAAGATCACTTGAAAGCAATTATTGACTCTCAGAGTGTCAATTTTCATTTTCCTCCATCCTTATCATTTGTTGCCATCTCATGGACAACAGGAAGCATTGCTTTAAAGAGACACATTCATAATAAAAATAAATCATTCTTTACTGTACCTACCTACCTTTTTATGGATGAGAAAAGAAATTCAGATTGAGAGAATTAACACTGCGTCACGATGCATTAAAAGCGATCGATAAAGCTTTTGGAAGGCTTTATTGATTGCTTTAGATTTGCTGTGAAAGCCGCTTTCAAAAGCCGTCGATGGCTGTTTGAACGCAATAAAAAAAAACTTCACTCAGTCATTCAGCAAAAGATTTAAAACAGCGTAGACACATGCATTCATTTGTAGTTGGATCAGGTGCTTCTCGGTTCAAGGACAGTCCCCGTCTGTAATCAGGGACAGACAGGGAGCATACTGATGCATGTGCAGCTTTTAATTGTGTAAACAGACCAACCTTCAAGACAGAGGCAAACCACATATAAAGTCATCCAGAACAGCTGTGCAACTGCCTTTGGATAATTGGTTAGATGTGATTTAAAATCTATTAGATAATGGCTTTAATATGTGTGTTGTCACAGTCAGTGTCTCACACCTGATGCAGATGTGTTTTTGATGTGATGCCAAAAACACAATTGCATTAGTGCCTAAACGTTAGTCTGCACAACTTCCAGCCAGGTACTGATTACTGAAATTCAAGTCAAATTATAAACGAGCACATTTAGCATCCTTGTATCATACATACGCGTGCATCCCCCATTCGAAAGCCATTCAAGAGAAATGAACGAGAGGAGACAGGATAAACAATGAAGCCAGTTTTAATGGGCCACTTAAAAGGAGCTCTTACAGAATGTACACTTTGCAGTGAAACACACGTCAGGTTACTGTTTGACCCCCTGTGTCGTGGCGCTAACCCGTAAATCCTTCGTTCCAGTCCCACATGCACTGGTTTGTCCTGATCTGCACCACAGAACAACAGGTGTCAAATCACTGTATATGTGGAAGTAATGTTAAAAAAAGAATCAGAATATCAATAGAACTAACAACAATTATTATAATATCAATCATTTAATGTCTTGTGTCTGCAAGAATTATTAGCAATATATGTTCCTTTCGTACATTTTACATACAGTATACATCTATATTCACTTTATTTTGTGATTTTATTGACAGCAGTACCACGCTCCGGCTGACCTCTAACAGGCAGGGTCGGATATTCCAGTTGTGATTGGCTGGTGAGCTCCACCCTGGGGACCAAAACACCAACTCACGTAACGTCACACACACAGCCCCCGAGGGAGGAGACAAGGAGACCCTGTGGGGAGAGTCCGGGAATGCCGAAGAACTGAAATCCTAAGGAATGACAGCCGGAGATGCGTGGTGGTGGTGGTGGTGGTGGTGGTGGGGGCTTCGATGGAGGTTGACACCAGCAAGGGATGCAAAGACGAGCGTCAGTGTGAACACATCGACATCGGTTTGCTTATTTTCTATTTTAGCTCTACAGCCCCCCTGGTTTGTGCTGAAATAGACGTCTGTGACTCCTACAGAGCTTAGCCTACTTTGTGCACTTAAAAAAATAAAAATAAAAAAATGGCGTCCTCTTTGCTGAAAGGAGTGAGGGGGGTTTTGCACTTAGCTTTAATGTCTAAGATGAGATGGGAGAGGGGTAGAATGTGAGCGTGAGGAAAATAAAAGCTCAAAGATGCGCAGAGGAGTCTCTGGAAATGAAAAAGGCAAATGTGTGGCAGAAGATGTCGAATGTGAGGTAAAGCCTGTACCCACAGAGCTAGAGTACATAGTGGAGGGGCATCTAACTAGCGCTGCCCAGAGAGAGAGAGAGAGGAATATCTAACTCACTGACCCAACTACTGCACGTATTCCTCTGCAGAAACACGTGCCAGAGGCTCGTTACCAGCTGTTACCCTTTCGGCTTTTCACAAGAGGGAAAACAGAAGAGACCTAAAGATTATCTTCCAAAAAATGATGTGAATACTGTCTCTGCCGTTTTCCTTCCTGTTAAAAAATGTGTGATTGAAGTGGGAGGTCTCGCTTTCCTTTCTCCTTCGGCCAGCTCTCCTCTCAGACTTGTGTCTCGCTTCTAACGCGGCGAGTCCTCCTCACCGTCACCACCTCTTTAACTCTCTCGGCCGCCTCCTGCTTCCTGTCTACACCCTTCTGCGTCACGGCGTCTGTCTCGCTCTCTCTGTCTCTCTTTGGGTGGGATTCTCTGTGGGCACAGGCTGCGGGTCAGCAGGATCCCACCGGATCGTCACCGACCGTCTCTCTCTCGGGGATGGCGTCCAGAGGTCCTGCCGCCCTCTGCTGCTGGCTCTGGAGCTGGGGCAGGGGAGGGGGCTGAAGATAGGCTGGCGGTTTTGAGAAAGTTTGAACCGGAGGGGGAACGGGAAGGTGCAGGTGATGTTGCTGGGGAAGGGGGTGGAGATAGGCCTGAGGTGCGGTCTGGGACAGGGGCTGAGTTTGGGACTGGTGCTGTGGCTGAGGGTGGGCCTTGGTCTGAGGCTGCTGCTGGATCTGGACCTGCGGCGGCTGGTGGTGCGGATGGTGCTGCAGCTGGGGGGAAGCCGCTCCGTTCTTACTGAGGCCGCAGGATTGAGCCGCGCAGTGGATCTGACGCAGAGTGTCCAGCGCTTCGCTCTTCGCGTGCTTCAGCAGGTCTGCCTGGCCCTGAGATTAAGACAAAAAGAGAGACAGCTTTGTTAGCAACACATCACTAGATTTTAAGATTTTAAGGAAACAAAACATCTTTTATTCTCAGTCTATCTGAGTTACATAACATTATCTAGCTCTATGCTACCTGCAGTCTGGAGATTTTAATCTCACAAGATGAACTAAGGGGAAAAAATCATATAAAAGTGAGACAGGTATATTTTTCCTTAGTGTATTAACTAATAAAATGCAGGAGGGGGCAGTATAAAGCCACTGAAAGACGGCTTTTGGGAGCCTGCCAGCCCTTCCTACTGCTCCTCTCAGCTGGTGGATAGTGCTGTCATATGGTGATAATGTTATACTACATTTCTGCTCTTTATTTGGGAGCACCCCAGAGATGAATCCCTGCCATATGTGGAGGAAGTGGTCAGGGCTGGCATCCTGCTTTACAGCACTGTCAAGTCAATCTGGGCCACTGCCATGGCTGCCTGCCTTAAGCTAGCTGTCTCTGCCATGTGGAAACGTGGTGGAGTATTCACCACAGGCCGTTATTTCTTTGTGTGAGAGGTGCTCACATTATTAGAACTGACCAAAAAAGAAAAAAAAAATCTGACCGCATGCTTTTAAAAACGCCCTCCACTTCTACAGCCTTTAAATCCTCTTCCCCTCAGGCCTCCCAGCCTCGCCACAACCCGCCGTTTCACCGTGTCTGCTCCAACACTGTCTTTACAGCCCCCTTCCCTCCAACATCTGTTCACCGAGCAAGTTGAAAGCAGCTGCCTTCTCATCTGTGAATCTACATATTTTCCCTCCCTCCCGCCGAACTTCACTCTGGACTCTGGACTGACCCGCTGTGACAGCTCGTTAAGTTAACATCGCTGCGAAGAGGCACAGGCTGACCCTTTGTGCACCGGACTGAAGTGTAAATGGTGAAAGGGATAAAGTTCTCCGAGCCACAAGGCAGGCTGACATACTTCAGAGCAAGCAAAGGCGCTGCCCTGCAAAACGACGCCCAGCGCTCAACTCCCAGGTGATGTGAACGCGCTGCAAGTGGCCTTTTACCTGAGCCACTCCAGCACGCAAAAGGCAAGCATGAATAAGTCATATGTTTTTGGAAAAAAAAAAAAAAAAGAAATTATGTAAGTCATGACTCACCAGGCATAAAATAAGACAGTGAGAAGCCTGTCCTCTGCTGCCAGAGCCAAATCATGACGGGTACGTTCACCCCCTACAGCCGGCCTAAAGCTATCCACAGGGGTCTAAGCCCGGGCAAGGGCAGCCACCAAATCCCACCACTATACTCCTATTAATCCTATCATAATCTCCTCCCTGTTTACCAAAATAAAAATATAGATGAGAAAAATATAGCATGCCTTTGCTGTGTATTACTTTGAGGTTGCAGAAGTAGATGAGGTGTGTGACAGCCATGAGTTCAACTTGAGCGGTCATCGATAAAGAACAAAACAAATCTATAAGCCGAACAGTGAAAAAAGATAAAATGAGTGCTGGCAAGACAAAAACAGGTCTGGAGCCAACTATGGTTAAAATACTTCAGCAGGGTCTCGATCAGTTATGTGATAAAATGCCAGCAGCAGTTCATTATTACAGAAACTAAAAGGATGTTTAATTTGGAGATGAGGTGCAACATGTTTTTGGAGCCCGTCATTCCTCTCGAAAGGGTCCACAATATGCTTCACGCTCACTTCAAAGCCTCTCTTCCCGTCAATCGGATTCTGCTTTTCTCTTGACAGGGAGGCGCGAAGAGTGACAGGCTAGTATCGCGGGCAGAAACGGGCCAATACCCTCATTCACAATGATAGCCCTGATCTGACTGTAACTGTCAAAACGGCCGGGCAGAGAGCGAGTTTGGGAAACAGAGGGCGAGAGAGGGAGAGGAGACACGACTTTCTCTCTCTCTCTGTCTCTCTCTTGCTTCCCCATCATCTAGCAGCGAGCGCTTCCTGGCCTGCTGAGGATCTGGGGAGGTTGACAGGTGAAATAACCGGGCATGGCTGCCAGCCTTGGCGAACGAAGGCAGAAGCTCCCACCAAATGGTCGCGATGAGAACGCAGATTACAACTGACGAAAGGGAGCAGGAGGAGGAGGAGGTGGAGGAGGAGATGGACGAAATTAGAAGACCAAGAAAGGACGTGAGAGAGACTAGAGGAGAGCTGGTTGAGTTTAGGAGCGACGGTTGTAGAGGGAGCGCGGATGAGGTAGGGATTAGATTTGGGCGTCCATCTGTTATGCTACTTAAGCACACACGTTTCCCAATGCAGTGAAGCTTAATTAAGATAAATCTGGCTGTTGCACTTATTTGTGCATCAGCTAATCTAAAAAAATCCTTGATGGATTTATCGTTGATGAGTGTAATTGTTAGTTGCAGGCCTGATCTTTACCATCTTCCTCTCTGATAAAGCAGACATGAAAAGGCAAAGGAGAATCAAGCGATCAAACGTCCGCCCAACCTGACACTCGAGCAAAAAAAGCTCAGCCGAGGGAGCTTCTTCACTCGATACTAAATGATTTCAGGGCGATGAGATGAGATAAAAATATCCGGGCTGCTCTGTCTTTATTTAGCAAAACAGGCCCGCTGTGCAGAGCGCGGTCTGAGCAGCATGTGGTGTTTTATCAGTGCCAGTAGTACCATGGGTGTTCACAGAGGCGATGAGATGAGGGCGTTGGGTGAGCTTATCTCGCCGCGTCACGGGGAAGGCACAGACAAGACAAGTATCATCTTAAAGGCGTGTACAGTACTCTTCTGAGAAATAATACGGCAGCACGTGTATGTGTGCAAACAAGCGTGAACAATCCTATCATGGCTCGTCAAGATAGTTACATGGGCAAATACAAAAAAAGCTCAACTTGGAATCAACAGTAATTAATTAAGAGATTTAAGGATTAGAGAGGAGGCAAATACAATTAGCCCAGAGAGCTTTCTTAAGACACTATGTTGTTTAATCTCAGCAACAAGGCCTAAGATTGCTTATCCAGCTGGTTGTGGTCCCCGAAGAGTACACGGTCTCTGTTATGCTCATTAGTCTGTGTTGTGCTGAGGGCCACATGCCGGGCGTCGCTGAGGCCGGCTCACCTTGAGGACGGTGATGTTCCACGCGTAGCTCTCCATGGCCTTCTGAAGTTTGCGGCCTTTCAGACCCTCTTTGGCCCCGATGCGATGCAGGTCCTCGTGGAAGTCTAGACCTGGACACAGACGCAGATGAACAAAACAGTTTGTTTGAGCTGCAATGCAAAAATATCTTTTGTTTTAGAGAGTATTGAACTTTATAAAAACGAAACATTTGGACAACGGGAATCATGATTTCAATTTTCTGTGAAAATTAATTAAGTGCAAATATCTGATGTTCACATTTATGGTCACATTTTTCTGCAGAACAAGAATTAAGAAGAATCAAGAATCATTTACTTCCAGCTTTAAATGTAAATATAGTAAAAAGAATAATAATAGTAAGTAATAATAGTAAGTAAGTAAGTAAGTAAGTAAGTAAGTAAGTAAGTAAGTAATAATAATAATAATAATAATAATAATAATAATAATAATAATAATAATAATGATATATACACAGTAACTAAAGTCCCAAGTTGCAGCTGCAGTGCACAATAGGGGGTGGGTCAGTTGTTAAAGTGCAGTCAATAGGGGGAAAATGCATTGTACAGCTCTGGGGAAAAAGCTGTTTTTCAGTCTGGTAGTTGTTGTCTTTATGTTTCTGTACCATATAAGAACACAAGACATCTCGCCAGCTCCTCGCGAGCACTTTACCGAGCAGTTCACCATACACTGTGCCGCATTGCTAATGGAGGTAAAATCGAGGTAGTGCAATGCTGACTAACCTTTAATTGGCCTATCAGTAGATCTGGCTTCATTTGGCCAAAGGAGACCATCACTAATCCTCCAAGCTTTGAGAGCAAACTCCTCCTAAAGCCGTGTGCCTTGGCCTGCTTGTCAGTCTGTCCTTGACAGCTGACCCCCCCGTGCCACTCAGGCTTTGATTCACGGCAGAGACATTGACGAAACGTAACACGGCATAATTCACACAAAGCCCGTCACCGTAAGTCATTCATTCTTTGGTCCTCAGCTCTTCTCAGTAACTAGTAGACAGATACAGCACAGCTGTTATCAAGCGAGGTCTTTAATTAAATTGATTTTTGTGGGGAGGGCAGGAGGATTACCTCAGCCTTGTAGCAGACTTTTTTTGTTTATCTGAAGGTTAAGGGTAGAGATAACAAGTATATAACAGAGCAAAATCATGCTTAATAACAAAATGGTTCGGTTTAGTATTCAACGCTAAAAGTATGCCATGCTCTGCAGAATCATTGTGTTGTTAGCGCAAGCATCAGGGCTTAAAAGCACAGATGTCTTGAATCATGTGCACGTTTCCACATACAAGCAGAGCTACTCGTGATTTCAGGGCATCAAAAGCCAAACTTAAATGTGAGGTGCCACAAATTCCTGTCTCCTGTTCAGAGTACTGTACTTTAGGCTCCCAAATGCATACAACTTAAAATACCTCCATGTCTGACACTTACAAGAACATTAAATAACCTGCAGCATCATAAAACACGTCAAGAGGTCAAGAATTTGCCAACAGACTCAACCTATCAAAAAAAGGACCTGGTTCCACGTAATTTAGTAGTGTAGAGCTATTGCAGAATATCTGTTTCTGAGCCTGAAAGTTGTGTTAACAGGGTTTAGGGCTGATTGGATCTTGTAATCTGGTGTAGTTAATGGGCTGCTGCTGATGCCGAGCTGAGCCGAGGCGGTTTTGCGATCACAGGACTTGGGGAGCGAGGCAGACAAGAGAGCCGAATGAGAGATGAAATTAGCTGGAGGCTGCTTGTCGCAATACAGCCTCTTCGAGCATTTAATTTCCCAATTATTAAGCATCCCCCCCCCCCCAACCGTCCCACAGTTTCTTACTGTCACTTAAATGCTGTGAAATTTGAGTTAATAAACAAGATGTGGCCCCATGGCACACTCTGTTGAGAGAGGATCTTATGCTTTGCTTCTCTGGTAGAAAAACAAACAGAGAGAGGGATGAGTGCCGAGATAGACGGGAGGACTGGGGGGACAACAACGTGTCTTTTCTGAGGCGAAACACACATGTACACACCTCAATGAAGACTTACAGTCCCTGCATAGTGCAGAGAGGTGTTTTTTTTCCTTTGTAATGAGAACTGCAGCAGCACCAGTTATCCTCCAAATACATGTGCACAGGAAAAAGAGGCCGATAGAGGCAGAGGCAGAGAGAAAGGTGAGTACACAGTGAAATCAAACAGAATCTCCAAACAGGATCTGATGAAAGACAGAGATGATAAAAAACAAAGAATGAAAGACTCAGCCTGTGATTTATTAATCTATCTTAAGTCATGCACGCTGCAGAGCCCTGGCAGAAAATCATCTTTGAGAATAGAGAGAGGGATTTTCCAGCTGCTGATGATCCCGGAGAACAATGAGCCAAGGAAGACAAAGGGGGGGGACTCGCCTTTATCCTTTTGATTCCCATCGTAATGGAGTCAACATGGAGTGGCATCAAACCATCCCAATGCAGTTGCAGTGGTCAGACGGAGAGTCTTTGCATGCGAGGGGACATCAATAAATAAGCGCGGTCATGCTTGCAGGAAGGCGGCAGCTCCTGAACTCATACAGCGAGCTTACACGTGATCCGCAGCCTAATTCGACATGCCAGGACGTGGGGATTTGTTCGAACCGTAGGTGCAGAAAACACAGAGATGCATCTATTAATAAATCAACAAAGCGCTGCCTCCTCTCTCTCTCAGCCGCTGTTCCAGTAGCATCTGAAATATACAGTAAGGAGCATTTCGAGGCAGCAGGTCTTATAAACCCAGCTAACCCACGGGTCGATTGACATCTCCGTCCGTCTCCTGTTGGACAAGTCGCAACCCTGGAGGACGGCGTTTTGGAGACGGTGTAAATCCCAGTAGGGCTTTGTACAAGTCCAACCTGAGCAGGCGTGATTAACTTTAATATCTGCAAACACCCGTGTGGGTATGCAGGGCCAAAAAATCTGTGCAAATGCATCATATTTTGTGTGTAACTATAGTGAGAAAGTTGTGGAATAAATCATAATATTTCCCTCTGAAATAAAGTAGCATAAAACAGAAATACTTAAGTAAAATACACCTTAAAACTGTGTACTGTGCTTGAGCAAATCCAGTCCAATGATTCTCACACATTTAGCTGAATATGGACACAAAAGACAAACAGAAAGTGTTTGAAATTGTCTGAAGTGCTGGTGAAAGAAAACCATTTTTGGAAGTTACTGGAGCAAAGGCTAGCTAGGAGGGGAGAGTAGGAGTTGTGCTCTCCATACACAAACAGATTAGATATGCATGCAGACACATAACCGAGTGCACCGTGGAGTATGCACACACACAGACACACACACACACACACAGTGGTAGCATCTGGAGGTGCCAGAGTGTGCATCCCAGCTGTCTATCTGGTCCCACATTAGCGGTGTGTGTGATGGCGAGCCATCAATAGTGCCCAGGGGGGATCGTCCAGCACCTCTCCATCCTCATTAAAGCGTCAGCTTCACTGCCCAAATTAAACTGATTAGCTGCAATAATGACGGGGCATAAACTGAACACAGGAAGAGAAAAGGAAAAGGAGGAGGGGCTGCTGGGAAGAAAGACCTACAGCAACCCCAAAACTGCAGTTTCTTATCTGCTGCTGTACGAGCGATGGATCCACTCATTCCAGGCTGCTTAAATTTAAACCCAAAGGTAAGTTAGAGGGGAAGAGGTTAGTCCAGGCCCCTCATTTCAGATTATGGCTTTGTCACAACAGCATTTAGCTGATGAGGAGAGCACACTTTTACAGGCGAGGGCAAAAGTGTCAGGTCCAATCAAAGGCTCAAAGGCCTTAAGCTTGGATATGATGCACACACACACACACACACTCACACTCTACCCCATCCCATACTCCCTCTCCAACACTGACAGCCTGTCCTCTAATAGCACCTTTTCTCTGCTTCTCACACAGCCCTTACAACAAAATTATACCTTTGGCTTCCGGATCGATCATAGGCAGAAATGCTTACGGATTCCATGCAAATCCGCCACCTCGCTCCTCGTAGGGCCTGAAAGGTGCATTCAGTGCATGTCAGTCTATCAAAAGAGCTAAATTCACGCTTTTCCCGGCCGCCAGGAAGATGCAGCGTTTTCTTTGGGGAGTCACAAGTTCGTCCTCCATGTTTTTCTTCTGCTCTCTGAGAAATGCTGATAATTGAAATGAGACGCGAGCTAGTGAGACAAAGATAACAGAAAGAGGGGGGAAAGGGGGGAAATGGCTCGTGTTGTAGCGTTTGCACAGAGAGACAGGTGGGTCTGTGTGGTATTTCTGTAGATCCGCTGACAATGATTGTAAAAGTTAGATTGGGGCATCTTAGCTCCAACCTACTCAGCCTTTCTATTTGGCACACATTCTGCGTTATGAAGGTCGAGTTCAAGTAGTACGTTTTAGAGGAGCTCTGCAGAAAACAGTAGCAGGTCGCCAGCAGCAATTTGTAAGAATGACATAATACACCTGATGAGACCTGAGGATGAGAGGACAAAGAGCAGTGGTCTGCATTATATTGAGAAGTAAATTGCTAGTTTAATGCATGGGGAAGGTTTTTATAGCTCACCTAATATAAATATTGACTTAAGGAGGCCGTATCATGCGCCATAATTTCCCCATCACTCATTTTTCCAATGTTGAAATGCTTTGCAAGCACCGACGCAAATTTATATTGGCTTCTGTAATCATAAATGGATGATGTCTTATACTTTGTGCTTGTATACACTGATGTATATGGAGCTTTCATACATTAGTGACAGTATTAAAACTATTCTAAGAAGCTATTGTGCATAAATACGAGGTTAAATCATCAGAGGATATTTACACTGCTGTTAGACTCCCTCCATTTCACCTTCTGAGCTAATCTTACTTTTCATTCACTCACAAGGTTAAATTTCATTAACAGTTCAGAATTGCTATGTCCCAATTTTGATTTGAGGCAATAGTTTACAGTATATAGCTCTTTTACCAATAAAAAGAAATAATTGGCGTCTGTTTCTCTGGCTACCATGTCAGATAAAAAGCTGCTGTTTGTTTATTATATTTTTCCTTTCCTTCTCCTCAGCCTCACATACGGCTATCAAAACCGTAACAACTGCAGCGAAAGTCTGGAAGCATGAATGAACAGGCACGGCCATTATGTGCATTTGAGAATGGCAGCGGGGGGCGTTTTAGACTGAGGCATGTGTGTGAGTGCTGGGGGCAGGGGAGTGGGCGACAGGGGAAGTGCTATGTTTGGCATGCAGCTGAGGCCCCTCTGGGCTGTCGCTCCAACCCCCGGCCTCATTGTATCACTCTTACATAATGCTGCCCGTACGTGAAAACACTGACTCCAAATTTAGGAATTTTGTTTTCACTTCAGTTGGATTGTGAGGATTACAGGCCCCTCGAGAAAATGCTCCAACCCCTGGGCTTTTGAGGCCCTTTCTAAATTAATTCAACTACTTTAAACAAGCATGCTTATGGGGGATGAATCAAGTTTTTTTTTTTTTTTTTACTGTAGCTCCTGAAAATTTGACATTTTGAGAGGTTTTCACCTGATAGCAGCAGTAAGACAAACAGCAGCCTCCGGTATCCAGCCACTGACACCGCTGTGGCTGTGTGGGGTTTAAGCTCTGCTTAACTCTGCAGCCATCGTCTTTGAAGATGCTTCCAGCTCTGGGCTGGAACCCTGCAGCCGGGAGGACAACTCTGCGATTGTAGCCCCGGCGTTCAGCCTACATCCCTGGGTAATTGTACGGCACGAGTATCAGCTTGGCTTGGTGCGGGGAGTGAAGCATATGCCTGCCTCTGTGTGACACCTGGGAGTAAAGCTGGGCATAGCGGGCTTAAATAAGCTTATCGGCCTCAGGATATTGGGTTGGCATGTGCCAGTGAGTGAGCCTTCCCTGCCTTCTTTGGTCTCATCATACACAAAACACACAACGACCACACACCACACATGGCTGCCCATTTGTACACCAGCTATAGTAAGCTCCACAACAGGCAGGTTTCACTTTTGTTTCAGCTGCCTTTGGTGGCCTACAGCATCAGTATATGAGGTATAAACATGCAAAATGAAGCTGTCAGTATTCAAACTATGTGCTCCTGTTTGAGGAGCTCTTCAGCAGAGGCTCTAAAAGAAGCAAGGCAAATGAGGAACAATTAGTGCTGAATGTAAAAGAGGCTGGAGAAGACAAGCCACAGGATTTCTTGATTTGAAGCCATTTCTCTCTTAATGATCTTATTATGGTCAATTTTATCCTCTCCACTAAAAAGGCCGGAGCTCTTACATCAAGCACCCTTTTGAAAAACGGCGTATTGATGAAATGTTTCTTTAGTTCTATCCTCCTCTCTCCGCCCTGCCATCCATCCATCCCTCCCTCCCTCCCCTCTCACTCCACACTCTGTCAAACCTTTTCAGGTCTCTCCTCCTCTCAAAGGATGTTCATGCTCTTTGTCTGTGTGGCTGGCTGATTGTTTTCACCTGCCCACTGACGTGATAACTACTCGGTGCTGACTCACTGATGGCACTGCTGTTGATGTTGATGGAGACGCTGTGGCGGCAGATACACTACACTCATTCTATTAGGTGAGCGGACACGACACATAACACGTTTGAAGGCTGCAGACGCGTGTTCGCCCTGCGCACGATCCACTCGGATCGAAAAGCGGAAGAGCTGAAAGTATTTATTTCCCCAAAAATTAATTCAAGTTGCTTTATACCTTATGATCTTATTGTTCTTAATAAACTCAAAGAGACGTGCCAGCCGAGTGAGGCGGTTTCATTAGTGCCTGATAAAAACGTTGTCCTTGAAATGTGAGTCATCTTCCTCACAGCATCACAGTGGATCTACCTTTTCCTGCCCTTTTTTTTGGCATGAAACTGAAGCTTCATTTGCAAGGAAAATCATCTAAAAATGTCAAAAATGTTCACTACTTTTCAGGCAAAAAAAAATCAGGTTGCGTTAAGCATCATAGTTGTGATTAACATGCTGTCATGCGTGAAAACGTCACGCGGCGTACCTTCTCGTTGTGCTTGTGTGAGCTTGGAGTAGACGACGTCGGCCGACTCGATCAGCGTCCTGCTGGTTTGGATCATCTAGGAGACAAAAAAGAGATCGAATTAGTCTGCTTCACATCTTTACAACTTACCTGGGTGACACCTGAGAGACTGAGAGCACAGACGTGATCCTCTCGGTTCATTTTGAAAGTATTTGCGCTGAACTCTCGGCTGTTATGTTTACAGACACTCGCGATTCAGTCCTAACCCAATTAAAGCAACATAGCTGTCATGTAAATGTCTTTATCTGATTACTTTAATTGGGGCAAGATTGTAATCAGAGGAAGCAGATTCTTCCCGGTTAATTGGGCGTGTAAACAACATAGTTCAGATTTTATTTGCTTTGTATGTAAGTACAAGAGATAAAATTCATGAGAAAAGCTCAGCTGTAAGCTGTCTGTTAAGTATTGCAGCCTCGTAAGTCCAGAGCTTAACACTCACATGCCTCTCACATGATATATAACCAGCAGAGACTGTACACATGCTCTCAGTATATGCACATTAACGTTTATGTAGGGTAATGTTGTTTATTAGGATTAGGAGATTAGTAGCTTAATCAATCAAGAGATACTGAATTGTTTAAGTAATCTTTTCTGGTGAAAATGCCAAAAATGTGACGTCTCAGTTTTCCATGTGAGAATTTGCTCTTATATTACAGTAAATTTTTTCTGGACGTTCAACAAGACATTCAAAGATGTCATGATGGGATTGGCACAGCTTTCTGATGTTTCGCAGACCGAACAAACCAAAGTACTGCAGCCCAATTATTCATACAGTATTTATTTCAGCATTCAGTCTGATCTGTATGTTTATTATTGTCTTTTGTCTGTCCATAATAGCTTTATATTTCAGTTTCTTTATATTTGTGCAGTTTGTCTTCTTGTTGTATTGTATCTGACTGTACATTTGTTCTTTGCACACTTTGTTAGAACATCACAAGCTACTGAGAACCAGAGTAAAATTCCCTTATATGTTTTTCTACACATCGTGTACTTAATCGATTCTCACTCTGAATGTCTGCTTTGAAATCACATGTGTGTCAGCTGCACAAGGAACTTTTCCTTTTTTTTTTTCACCTCGGCTTTTGCAGCTGACCAACACAACGCTGCGGTTTGAGCCATAAACACCAACTGACCCGCCCCCTGGCCGAGGAGGAGCCGCTGGACCGGCCCCGCAGCACTGAGGAGGAAGCTAATGAAGTTTCACACTCCTGTTAGCAGGGAGACAGGAAGTGGACTCTCACACAGTAAGGCATGTGTGTATGCGCGTGCCTTTTTTTGTTTTGCTATGAGAACTGGTTCGCATGAGCTTATTTCGGGCCATCCCTCCATTAGGGGTTGGCTTGATGTCACAAATTTCTTTATGCGTGATGGTTGAATGCACAAAACACTGTGTCTAAATCGAAGTCCTTGCTCTGAACCTCCACGTGTCTTTATACGGTATATAAAGGTACATACGTGTGTGTGTGTGTGTGTGTGTGTGTGTGTGTATGTGTGTTCGACCTCAGTGCCAGTGTGCTGACGTGTTCAGCTCAGGGTCACATCGCCGGCTGATTGCAGCCCACATAGGGGGGTAGACTGAGGACATCCGCTGCACATTGATATCCTACAGTAAATGGAGTTGGCAGCCGCGCTGAGGTCAAAACGCATTTACACGCGAGTGCACACACACACACACACACATACACACAAATACACCCGTGCATACACTGGTTCCTCTGTTTTTTTGAGCGGGGGAGTGGGCACAACAGGCCAATCTTTGGGGAGCAAACACTCAGCAGCTGACCAGGCCTGAGCCTCGAGACGAGTGAGTGTGTAATGTATGTTCACCATTATGTTATCTCATTAGATGATAACATGGCTCTGCCACTGTCATTGTTCAACACAGAGGAGGATCTGTGAAAGCGATAGGACTTGGTATAATAGATGAACAATTCCAATTATTCTTATTAATAAGATTACAAATATCAGAAAAAGGTAAAATGGACGACACATTTTTGGCCTTAAAGACCTGAGAATCCACATTATATTCTCCAAAACTCTAAAAATATGGATTCAGATTTTTCTGCTCGTCCTCAGAAACTTTTTTGTGTGGACTGAAGCGTGAGAGTTGTTCTGACAGTGCCGAGCCTCCCGCCTCAGTGCGAAGCCTCATAAAAACCAAAGCGAGTTTCTATTTGGAGCTTCTGGCTGCGTCGTGCCCAGTGTCAGCGCGCTCCTGTAGGTGTCAGCAGCAACGGCAGCAGGCGCGCCATCATCTGAGTGGCGTGGACGCAACAACCTTGCTCCTCACTTGTGACCCACTTCGCCGCGCTCCCACCAGAAACCCTCATGGAGGAGGAGAAGAGGAGAGGAAACAGCGGGTGATAACTAATTACAGACAGAGTCCTCCAGCCCCCGTTTGGGCTGCGCCAATGTCAAGTGGTGAAAAATGCAGTGTTCTTGTCAGAGAGGATGCAGGATGGAAGAGAACACGTGACATTATGCAACGAGTAGCAGCAGCTTGACAGTCTGACTGGTCAAATAGGTGTTTTTTTTTAGCCTTGTAAAACACATCCAGCTGTGGGAGTTCTTGAATCAAACGATAATCAAACTACCATTAAGCGAGGGAGCAAGCTTAAGTCCTCTTTGTTTCTTTAATGCTATTTTATTTTTGTAAGCACGGCACCTATTAAGATCTGCACAAAGCAGAAAGTGTATGCAGGGCAACTTCTGTTATCGTACTTAAATGTCTGAGTGCTTTGACATTTTATCTTTATATGATGTAGATATTTAAGGAGATGTTACACAAAATGTCTCATTGTCGCCCATGAACACAGATCACATTTGTTCAAAAGATCTTTTACAAGGGCGGTACAAACGTTTCCCCTCGCCTGACGTCACATGCTGGTTTGCACGCCTTTCCGTGTGTGTGCGTGGGTTTATTTACCATGTCGTAGGCGTTGAGCACTTTGCGCGCAGCAGCTCGGGCACGGGACCCTGAGCTTCCATGGTGGGGTACGACTCGCTCAGGTCCACCGTCACCCTCAGCGTCCGTTCGCTGTTCATCAGCCAGGTCGACACCGTCAGGATGCACTGCTTCATGTTGGCCGCCGGGGTCAGGCCGCAGAGCTCCTTGAAGGACACCATGGCATTCTGGGAAGAAAAAAAAACACAATGAAGGATAATTTTGGCATTTTTCATTTTATTTGATAGTTATTTCCTTATTTTACATTGCTATGAGAAGAAGCACAAATTAATGTAAGTGTTAAATATTCCATCATTAACAAATAAATACAGAAATAGTCTGTGGCTTCTTGTGCTCTGAACCTCTCAGCTGTCACCACAGTGTATTTCAGTGAAACTAACCGAAGCAACTACCCAACTTCCGATACGCCCAAGTGCGCCAAATTCCTGATAAGTTATTTTGCTTGGCAAATTAAGTGACTGTGGTCCGAATGGAAGGGCTAACACTGCTTTTCACGGATGACCTTGAGTGAGGAGATTCAAAGAGAGGGATCATTACACTCCCCTTACTAAAGCAGACATGAGATAAGATAGCAGCGAGTGTTTGTCTTGGTGACAGTAAAATCGGTTTTCCATAGCATCAGTCTGCTCGTTCAACAGCTGAACTTCTGACCACAGCCTGAAGGTGCTGACTACATTCACTTACTCATCCCTCTCTTTTTCAATTTCCTCCTTTTCATTCATCGCCTTAATGCTTTTTCTACGCACGTCTCTGTATTAATCATTCACTTGAAGCTATAAGATATTGAGTAAATACAAAAAAAACACGCCTTTCCTCTCGTTCCTGTTTCTAAATTATTTTGTTTGACATCTTAGCTCTCTTCTGCTGGATAAATAAAGAAGGCTCTATCTCAGCATGTCCTGTTTATTTAATCTAGTGCTGATAAGAAATCTGATTTTTCATCAGAGGCAGCTGGAGCTCAGTTTGCAGAGCGGGCCCGCGATCAGTCACCAAGTTAGTCATTTGAGCACTGAGACCCTCCACCCCGCGTGCTGAAGTGTCCTTGAGCAAGACGCCGAACCCTAAATAGTTTCAAATGCATGTAGAAATTTATCAAAACAATACAAAATCTGCACTGTGAGCTGATTTCATTTGTAGTCAGTGAAACCTCTCAGAAAATTTTCTTTCTTTCCTTCCTTTCTTCCTATCTGAAGTTTTCTACAGATGAAAACTTCCTTTAGCATGTCTGATGGCTAAGATTTGAAAACAGAAAAAGGCTTTTAATTTATCGTCCAGTCTGATTTCTGAACAGCCAACATTGATGCCTTATATCAGTTTGAAATTGGTTCAAATGTAATTTTGTTTATTTGATCATTTCTTCTCACAGGTAGGCCTCGTCATGTCTGCCCATTAGTCAGTGTTCACAAATCCCTGCAGCTGGCACCAACGTTCGATAAACACACCTCAAGTCACGAGTTTGCTTTCATTTGCTGGCAGCACCGTGCCGAACAGCAGTTGGCCTAAAGACGCTCCATTAAACTGAGCTAAGCTGCCAGCCTCGCTTCCCCTCTGTTTGGTCCACCTTCACTCCAAGTCCGAGTTTCTGCGCGTCTGCGGTCGCGGGCCTCGTAGCCCCGGCAACTCATAGCGTCTCATTCTCCTGCCAGCATGGGAACACGAGCGACCAAATGAGGCCCACTGTTTCTCACACTGCATCCCATCAGTCAGCTCAGCCAAAAAAAAAAACGGCACGAAAAGAGAGAGGAGTGAGAAAAGAGACGGTGACGGTGAAAGAGCAGTCTGAAGAGTTGGTCTGAAACTGCAAGGAGAGGAGAAGAGTGAGGGCGATGATGAAAAAAAACAAAGTCAGGTAAAAGAGTGTGAGAGAGAATAAGAGATGCAGGGGAAACGAGGGGCAGAGGAGGGAGGAGGAGGAGGGCGCGGGAAGTGGAGACAACAAGCACAGTGTTGGTGTTTGGGAATCCGTCCACACACTCGACACTCTGCAGTGTGGGAACCAGCTGTCTCCCTGGGCTAGACCTCCAGGCCTGCAGAAAAATCCACCCCACACTTCTCCCCCTCCAACCCCCAAAGCCCCCAACCTCAGAGGATGTGCTGTCACTGCGGGGGCCCGACCTTCCTGCAGGCGGAGAGGGTGGCCACGGGGACATCTGTATGCCGAGCCTCAGCCACAGTCAGCACCTCCTCGGCCACAGAGAAACGCGACGGTGAAAGGGGCTCTGGATTAAAACCCGGTATGCGATTAAGTGTGAGAACTACGTGTGTTTACATCTCAGTGTGGTCTGAGCCCGAAGTTATTAACATTCATTACGTTTGCTATACTTCCACGCTTGTGTGTGTGTGTGCACGGGACCACGTGCACGAATGTTTTTCGATAATTGTTGTGTGAGAAAACCCATTTCCGAGCCACGGTGTTTAAAAAAAAAACCTAATCACAGGCTTGTGTTTTTAATTACTCCCTTCCCCCCACTTTACTCCCCTTCCAACATTCCCCAAACCAAAGCCCCGTGTCCGGTTACAACACTGCTTTTGTTTCTGTTTTTTCCTCTCGCTCTCCCCCTTTCTGTATCCTCCTCCTATCTCTCCTCTTCCCTCTGGCCCACAGTGTTGGGGGGTGGTGAACGTGCCTATGATGGCACACACACACACACACACACACACAGTTTAGCAAATAAAATAAAAAAGAAACTCCAGGTTGGCAGCTCTCCTCCAGCTCCATCAACACTTTATAAGGTTCATGGGCAGCAGCACTCTGATAGCTGTGATTTTAGCGAGTGTGAGTACAATAGATATCTTGCTTTAACTTTAACGTCTAATCTTGGCTTCCAGTCAGGGGTGGCGAAGCTTCCGGAGCTGTTGCCTTGTGGTTTGTTTTCTGCCCCCCCCCCACGGATCCAAGGCTGGTCTCTACAAAGCGCTCACAACTGTCCATTTTTTTTACATTTAAAAGGCCTTATTGAAAAAAAAAACAACCTTTATTTATCGTCTTTAAAGCCTTTCTCTCAACTTCATCTCTTTCATTTATTGCAACTTTTATCTCTTCATTTCAAAAAGAAAAATTTACATTTCAAAGCCAAGGATATTGTGGTGTGGGGGAGTGACGGTGGCCTCCCTGGTGTCGTTTGATCAGGTTAAAAGACGCCGATTCACATCCAATCGTACGCTGCCATTTTTCATGCAAGTCTATAGATTAGATTCTGAAGCCATTTGCTGTGAGTGATGATTCAAAGCTGCAGAACAGATTAGAGTGTCAGCTGTGACACATGGCAGGCCTGTGATTATTTCCATATTTAACATAGGTTAGGTGCCTGAAGTTTTCACAAAAGTTTGGACGTGTTTGATGTTTCTGCGTGTCTTCACAGTGAGCCATATTTCATTTCTTATTCATGAAACGCTCCCATGCTGAATCACACCCTGGCACAGATGAGAACCTAATCACGACAAACTGTTAGGAAAACCATTCGCCACACACTTTTATTTACCTGAGATTACCTTCCTCTTATCCCATTCAGCCTGTAATTTGCTAATGTTACTACCTATGAAATTACACGATCAATTTCACCTCCCGAACACAAACATATTCCTCTCTGCGTTGCGGTCTTGGAGAGGAAAAGCGACGTTCTCTTTCAAAACATTTCCACAACTGAAAAATGCATGACAGCATGCCACAGGATCTCTAATCACATCCCCACTTATTTAGTTTAGTCTGGTCTTTTGTTTGCAGTGCCATTAGACTGACGTTACTGCTTACTCAAGACAGGCGGACAGACAGACCTTGGTTTTTATGGTCCTGGATACCTAAAAAGGATGTGTAACATCAGTTTCTGGTGGAACATACATGAGTCTGTTTAATTTTATGTCTTCCTATACAAGGCATTAACATTATACTTTTGATTTTTCCTGTATTTGTCACAGATACAGGCCAACGTGTGTATTTTTTACACACACTGGAAACTTGTGATACTTGTGATACCAGTTTAAGGCAGGAAATTAGAAAAGATCATCAGTAATCGGATTTGTTAAAGGTCATAAAAACGACATTCATAACAAGCAGATGCACGAGAGCACAGCATCTGAGACCAAAACAAATGGACACACTTCATTGGAGCTCAACAGCAACTAAATAAAATTTGCACGTTGCACTGGGGCTTTACTGTACTGTGTGAGAGGTCGCTCTCTTAGTCTCTATAAATGCACATTCACTAACACGCATACTAACATGAAGCTCAGCTCACGGCTCACACAGAGGGGGCATGACTGTGTCAGAAGTCATCACTACACTTTACCTTTACAATTAGTTTTCTGCTACTATATTAATGTTCTTAATGTCGTATTGAGAGTCTTAAATGCCCTTCTGCCACATTTTTTGATGATGAAGAAGCCAAATGAGTTTATATATGCACAAGTATGTCAAGTGACTTATTACCAATTATTTATGTAGCATTGTTTTATGAGAAGATTAAAGTATGTAATTAAGTAAGGAATTTTTTGTTACTTAATTGTCAAAGGCAATCTTAATTTTCTCTGTTTTAAAAAGCATGATAAGACACAAATTTATTTACTTATTTTACTTATTTTAGGGGTTATATCAGCAGGTAAAAGTACATAAAGTTTCTTGTTATTCTGTTAGCTGTCAGAGCCTTCCACCCTAAACTAACAACCAAACAACAAACGACAAACCAAACAACACGTGGCGTGTAAAAGGCTCACTGGCTCACCCCGTGTTGTAATTTGTAGACTGAGTAGATGTGACAAGCTTTGTATCACACCCTTGAATCATCACAAACAACAATGATAAACACGGTGGTTACTAATCTCCATTTGTTCATCTGCAGGAGTTTTAAAGTAGTGCACTAAGTGCCTAGCAACCCAGTCCTCTCCCCTGGGCAGTAATTGTCCCTCATTAATGATTACACTATTCATAAACCTCATAATTGTACAGCAATGTCACTTTATTACCGTTCTCTTCTACAACATTAACAGAGTATAATTAGGGACAAGCCTCCATTCACAGCACCAAGTGAAATTAGTCCAATCAAAAACACTAACATCAGTTTGTACCTACTGAAGCAAGAAAAAGTTATTTATAAAGTTATTTAGCAATTTTATTTGGTGGAAAAGAATATGCCTTTTTGTATCTTAATTTAAAATCCAATGTGCGTTTAATATACTGATAGTAAATACTTTCCTGTTATTATGGGATCTCTGACAAATGTGTCATTATATGATCATCTACTTTAACATAATATATAATGTTCATAATATGTCAATTGATATGCATATTCAGGCTCTGCAACAATCAAAACTGGTGTCAAGTATTGCATAATACCATAAGCTGATACCATAAGCTGATTACCATTATTCTTAAACTAACACAGAAAGGGGCATTTGGATTTTGCGCTTCCATTATATTTTCTGTACTGTAGCATCAGTTGTTACTGGCAGCAGTGTATTATTTACTATTAGACTACAAAACGTGGAAATGTTGAATTTGGATCTGAGGATGTCTCCAGCAAAGCCTCACGTTTTCCTAAGAGCACTTTGGCAGTATTGAACTTATCAAGGGTGCCCTAAGCCTTTTACATACCGAGTACCCAATCTACCTGGATCAAGTGCTCAGTCTAGAAAAGAGCAAGTAATGAGTGCAATCAAATGCACAGCTGCATTATGGGTCTAAAGTGTCGAGACTGTTTAAGATATCACTGTGACTGCTCTATAAAATACAAATTATTCGTCTGAACTTCTGGACCACAAACACTCTAATCAAAGAGTAATGCATGATGTTATTTACTTGTTCTCCATGATTAACATAATAAACACTCCCCCAGAATGTAAGAATGCACAAATGTAGGGAAAATAGGTCACAGCTTAATGAAGTAGGCTAATCAACCCTATAAAAGCTCATCACCACAAAGCAGTATAAGGCAATCCAAAAGAAAGAAGCTCAAATGGCACACAACCCAATGTACTACTCTTAACATTTGTAATGGTTTTGCATTATGTTTCATAAATAAATAAGTGTGTAGTATCTTACCTGCACATTTTCTCTGAGATCTGTGGCCTCCCTGAGGGGCTGGGTGGAAGCTCTGAAGAGTTCATCCACTACTTTGATCCCTGTGGTCTTGGTGGTGGTGTACTCCCGGGCCTTCCTACCCTTCCTGACAGACAGACCCCTCTTATGTGCCCTTCCTCCACCCCGCCTGTTGGTGATGGCTACATGGACAAACAGAGTGGTGTTGGGTAGGAACTCTCCTGTCAGAGATTGTAGGGGGACATGTCTATAGCCTGGCTGTAGGCACTCAAATGGGATGGTGTACTGGCCAATGAACTCATCTCCAATGTAGTCGTCATCCAGCACGACAAAGCGCAGTACTGCAAGTTCAGGTAAATTAATCTGGAATTCAAAACTCTCATCAAAAATAGGGTTGTCACCATTCTGGGACACAGTCTTGGTTCTCTGTTCAGCACAGTCAGCTGGGATGCCGTGGATCTCCACATATATGTAGGGCTCCACCACATCACCCTTAGCAGCAGAGCCACGAGGCTTGGGCAGATTCTGCCCACTGATGACCTTGATGTGAAGAAGCTGGGCAGACACCCCCGGCAGAGAGTCTCGGGCATTGGCACTGAAGTAGGACACCTCCTCCCTCATGATGGCTGGCCTCAAAACATATCCGCAGTTGCCATTCTGCCTGAACCAGCCTAGGTTGAGGTCCATCATCAGGCCTGGTGTCTGGTAGTTCATGGCCACAATCTGGCAGCCACACTTCCAGAAGTCCTGGGGGTTCATGTTGCTGGCATCTATCCTCATAGGTGTGGGATATACCCTGGAGATAAAGCGCTTGTTATAACAGACAAATTCCTCCGGGAACTCATTGGCGAACCTGTTTGCATCTACCTCATTGAAAGAGCAAATCTCCCAGTATTTTTGGTCCCTCTTAGAGATCTCAAAGTCCCTAAATTGGATGGACTTGCAGAGAGATACAAGATCAGAGAGCTCCCTACACAGTCTGAGTCTCTTACAGCCTAAACCATTTAGATTTTCCTTCTCATCAGCTCCCACTCTTCGGGACATTTCCAGACCCTCTTCCTCATCCGTCACATCTCCCTCAGGATCAGTACAGCTGGGCGGTAGTCTCTTACCCTTGAGGAGAATTTTACCTTTAAGTTTCTCAGGAGAGGGTAGGTAGTTTTCCTCCTTGTTGGGGGGGTCAGTGTATAGCTTGTCCCCAAGAATCTTCTTCATGTGCTGTGCCATGACCCTCTGCTGGGGGATGCAGCAGTGGGTCACTAAGCAGAGAATCAGGGGATACTCAGAGCTTTCAAAAGCATACTGGTTTATAATGTCCAGGACTTTAGAGAAAGCTAGATGTGAGGCTACAGAACTACCTACATACACCACTGGTTCATTATCAGGGCCATCCCATACAATGACCTCAATGCTGCGACAACCCATCCTTAGAGCTCGGATGTAGCTGCTGATGTCTGATGAACCCCAGAAATGGTCTTCCAGAAGGGACGCATTATGTGCCGAGTTGATGTAGTAGTGGGACAGAGGCTGAGTCATATCCTGGCACACTCGTTTGTGCTGGGGGTCAAAGATGTGGCATTCAGAGGAGAGGAGGTAGTGTGTAAAGCCATCAATGGAGAGGTAGCCCTTCTCTCTGCCTTCGGCAGATGGCTCAAATTTCTGAACAATATCCCTGCACATGTCCTCTGTTACACCTTCCACACCTTGCTCCACCTCTACAAATAGCATCAGATCTTTACTGTCCAGATACTCCTTGTTACTGGAGAACTGCACCAGGAGGAAGAAAATCTCTGGTCGTGTGCACAGCTCACAGTAGGCCTCCACAAAGGTATCCAATGTAATTGCCTCTCCGTATTGAACTTTAGCTTTCTGGAGTTCCTTGAACTTCAGCTCTATCCTGGACTCTTTCATTCCAGGGTTGAGCCCCTTGATTATCTGTGTAGCCCTGAACAGGTCTATGTGTCCGTCCTTTTCCATATCTGCTAGCTCAAACACTGAGCCAATCCAAGACGTTCGTAGACTCGGTTGGCTGGGTTCAACCATGTTCACGGTGTGCCGGCCATAAGACACCAGATACCTCAGGCCCATCACCCAGGTGCTGACAACATCTGCTGTGGTGGCTACCAAATCTAAAGACTCATAGTTATCCCCATAGATGATTGAGAAGGCGCATTCATCAGGGAACTGATCTGAGAGACCATTGCTGCGCAGAACTGGAGTTTTCTTTCCCAAGCGGACTTCCTTAATGCCCTTGATCTCCAGTTTGGCCTTCTCTGAATCCTTCTTAGATGGCTCCCAGCGGAGCCAGTGCATGTCTGGATCCAGCAGGAAGTAGCGGTTGTACATGCGTGAGTTGGAGCGCACCTTCTTCATCTCACAACCCTCCATCATGAAGGCCATGCAAGCAGCTGTGCTGTTGATCTTGCGGTCGCTTGGCATTGAGCTGAAGGACACAGTTTTCTTCCTCACCTGCCTTTGTTTGGAACCATCCTGGAAACAGAATGGGGTGAGGGAGGGTGGGGGTAGAGAAAGATTTCTTGGTTATTCTTTGTTTTCAGGAAACAGCATTGGAAACAATAGTGAGATAATAATGTATAGAAGAGGAGAAGGGAGACAAAAGGCTGAGTCATTTCAGCGCAGAGCATCTTTACACCTAGCTAGATGTACTGAATGCTAAAAACCTAAATGCAAGCTATTATGCTGTTAAAAGGTAAAGGTAGACATGACACACCATGCCCATCTCTAAACCATGCTGAGCTGCAGAACACACAAATATATATTACACTATATCAATGGGCTGCCATTAAATACCCAGTTATCAACTGCTTAGTGGAAATCTTCTCTCTCCGGCAGAGAGCCAACCTGCTGAGGCACATCTTTGTGGAGGTGGGACACAGTGGTATATGGGCACTTTTCCTTGACATTTGACTGTTAAAATGGCAAACTGATTACTGATTACTTTTTAAAATATATTTATGACAGGCCAATAGCCTCGGAGATAATTAGATGCTTATTTAAAATGCACATCTCTTAATTATTCTGCACATATTTTAAATTGCATAACATCATGTTAAGACAGAATAACTTCTCGGATTTTCCCTTGAGAGAGATCATAATATAGTGTAATGCACGCCGGATGATGTCTGTTCCTTTTTAAAACACAAATACTTGCTATAATGATAGGGTACAAAACTAAAGATACGATTTTGGCTTGGCTCAAGTCTCAATTGTTTCAACTCTCAAAAAACGTTAAGGGTTTTAAAATTGGTTTCAAGTTACCTTCTAACTGCAAATGAGTGTGGTTAAATATGAATACCAGGCAGCCTCTCGTAAATATGTCTTGCCAGCTAATTCCAAAAGACGCTGTAATGTTTGTTAAAGCTCCGAGGGGACCTGTCTTTCTACATCTGAGGCAAAAACCAAACTTATAGAAGTAGTAAAACAGATGTTCCACACATCACCTGCCATGCCATGGATGAACTTTTGCAACTTTTAGTTTGTGTGCAAAGCTGGCAGAGAGCAGACAGACAGTGCTGGCCTATTTCTGCACAGGATTGTGGTTAGCTAGATAGCCTGAATGCAGATGGCCTGTTTAAGGGCTAAAAAAGTGGGCTCTTTGAATAATGCATACCAGAGAGAACAGCGCATCAAAATCAAAATGAAACAAAGCCACAAATTACTGATACATAATAAAGATTCTAGACACAAAGCATTGGAAAATGTCACTGTCACTGTTGAAACATCACCACCGTCACCACATGTCAGTGGTGATGTTTGATTACTAGCAACACCTCTAATATGAAATAAATGTAACCAAAGTCACCTAATCTTAGCTTTCTTCCTTGTTCCATGATCATTTTAATCTTGCAGAAAGAAAGCTAGAAAGAACAGAGGACCCCAGGGCTATCAAGGGACGAGTTTGTCTCCCCCCCAAGACAGTAAATGCCTGCACAGGTCTGATGGATCTCCCCAGAGCATGGTTCAACTCCAGCCACAGTGAAACACCTCAGGGCCATCCATCTTCCACCTGATGGTAAGAGGCAGATGACGCCTGGCATCTCATTGCGATTAATGAGCACCACTTGACGCAAAGCCGAAGAAATGACATGACCATCACTCTCTGGTTTTGCCCTTGTTTTACGACCTTTATCTCTTTTCACTACACATAAGTACTCAGTATCATAATTTCCAAAGATGTGATGCTTCAGATTTGGGGGGGAAAAATGAATACAGATACTGTGGATAAAAATGCCGCTGGAAATTCTAGTCAGTGCCGATACCAGATGGTGTGCCGTGGCCCTGTGACGCTGGGACCACCCAGGTCAAAAGGATTGCTCACTGTGTGTTAAAACAGAGTTATTCAAGCATTTATTTTCTCCTTGAGAAATACTTGCATGCAATTGTTGTGAGAGCTAGTGCCAAGACCCACAGGCACATGGTAATGCATGTTCCCCTGTCAAGACTGCGAGGGTAAGGAGGGTGCTGTTGGTTCAGCTGGAGGAAAATACGATTCCAACTCTTTTTACAGAGGTATCCTGGGAGTGCAAAGAACTTGTCAAGCACTTTACATAAGAGGCAGATGGAATGTAGCACTGATGCAAACCCTATCTTTGTCTCTCTTTGTCCTGCTCTCGTTTCCTCCAAAAAAAACATCCACCCCCAACCCATCACAGTGTTAGTAGTGGGAGATAAATCTGGAGGCCATAATCAAGAGATCATGTTTCAGCCCAAATGCAGTGCTCTTCAATCTCACTAGCTTGCTCCTTTCGCCCCACGAGACAAAAAAAAAACTACAGTTAACAACTCTAGCCTGTTTTCAAAGCAGTCCAGAAAGACAGTTGGTCTCTCTGCAGGTTTGCTCTTGTGCTGTTTGCAAAAACAACCAGATGGACATCTTCATTGACTGGAGTACAAAGAAAGCTCTCAGAGACAGAAAGCAGACTGAGCGAGTGGCAAGAAGGGGAGATCTGTTCACGTCTGATTGTTTCCAGGCCTGCTTCTTTAGGGAAGTGCTGCCGCAAAGAGTGTGAGGGAAATCTTGTGTCTCATTAACATGCTGTTTTAATTAGCCGGACAGCCAGGCAGGACAACGTGCTGTTTCCCTCCTACCCTAATGTGTCTGTTAGGGATAATTTCACACAGTATTGAAATTGAATTATAGTCACTGAATTTAAATACAATGTCATAAGGTTGGTAACCTTGAGGTGAAGGATTAATCGTATGTTTGGTCAACGATATCTATGTTGTGGGTGTATGCATAAACAACAAAGGCCGGGAGCAAAAGATATACACAATTATCAATCCTAATTACATGAAAATTAAAATTTCCATCTAACTATTATTTTATTAATCTTATTTTATATCTGCCTCTGTATTTTCTTACATGCAACCTTCCTTTTTCCCTTGACCGCCAACACTTCTGTTACACTCTCACCATTATTTTCACAGCCCCTGGGGTCTTTCCTGGTAGAGATGTCAGTATTTCTGTTTATGTGCATGTGTTGGTGTGTGCTTGTGTGCTCTCAGCTCGGCTGTCTGTTGCTGCCGTTTGCTGCCATTGCCGCAGTGACATGGGAGTATTTTGGTAATCCTCGACACCTTCCCCCCACCCCCTTCTCCTGTGGTGACGCTGGCTGCTCCGGGCTGGGTCAAACACTCCCTGATGGAAGGGTTGAAGCTGCTGGGGATGGGGCAGGCTGTGAGACGAGTCCCCAAACATCCACTGACGGGCAGTGGTATGTCACGCTCGATCTCCACCCCACCGTCACACCCTGATGCCGGGCGCCGTGAGCAGTATGACATGGGAAACTGAACTCCAGGGAGGCAATTAATGCAACATGAGCTCTCAGGTTGCTTGTTGCACTGCAGTGCCTGACTGAGTGGAGTATAACAAAACAATAACTCTTTAAAATGGTACTGTGAGGCACAACAGACAGACTTCCTGTCTTTGTATAATCATATAATTATTATATTTTCCATTATATGGTTATGTCATCTCTAAAACCATATATACATTCGGGTGGCTGTCCTGCACTCCCCCAATGTGCTGTGTGTCCTGGAATGCAGCACTATCAAAATGCCTGCTTCATCTCCGGAGAGTGTGTGTATTTTAGTGCGGAGTGCAACACAAGCACCCCGACAAAAAAAACCCCAAGAGCTTCCGCTTCTGCCTGATCTCTTGTAATGTCAGAAAAGCGCAAGCAAAACTAAAAAACAAAAAAAAAATCCTCCTGCTCTGGCTGCTTATGGGGCGGCATGAGAAACTTCACAGTCTCAACGCAGACTGAAAAATTCAACATCGTCACGGCTGTGCAAGGCTGCCTGCCACTCGCTACTCCTTGCTCCTACCATATCTCAACTCAAAAACAGGTCTGCGGAGAGTAGTCAGGCACGGCTCAGTTCCTGTCGCCCACAGAGCTACTGTGTCATTTGTGTGTGTGCGTGCAATGTGAATCAGTGAATAAGGCAACAGGGGAGCGTGGGTAATGGGGAGTGAAGACAGAACACAGCAGAGCAGAGCCCTCTCGATGACGTGCTCTCCAAGATATGAGTCAGTGTATGTGTGTGTTGCATTCGCCTGCATGTGTGGTGGGGGATCATAGGATCAATGTGTACACACATAAAGAACGCGCTGACAGAAAGCTAGTCACAGCTAAGCCACATTACACATCAAATGCACACACTGACGCGTCAAACATCAAACACGCACCATAAATACACATGCTCAGAGCGTTTCAATGGCAAAGTGTTACCATCGAAAGTGCTCAGTGTTGATTTGTGTAACTAATTATTTTTTCAATCTCAGCGATAATATTATGGTCGAGGCAAAAATGTCTTCCCCTTTAATTATCAGATTAATCGTTTTAATCATAGAAGCTGTCGTCCTTGTTGCCTGCCTGGATGAAAAATGGAGCAAGAATTCACTGTCTCAACGTTGGGTTATTTTCATTATTTAAATGTGCTAATTCTCATTTAAAATTTGATGCCATTTTTCATCAATATGATTTGTTTTTTCTTAAATGTTCTCAATAAGGCAAGGCAAGGTTTTCCCCTGTTGAACACACCAAAAAAGAGACAAAAATGCAACAAGTAATTACTGCACAGACTAAATTAATCAGTCAAGGTTATCTGATGAATATGTGTGTTATCTTTTTTTGGAGCAAACCCAACACGGTTTCCCGCAGCAGTGGATGTGAAGGACCGGAAAGTTCTTTCCTCTGCCTTGAGGGATTTCACAGCTCAGGGAGCCCCAGTCTGCTCGGACGGAGGTAGGTGGTCAGTCATCATCGGAACGGTGCCCTCGCTCCCTCCCCATCCTCAAGTCTAGGCTGCCCACCACCACCCCGAGGAATACATCCTTCCCCTCATCCAAGATGCTTACACAAACTGTCGTCTGAATCCTGCTACACAGAGCTCAGGGCGGCCATCATTCAGCCTCTGACAGACTCTGCTCTCTAAAACTGGCAGGAAAAAGGCATCCATAGAGAGAGAAAGAAAGAGAGAGAAGGAAGTAAAGTGGGTGTAGGCTGAGATTGTGTATAATTAAGAAAGAGGGAGCGATTGACAGGAATTAAGAGGGCGAGCAAGTTTCATGAGATTGTTAGAAAAGGAACGAGAGGGATGGAGAGATAAATACAATGTCAGTAGCATTTTGCCTTGGCAACATGGCACTGTTATCTGTCACGCTAATAAAGCATCTTTGAATTGAATACAGATTTTGGAAATAGGAGCGTGGGGGGGGGGGGAGAGGAGTCGGGCCTGTCACTGTTTGTCACTGTAATCTCCCGTGTGGGCGATTGCTTTAATTCTCACAGCGGTAGTCTCAGCCGCTCATCTCGCGGCTCATCGTACCGCTCTTAGCGCGAGTTTCGCAGAACACGAACATAATGTGTGAACGGGCGAGATAATCGCAGGTCTGAGAGGAAATGTGCGAAGCCGCTTGTCCCAGTCCGCGAAACGAATTTATATTTTCATCCAGGTGACCCATTGTGCACTTCGCTCCCTGTGCCTTGAGTGTAAAAAAAGCCCCGGTGCTGCTGTTAACACTCTTTCCGGGCTCAGATAATAAGTGGAAAATCCCCCACAGAACGCCGAACAAGCCAAAGAGCACCAAACAATCTCACTAATTACTGGCCCACAGAGAGAGTGGAGGTCAATGCTATTGAGCTGCGGAACCACAGAAAAAAAGCGCCAAGTGCTGCTGTCCAGCTTAGATAATTCAGTCCCACAGCATTTGTGTTTAAGAATCCATTTATTTTCACTATCAGTCATGCGAGCACTCAATAAATTCAGCATGCCACGACCACAGGCCAGTTTGGTCATAAATCATATTACACCTTCCACTGCACATCTGAATGCACACAGACGCATGCATCAATGTTAAGCTCTCCCGTGGCTTCTCTACCACGCCGCACTCGTTCTCCCCAGCTGCCTCCCTCATGCTTTCCATCAAACTCGTGCCACCAACGGGGCCAATTATTTCCTGCGCAGCCTTATTTCATCAGCGCGGTTCAGGTGAGTTCACGTGTGTTCATGTGTGCATGCTTGCTTGTTGCTAAGCATTGAGGGACAGACACAGAGAAAGAGAGAGACAGAGAGAGAGAGAGCATCTATTTTGCAGGGTCAAGTCACATTCAGGTCAAGATTCCCTCTCGGTCAGCCTCCTGTCTTATCACTCTGTGGTCATCCTCTTCCGTAGGCAAGGTGTCCGCTGTCAATCTCAGCTCCCACTCACTCTGAGTGATTGTGTGTCTGTCAGTTCATGTTGGTAATTCTGTAGAAGCCACGTTAAATAATAACAGAATAATCCTTGTATACGGGAGGGGATGGGGTTGTTTGTCCCTGGATTCACCTACAATCTCCTGCCGAAAGTACTTTTTGTTTTGTTATTTTTTCTGCATCAGCGGTGAATGTTTGAAGGTTGTTCTTATCAGCTCATATTCTTTATTTCTATCTCACACCTCTCCCAATGACTATACCGACTCCGCACAAGCGCTGTGCCACCGTTCAAGTAATGCGTCTGAACGTCCCAGAACAGAATCTGCTAAGATTACAGGGTTTAATTCTCGCTGGGGCCACCCGCACATCTAAAAATGCACGCACCCGTAGCGCTGTCAGGCACAGAACTGTTCATAAAATGACACACTGTTTCTGTCAAATGACTATCTTTATCTCCTAAAGCAAGGTTTTCACAACTTAAAGGTGCACTCGGGACATTTGCACGTTGATGTTTTGATCTCCAAGTGACAGAGAGAGGAAACTGAAAGTGTGGAAAGAACTTAGGTTTTGTAATACTGGAGGCTCCAAAGGCACATGAGAGGTCTGATGAGTGTTTTCTTAGCTTCTGAGTAGGAAATGGTTTATTATTTTGTTATTAGGCCTGGATTAGTTGCTTCCTGTGTGT
This sequence comes from Scortum barcoo, assembly GCA_023238725.1. Taxonomy (NCBI): domain Eukaryota; kingdom Metazoa; phylum Chordata; class Actinopteri; order Centrarchiformes; family Terapontidae; genus Scortum; species Scortum barcoo. Next base: position 4,575,553 of record CM041547.1, read on the forward strand.
GACAAAGACTACAAAGACTTAATTCTTAATTCCATGCGAGCAAACAAGCCGGACCTTTATTGCCTCGGTTAGCAATAGGATGTTGGTTATGCTGGTGATGTTAGTTTGAGCACCCTGCACTTTAAACATCATCGCACAGGAGGATTTGGTAATTTATCCGTGAGCCAAACACTAGCACAACTGTACTTCCTTCCAATTCAAATAAAATCAGAGAGTCGTGAAGGGTTTTTATCTGATAACAGCCTTATGAAAAAACAACAACAACAACAAAAAAAACATAGTTGTGTGCCAAGGCCCTCACAGCTATTGCTACTGGAGGCAGTCATCGACTCCTATCAGATATAACTATGTTTAATACTCCCCCATGGTCTGCACTGCTTTAATTAAACAGTGTTGTCGGCTCTCAAAGCATTACTCTCGTTACGTTCATTGCCACAGTGTTTTCTCATTTCCCCAAATGGTTTTCAGCCACAGGCGCCGGATCTTGACTGTGTTTGCCAAAGATGTGGAGGATGTGACACGAAAGTCTATTTGCCAAACTCCACCGATGATGACCCATGAAAGGATAATAGTTGACACTGGTGTTTTGACATCTGTGTCTCGTCACCGGCCCCGTCCTCGCTGTCTATCAGCTGTCCTTTTACCCTGCATTGTTTGCTCTCCCGCTTTGTCTTTCTCTGTCATTCCTGGTTTCACTCCTTTTTTTCTTGTCTTACTCTCCCCTGTCTTTCTTGTCTACATATAGCAATTCATACCGCACCAATCAAGAGATGAGACTGATACTGGGAAACAATTAAGGTCGGACCAGCGGTGTGCCAAATGTTTCCTCCCCGTGGGAAATGATCTATCACTTCCTCAATAACATCTGACAGAGGCAGCTGTTTTGAACCCACTCCCAATGAATCGCCTGCCTGAGCCTCGGGCGCAACAAAAGGGGAAGCCAGAGGAATTCTTTTGGGTACACACACACACACACACACACACACAGGATGTGGAAATTTGGCCATCCTCGCCTGTTTCTTCTCCGTGTGTCTATGTAGGACAACAGCCCACTTTGAACAGGAAGTGAGAACGTTGCAGTGGCTCTTGACGTGCGACGCTACCAGATGTGGCCCGTCTCTGAAGTGCTCCCAGACAGGACCCCTCTGAGACGCTGACCGTACGCAGGCTGCCGTCTGAGACTGACGTGTTTATCGTGTCCAGGCCGAGGATAAGCGGGGAGGCTGATTAACAACAAATGTCAGCCCGCCTGTCCCGTGCCACACGTCTCGACGGCATTTACCCTCAACCTCAGATGCAGGGCTTGTACGAAATGACAGCCTGCCAGAAGATTACAGGAAACTCTGCAACAAAGAGCAAAACAAGAGCGATGTAATCTGTGCAGTGAAACAGAAGCCGAATGCGGTCTTTTGAGGCCCCAGAAAGATCAGGTAGTTGAAGGAGAAGGAGTCGATCTGGGGATTTGCAAGTCTGATCGTGAAGGTTCTCCGGCTATAAATAAAACCATTACAGGACAACGAGGCCACAAGTTTCCCGAAGCCTAAACGCAGTCTGCCCCGGCATCCTCAATACCTCACAGAGGCGTAACCTTTACTGCTGTCTGCATTGCAGCGAGTGGTGGGGAGAGAGAGAGAGAGAAGCGCCCCTGCCTGCCACCAGAGAGCTGTGCTGCTGCAGTACAGGACACCTCTGCTACACTCCCCTCCTCCCATCCTCCCCACACCTCACCTCGCTCCCCCCCACCTCCCTGAACAAGGGAAGGCGGGGGACAAAAGGGGCAGAAGCATCCCGCACTGTCCTCTGACAGATGTGCCTCGTGTTGTTCGCAGACCACCACACAAACACAAATACACACCGCCGAGTGTCCTTGATAGCGTTTCAGTGTTTGCCTCCATCTCTTTTATAAGGTGAACAGGGGAGAGAAATTCACTGATGTGCCACAACTGATGCCAACACAAGTCTTAAAAAAAAAAAAGGTTCTGGTATCCGTTGCACGCCTCCTCGTGTACACCCACACACACCCACACACACACACGAAGCTTAGTTGTAAAACCCACATTTTATCATGGAGGCACACATCTGCCTCCGTGAGCAGCACACTCACTCTCTAAACGCCCACCACGTATGTATTTTAAACATCCAGAGCTAAGAAGCTATTTAGATTCTGGAGTAGAGAAAGAGAAGGGGGCTAAAATTGGCGAGTGTTCAGTGAAGTCCAGTCACCTGTGTAGGTGTGGAGGACTCTGTGTGGGTAGAAGAGCAGGCAAGCTTACTATAGCACGGTGCACACGAAGCCTTTGGTAAAAGGCTATTGTTTTCTCCCAAACCCCCGTCTCTGCTCGGCGTTTGGCAAAAATAAGACTACATCTCTGAGCAGGCTTTGATCAATGATGCATTTTCTCCCTGACACATTCCACGCCTGCGTCCGTGAAGCCCACTCGACTCTATAAATAATCCCCGTGAGCCTGATCCTTGGCTGGGCTCCTTCTGTCTCGTCAAGAGGCTGGCAAACCAATTCATGCTCTGTTCCAGTGCCGATGGAGCAAAAGAAAAAAACAAAAAACAAAAAAACAAAACTGGTGTGGTATCTGCATCCACTTATCTTTGATCTGCAGGATGACGAGCCCTCTTACTTGTTCCCTCTCCTTTTCTATTACATAATCATCCTCCATCGCACTTAATTGGGTAAGCGTGCTCAAGCCATGCCGTGAATGTTTTACATTACCTCTAAAATTTCAACAGACTGACGCTTAGCGGAAGGTAACTGACTCCATTTACTTCAGTTGTCTAGCACTTCAGCAGTAGGTAAATGTACTTCAATTGAGTATTTATACTACTTTAAACCCATTGTATTTCAGAGGTAATATGGCTATTACTCAATTACATTTATATGATGATATTTAAATACAACTTAACATTTAAAAACTGCAATGAGTCTGTAAGATATGACACCAAATAATATATAGCATAATTACTGTAAAAGTAGTTCCACCTGAACCACCGAAACACTAAAATGCTGCTTACATATTAACATATTAGAAATATGATTATATAATATATAATAATACAGACTGATGAAGAACAGTCTGCACAATAAGTCCTTTGAATGCAGGATTTTAAGGGTGTGCTTTTTGTGACATGTAATTACTACTTTAGTTTCAATAAAGGATCCTTCCCCCTCTGGTTAGGGCAGACTATTGATAACTAGTACAAACAGGGAGCTGAGCTAGCAGCTGACTTGCTGCTGAGATGAGTAACAGTTTCATTAGCTTTTTCTCCTGGAGACAAATGTAGGACATGGTAGAGAGAGTGTGTGTGTTTATGAGTGTAAATGTACAGCGATGGGAGGGAGCAGAGTGGTTCAATGTGCCCACTTTGCAGGAGAGCTCTGTGTGAAGGTGACCTTCGTGTTCGCCCCGGAAAGCCTGACTGGCAGGACTCAGGGGGGGAGGGGGCTTGGCAGATTGATATCAGTGATGAATGGGCAGGGCAAACACGGGGGCGCAAAACTGGGGGTCTCTTCAGGAGGAAAGAAGGCATCTGGCATGCAAAGGGAAGAACGGGGTTTCCTATTTTTAGGTCTGGCCTCACTCGTCTGCCGAGGAGAGGGGGAGTTAGGATTCCCTGGGAAAGAGCTTGAACAGCAGGAGGGGAGGTGAATCTGATGAGGATGCGTAAGAAAACCACACTGATATTCAGGCCTCCACACAAGCTGACCCAGTTTCACTTAAAAAAATGCCATATTAAACCGAACACATCTCTCATTGCAAGGACGTGCTGTTGTTGCTAAAGGTCAAGTGAAGGTTGCAGAGCGCGTGTGCCGATGACCGGCGCCATTCCTCATGCTGTCACTTTGACTTAGGCAAGATTGTTACTGTCAGCACAGAGGAGATGCAGTCCAAAACAACCAACACACTGAATATCGTCTTGTGCAGGAGTAGTCTGTTATAAAAACTGCTGTTCGAGGGGACGTGGAGCTCGGACTGCTGCATTATTGTGAAAAGGAACAAGTGTTTGATAGAAGATCCTCTCCTGACTGGGCCTCATCAGGAACACCACCTCAGTGAGCTTCTCGAAGACTCAAACAACATGTTATCTAGGCTTATTCTACTTCATCAGTCTCTTCCTCCAGGTCTTTTGGAGACAAAGCTTTTTTGGCTGACACAAACACAGCCGAATCAGCTTTGAGGTTATACACAACCGCACCGTGTTTGCATAAATTCAGCCTTGTAACGCAGCCTTAAAAAGAGATCATCTCAACACTACTTCAGCGGCCTGCATAGAGCTACGCAAATCCCAGCTGCACACATATGTGCGCACCGTCACAGCCTTCAGAGGGAAACTGAAATCTGCATCAAATGGAGGAAGCATCCGTAATGACATGTGTAAGTGAGTCAAGCACCGTTAGGTTATTTTGGTCCTATGTTGTATTATCTCTTCATGTGGTTGACTTTACAGTTCCCCGTGGAGCACAAAAAAAAAAAAAAAACTCGTAAGCCTTCAACCAGCAGCTACAGGAGAAGCAGTAGTTCAGGCAGCAGAGCCACATCAGTGTTTTAGAGGAGGATCTACCCAGGCCGGGCCCTCGGTCCCTGTCATTACCGCTCTCTGTGGGGAGTTACAAGGCGCTGATTCCTGAAGAAGAATGCCTGGAAGACAACTTATGGCCCAACCAACATCACTCCTGTAAACACATCCCATCTCCCCCTGCTGCTCCTGTTCTTGACTAATGTTTGTGCTCTTTAGAGGTAGAATGTGAAATGGCATCTAAACATAGATGGAGGCCCAGTTTGAAAGGTAGAAACTATGCCCAAAGTCACAGCGTTACTCACATCTCTCCAAGGACAACAGGGGCTTTTTTTGGGCTTTTGCTTAATTACGGAGAGAAGCGTGGTACTCGATGGAAAAATAAAAATCCCACTGTGGAGTGGCTGCTCTGACATACCATGCATGAGTGTGTGGGTGTTACAAGGGCATGAAGAGGAGGGGTGGTGGGGGGGACCTGGGTCAGAGCAGTTGTTGAGGGCTTCAGCAGCGGGAGAGAGAAACACAACACAAAACACCATTAATTCAAATAAACAATTTCCCCCCCTGCAGTGCAGAATAGTTTCTGCGTTTCACAATGGAAGGCTGAGTAAATCTTCTACCCTGAGAGCAAAAAAAAAAAAACACACACATGTGCTGTACATTAACACAAGCAGTGAATGAAACTCCTGTGTGAGCTTGAAAAATCAATACTCTTACAGCGCAAGAGGGTTTTAGGGTCGACAGCCCCTCAGTGAAATGAATCTGAGACCAGTCCGCCGGTCGGTCACATGCTGCAGGGATCCCACAGGGCACTCATCTCCTCATCCATCTGCTGTTCTGCCTCCCTTCCTTCCTTCCTATGAGCGTTTTTCTTTCCCCAGGTCTAAACAGACTCATCTAACAGTGCTAAATATGACCATCATTTATACGGTGTTTTTGTTATGTGCCGCCGCCTGGGCTGTTTACCAGAAGTTGTTCAATCACTGGGCCGTGCAAGCCGAAGCTCCTTTGTCACTTCCTGTACAAAGAGCTTATTGTGATTTAACATGCTGCATCCCCGAGCATCCTGGCTGATTTACTACACTCATTAAGGACAGCGGCAAATAAAGCTCTGCACCGCTTCCGCTGTACAGGCCTAGAGTGCAGAGAGGGGGGGGTTTATCAGTACTGTAACACTGCAGCAAGGTGATAATAATACGGCTGAAAGTTTACTATGTTTGCAGTGGATGTGAGGAGGGAGAATGTAAGGCCTTCCTCCATTTCTTTTATCTCTGACATCAATCTCTTCTTCGTTTTAGATCTCCGTTTGCCTTCCAAGGGCACCTGAAGGGCAAGAAGTGTCAGACGTACACACACTTTCACACACGTGCGCTCACAACATAATGCAAATTCTCAGCAGCTAATCTCATCAAACATAAGAGAGAGAGAGCGAGAGAGAGAGAAAAAAAATCCAAGCCAGCTGCATAATACTATGAGATTCTTATCAGCGAGCAAACTGTTGTGGGAAGGAGAGAGAAGCGTTTTGCTCACTTTCAAGAAAAACAGGAAGCAGAACCGCCCGGTACATGTCCATGCATTTCATACGTTTTTTTCACCAGAGCGTAGCGGAGGCGCCGCAAAACTCTATAACACAGCTCTTTATTGATTTCAGAGATGACTCGTGAGCAGTGCCCACACCCCGAACAGCGCCATCTGCATCCTGCCCTTCACATGCAGATTTTTTTTTCTTCTTCTTCTTCTTTCGCGAGCTGCGTTGTCAATCAAAAACGTGGCCAACTGTGTTTAAACCAAGATTGCAATCGACTGCCAATTTCTGGTGCACGAGTAATTGAAATTCATCAGTGGTGACCTTTTCTTCGGGGGAGCTGCATCAAGCATTGTATTTCATTCACAGACCTGTCTGTGACAGATAACAGCGAAATTATGAGCAAGAAAGAGGAAACAGACACCTACCAAACACAGAAAATTCCCTCTCTTTTTGCATACTGTCAACACATTCATTAAATGATAACGTCAGGGAAGGGGGGCAGATCCTGACATGATTTGCCGGGCTAATGGGGTTCAGAAGAGGTACAGCAGATAGCAGAACTCATCAGGTGGCAAATGAAAAAGCTTTGTTACATGTGATAACACAGGCGATGTTGGCAGGCAGCATGTTGGAATGATGAGTTTTCATTTAAATCTAATTTTTTTTTTACAAGACAGGAAATATTTTAAACCCCATTTTTTGCAAGAGATGCAAATTGTATCAGATATGCTGCGGTCGGGCGCCTCGGCTCTGGTTTTAGCCGACGCTGCTCCAGTCCTGCCCAGATTACAAGATCATGCAACCAGCAGGGAGCCTCGATTTGGGGAATCCCTGCATCTCGCTAAACCCATCAAAGCCCATATTCAGACAAGGACACATGGTAACCGGCCATGAACCTTTAGGAAATTGGAGAAGTCCATTTTCAAGATGAAATAAAAGAGGCGAATTGAGTGCTAAAGTGGCCTGATCTGTTTTTGTCTGTCACGAGCAGAGAGAAACCTTTAGAGATAAAGCGTTTTGTTGTTTCTTTTTCTCAAGGAAGCTTAGCCCATTGACACTCATACTATTGCACGTCGCAGCTTAAGAGCTTACATGTTTTGTGCAGACTAAGAAGCCCGCACACCCACCCCCATCCCTCCCACATACTGACTCAATACCTTTTTTTTTCACCTACATATTTTTTCTCTCAGAGGCTTAAGAGCATGTACAACACACAAAAAAGGTGAACTGCCAGACTGAGAAGAAGTGACTCTGCCTTAAAAAGTATAACTAGTAACTACCACTTTATGATGTCTCTATTAAACTTACTGTATCAGGTTTCTGCAAAATCTGCACAAACAGTTTTATTTTATAGTATAATTTTTTAGCAGTACATCTGATGGGAGAGATGCACCTTTATTTTAACACCTTAGTGCTATCAGTGGTAAAGTTTTTAGTCATACCTGTGTTTGAAAAGTCAGAATATCCAACTTAGGAAAACAAAGTGTTCATTCCTGTATTTAATTATGAAGATAAATGATAAAAGTTGAGGTATGAAGTTGCTCGGCTGAAGCTGAACCTGAGAAATATGTTGCTGCTTGTTGGCTGCATCTGAGATTATTTAGCAGCTAATTTGCTTTACTCGAGCTCTGTGCTGGAGGAGAAAGTATTAGTCTGCAGCAGCCGCAACAATTACATTAATTACGCCACATGGCAAATGCAGCGGTGCAGGAGGTGGAGAATCCGTGCAAGACGACGCGGAAAGAACAACTTATCTGAAAACACTGCTGTCACAGCGAGGCTGAAGGTTTTAATTACGCACACTTGCTGTCCAAACTGTTTTGTTTTTTCTGCCTAGGAAAAAATAAAAACTGATGGAGCAGCAGCGACGGGGCTGAACCACTAACTCTAGGCACATGGGAAGTGGCCTCTCCCTGAGATACAATTAAAAACAGATCCAATAAAAATGATCATATCGCATTGCTTGTGAGAGGAACACATTAAAGTCACTTTCCAGCCAAAGCAGCTTTGAGTGAGAGAGCGATAAACCTTGTGTGAGGTTAATCATGTTTGGTTTCAATTGTAATAAAGCACCGACGCTTCGCAATGAAGGCTCTGCTGGGGTGTTTTTTTTTTTCAGAAAATAGCTTAGAGCTTCCTCCGCCACCAACAGCTGGTTTCACTTGAACACTAAGTGCTCTTTTTAGTCTCCTAACAGCTGTTCCCTGCTTACCTGACGGTGTAACACGTTTTGTCAGATGTGTGACCGACCATCTTTGATCTGCTCTGTTGTCAGAGCGTCATTCATCATGGCTGTTTTTGGGGATGGTTGTTTTGCTATTTCTTAAATTCTCCTGTGAACATTTTACTGTTAACTAACTACCCATCGTATCAACTCTCTGAGGCTGATTTGCTGCTAACAGGAATATCTGTTAATTTACCGTTTACGGTTCAATTTATTTCAGACAGACTTTGACTGTGTGTATATTTGCTAGATTAATCACTGTGTTGTACTTCCTGTGGGGGCTTAACCATCACTATTATTGAATTTGTTGTCTTGTACTTTTCACAGTTTTCCTGTAAAAAGCTCAAAGGCCATTGCCGTGTCTTCAACCTTTATTGGAAATATGAACAAGCACAGTGTTGGAGGTGTTGGTTTTTTTTCTGGTGTTGTGAGGTGTTTCTAGTATTTTGTCTACTCTAACTGATATTAATGAAGGTAAACTATATATTTAATCTACTCTTAGCTACATAATAAGCTGGTAACTAAATGTAAATTAAAGTACTGTGTTATGTACATGTACAGTTGTTTTTGTGTTCATCCAGAATTAAACCTGTAATTCTGTAATTTGAGATGTAGACAGAAACGTTCAAAGAGGTTAATAGAGTGGCCCGGTCGCCTGGCAACTCAGTGATGCCTTTCATTTGTTAATTTACACTCAAAGAAGGTCAGCGACTCGAGGGCGAACGTAGAAAGGAAGGAATGACTACGAAGGACAGGGACAGTCCACAAATACGGAAACATACAGTCAGTCGGAAAGAAGATTGTCATAAACTCCTAATCACTGCCTATAATCTGTATTTAAACACATATATTTAATATCCAGCATGCTGTACAGTCTCTATGAGCTTTATGTGTACATGCATGATCTGATCCTGCAGGGGATGAAATTGATTCTGCAGGGAAATGTAGTGGAGGCTGATGAGTGGGGAAAAAACGAAAGATGTGCGCTGCTCACTAATAGTGGGGAAGAGAGGCGAAAGCTGCTGTGCGCCGCTCGCCGAGGCTGGTACATCCAGTTCCCGAGCTGTGCAGAGGTGGTCTGAAGGACAACCAATCTCAGTGTATGGGGAGGGGGGGGGGGGGCAATGGACACGGCGAAATGAGTCATCCTCTTTTAACTCTATCCAAACAGTGTGAAAATGTAGAGAGGAATCGATACACAGGTTGACGGGAGCGTGAGGGAAGGTGGGTGAAGCTGTGGGCGTTTTTGCCGCCGCCTCTCATTCTGACGGTGTCAAGGGGCAGAAACACAAAAAGGAAAGGCACCTCGGGTTTGGAGGCGGGGTTAGGAAGAATTCGATGAAATAATAATAAAACAAAAGGCAGCTGAGAAGATGGATAAAATCGCGTTTTTTCTCCCCTCTTCTCTCTTCGCTCCAGTTCCATCACAGCGCGTCACATCAGTCGGGAGGGAGTGATGGAAAGCTGTCTCCAGAAGAGTTCAACAGCAGGAAAGAGCTGCCATTAGTGCGCTTAGAGACTCTCTCTCTCTGTCTGTCTGTCTGTCTGCTTTTTGCTGAGTCAGCATGATGCGAGCATGCAAAGTACAAGGCGAGATTCACCCAGGCCTTGCACAACATCAGCCAGTCAAAAAGACATCGACCACTAACCCCCATCCCTCCAAAACAGCACCAGCCAGACACACAGAGAGAAAACCTGATGAGGCATTACCGCACAGATGTCTTATGTGCTCTCTCTCTCTCTCTCTCTCTCTCTCTCTCTCTCACACAAAGACTCACACACACACAAATACAGCCGACTCGCCACTTTTTCCGGCTGATTGTTCAGCTTTCAGCTTCTGCTTTTTAAAGCGAAGGGAAAACAATTTCCAGCTGCACATCCTCTTTCACTTTCTGTCATGCATCCCAAACCAGACAAAGCTGCAACTCTGTACGCAGACACAAATAAACAGGCAAAAAAAAAAGGCCTGAACTGAAAACAAAAAGCGCACAATTTTAAGCTTCAAAGTCATTTATTCTTTTTAACATGTCACTTTTACACAACATGATGAGCTTAGTTTGGTCACTTGACTTTTGGAGACTTATGTACGTGAGCTCATTTTTTTCACCACGGCTATAATTGATGACACAGTAGCGCGCACCTCAGCCTGCTTGATACACACCAGCTTTAATCAACAGCCAAACGAATTTTGATGGATGACTAAAGTGGAAAATCACCGGCTGAGGCAGTCAGGTGGCAATGCCGGCCTCCCTCCGAGGAATAAATCACATTTTGGGTGAGGAACTGATGACACCCAATGGATGTTTGACCGGAGGCATCCATCCTCCAACATAAAGGGAATTTAGGGACGATTTTTTTCATCGATTTGGTCGAATGGTTTTGGAAATCACCTGCTTCAAAAACCAGCGAGATTTTTTTGTTCTCACGTGGCATTATGAGCCACGAGAGAACAGAGAGTTTCGGTAACTACAGCGGACGACGCCTTACAGCCTCGTGGAGATCTTAATGCAACGTTACGTGACTGAAACTGTAAAAACAGCGAGACAAAGCCGCACTGAGAACTTCAGCTGTCGGCGGGCTATTATTAAGCTAATAGTTACCTGCTTTCTCTAATGGGCTGCAATTTTCACAGCTGACAGGACGCGCCGTTTCAAATGTTATTTTTAGTAAGTTTGCCAGTAAATTCAACTTTTTTTTGTATGTGTCATTGGCAACACCTCTTCATCTTGGTTGTGTCTCTACTTAAATCTTTTGCCTACATGCACTGCATTACAAATAAATAAATATATATAAAAAACCACTTGAATCTGCCTCCTAAAGTTAAATATTATGAAGAGTAGCTTATTTAATTTGACGTATTTCATGCATACCGGGTCTGTGGTCCTCTTATGTCTCATTGCTGACAGCCGGGGCCCCGTAGACGTGCGTGGTTCCTGCACCTCACAAAAGGGGGGGTTTACTTTACGTTATGGCCCCGGCTAAGTCAATAACACATTTCCACAGTGAAAGCCTCTATTTCAATTTATTTCCAGTCAAGAGACGCATCAATAAGGGATGTAGCAATTGACCTGCTACCACAAGCGCACTAATGGCCCCTGCACACATGACAGCCATAACATACAGAGGTACCAGGGCAGGAAGACACACCGCCGACGATCACAACTCCTGTCAGTCTGAAATCAATACTCAAAGTGGAAGGGTGGATGGGTGGGAGGGGAGATAGTGGAGGCGCTCAGGCACGGGGCCGGGCAGGAAGACGCTTATGAGTGATAGCTGGCTGCCAGGTTCTTATATCACCTATGCAGTGTTGACTCGGGGAAATGCGATGCTCTCTCTCTCTCTCTCTCTCTTTTCTTTTTCTTGTCTGGCAGGAAGGGGGGGGGGGGAGCAGCAAATCCCCTTCCAAGGACAAACTCCTTGCATGGACGGGGAGAGCATTTAACAACATTAGCAAACGGCGCACGTGCACAACCGGCCCGAATGTGTGTGCTCGGAGTCTGGAGCCGACCCGGGGATGTGCAGTTTGGCCTTCACCTGTGTTCCACTCCGGTGCTCCTAGCATCACCGTTTGATAAACTAGCCTGTAATCGGATTGCTGTGCTGTTATCTGCTAATCTAATGGTGCCCGGCCAGCCCCGAGATTTAGCTGACCATCGCCTCAACCTTCCTTCAAAGTTCTCCTCCTCCTTCCCATTTTTCTTCCTCTGCTATCCAACTGCACGGCTCTCTGTCTCGTAAACAACCCTCCAGCTTTCACCTTGACCTCCCTTGGCTCGTGCTGTCCTGCTTATCTTCATCACTACCTGCTCTCATTCGTTCGCTTTCCTTTCCTTTCCTTGAAAGACAAAAAACAAAAGCCAGATCTCTTGTTCTTTTCCTTCATTCCTCCCCTCGATCGTCTGCAGTGTTGTTTTGAAGCCACACACTCTCACACACACTCTCACACACATATTTTGTGCCCGCGGGTCTCTTGAGTGTGCAGTGTAAGTGTCGGTGTAGGAGAGAGGCCGCTCCATTCCACATGGGGTTGGCGCTGCTGCAAGCCAGCGCCGTGAATGCTTCTTCCACTGTACAGACACACACACACACACAAACACACACGCACACACTGTACCCTGGTCACAGCCACAAGCAATGTAAACAAAGACGAGCAAATGGGGAAGTGCGCACCTGTTCCAGACACTTTATCACACAAGCACACATATGCAGGGCCCGGGGGACTTTTATCATCTCAGCGTGAGGTGTCAGTGAATGAAGCGTGAATACTAATTACCTGAGGCGATGGTGACTGACATGTGTTAAGATTTGTCTGCTCTGTTTTTTTTTTTCTAGATTCTGCAGTTTCCTGGAATGCCTCCTACATTTCTCAGAAGCCAAAACCGGTGAGAACATTCGCCATCTTCCGTTCGTCTGCGGTCACACACCACCATCACCCCCCCCGTACACACCCTGGATCACTCACACACACACACACATGCACACACACGCACACACACACACACACACACTCACACAATGATGAGCAAATAAATGTTATCAGATAAGTATGAAGTGGAATGTCTGTTATCTCTCAATAATGAATGCTTAGGAAGCGACTGATTTAGAAAAAGGAGGGCGCTCTGTTTGCCCGTTTTGATGACTTTGTCCAGACCTCTGAACTGTAACGTCTTCAGTGAGTCACTCATGAATCAAAGCTTTACAGTCATATGGGGAACAAGTTGCACTGCACAAGTCAGTTCTTAATTTTCTGCCCTCTTTTATTGCAGAAAAAATGCAGAGATTGTTAAAACATAAAGACGTGTGATGAGATGATACCAAGTGATATTCAAACTATGTCAACGTACTCTCACTGCCCCTACCGCAAAGACAAACATCTATTTTAACGGCAATGTTTGCATGTTCATTTTCCTCTCCGTGTCAGCTGAGAGACAGGGACTTCTGCTCATTTGCTTTCTAATTGCTTGCGGATATTCGCTCTGCATGTTGGGTAAACAATGCGGGTAAGGCGTGTGACTTGAATAAAACTGTGAAAACTAAATGAGGGAGGGAAAAAAAAAGAAAAAAAGAAAAACAGAGAAGCGGAATTTGGCACAGAAAGGCGCGCGCACACAGTCGGCCGCCGCCACGTTTTTCTCACGAAGCGAGACCTCCTTCAGATGCGAGACCAACAAAAAGCAAAAGGAAAGAAAAGGAAATAAAATAACACTCGCAGCTTTGATGTCAAATATTTGAGAGTTTTTATTTTTTGCTTCTTCATAAGCTGAAGATTGGTCTGCAGAGGCAAACTCAGCTAGAGCTGAGATGATTCATGGAGTCATTTTTTTTCAAACAAAAATGTCAAATATCATCTGGTTTCAGCTTCTCAAATGGGTATTTTTCCTGTTTTTACTTGTCTTAAATGATAGTAAATTTTGGAACTTATGTTTGGTAATTGCTTTAAAAAAAACCTATTTGATTAATCAAGAAAATAAAAGATTAATTGATAAAGAAAACACAGTTAATTTCAGCCCTAATTTCAACACAGATTCATATCTAAACCGGATAGTGGTGTAAATAATACATTATAGTGGTTGTTGCTCAATCAGGAAAATAAAAACACAATTATGGCCCATTTCTTTCTGAACAGATGAATAATAATCTGTGTGTAAATAATTTAATCCATTAATCATTTCAGGGCTAATTTACACATAGAATTGAGCACACACACACACACACATATCTCTGTGACTGAAAATCTCAGTCTGCTGGATGCACACACACATTTGTATGAGTCTCCCAGTCCTCACAGAAGTAATATTTTACTGTTTGAGAGATCTGGTGAGGAAGCTGCCTCTGTCATTTCAAGCCTCTCATGGGGGGAGAGAGAGAGACGAGGCCGACACTCTCCTCGGCTTAAATGAAGACAGGAAGGCGGGAGGAGCACCCTCGTGGCTTCGCCGAAGTGCACATACATGCAAAATGTATGGCTCAGCTAACTTCCCACTCTCTCTCCCTCCCTTCATCTGTGTCTCACTTCCCCATCTCTCTCTCCGTGTCCTCCTCCTGCTTCGTGACTGGGAGAAGGCTGCCGTCCTCGCCGCTCATGACGACGACTGCCAAGCGAAGGTGCTAATGGCCTATAGCTGGAGAACAGACAGTGCCCTCTCAGTTCTTCTGTTCCTCCGTCTCCATCCCTCTGCCTTTTCATACTTCTCGCCTGACTCTCTCCTCCTCCTCCTCCTCCTCTCTTTTCTTTTCCTTTCCTCCATTGGCGGGCAGCATTCGGTGGAGAGGCCTGGCCATTGATGTGATGTGATGTTCAACATCTGCAACAATAACCACTGCTAAACTTTTCATGCTCAGCAGCCAGACTTATTTCCATGCTAACTTGGGTCCCCAACAATTTGATTTAACCTCATAAATAGGGATTTATCACCTTAGATATGTAATTTAAAAATTTTTATTTTTTGGTTTGTGTTTCTTTCAGAATTTACTGGAATTTACATTTAAGTTTATCTCATGTTTTTTAACCGCTTATGAGCAAACGGCTCTTAAATAGACGCAGTTTAATAACGCTGCTGCAAGAAGCCGTCTTCCTGCTGCAAGAGACACAAATCTTACAAAAAAACCCACAATAATGAGCCTCACTCACGAGTGAACTATGCCAAGCACGGAGATGATTACAGTCATTCAAAGTTGCCATTCATGCAAGGCTTGTATTGGAACCTTATTCAACTATAACAGCTGTAAACGTGACAGATGTGACGCCGTAATAACGCTCGTATCCTTTGTTGGGATCAGTGGTGAGCTCTTGAATTAGTTTAATTGAGACTCTGGTGTTTATTTTGGCCCGTGCTGTGTGCCACCCACATCCCCCAGCATCCGCCAACCTCGCTGACAATCAGAGCCGCGTGCTGACTGACCTTAATTCTCCCTGATTACCAAACCGACTTCCCTGTTGCATGAGCGCCTGACCTTTTCACACAATCATACACTCAAAGTTACACTCACTCATGTGCGCACATACACACCCCCCATACAGTCACACACACACACAAGTAGAAGCACACAAATAAAATTGGATTCCAGATACAGTCCCCCTCCTCCCCCTCTACAACACGGCGTCCGTCTAAAAAAGGCTCATGACAAAGAGCACTCCTCCTCACACACCTCGTCAAGACTGTTGGCAACTGGGTCACCCTGTGCAGAGAATCTGCACCCACTTACTCCGACTGTCTGTTCGGGCTAATTGGAATCAGGCATTATGCAAAGTCATTAATAAGGTGCCCACACAAAAGACCGCCCTGGCATTAGGAACTTGAAGACCCGAAGCGGTGATGTTTGGCATGTTTTTACCCATTTATTATAAATTGCAGGTAGTTTTCAGTTTTTAGATTGAGTCATTGGTTTCCAGGCAGCCCTTAGTTTTCTGTCATTTCACTACAGTACAAAAAAGGGTGTTTTTAAATGTAAAAGTTTTTGTTTGTTACTGCAGTTGCGAGTATGGATGAATGAAAGTCTTCCTTGTAGGTGCATTCAAGTACATAAAAAAAATCCTACATCACAAGACAATGTTGGCTACAAAAACCTTTTCATTTTAAGGACCAGCCAAACTCACAACATGTATTTACTTATTGCTGATCTTCCGGGGATCATTTTCAGACAACATGGCTCGTGATTTTTTTTTTCTGTTATGGATGTCAGAGATCAGAGTCTCTTTGAATGGACCACCCAGCGGAGTTTTCAAACCGTCTTTGCAATGACAGCCAAACTCTGGAGTCAACATGTTCCCTGAGATCAATTCAAGCGTGTGAAATTACATGATTATATTCTGTGCTGGAACAAACTGCAGCTAATGGCTGTCTGGAAAACGCTATCAAAATATTGTTGGCAAGGTCTTTTTAGGGCTAAAATATGGAAGACTTGGTTGTTTTGGAGGAGGAATATGAATGGGAAGGGAAAGGGGGGTGTAAACCACAGGGAATCCACTCTTTTGAAAGGATGTAGGCTTTTTCACCACTTGTTTTGTCATAGCTCTGTGACTTTTATCGACCCTTTCCTGACTCATTTTGCTCTTGCTGCGAGGAAAAAAGGTGTTTGCGCCTCACTGAGAGGCTCAGCTGGAGCTGCGGCAACCGTAGAAGCAGAAATAAGCATGAGGTGGTGGAAATAATATTCATTCCAGTTTAGCATTTAGCCAGCATATTCTGTCACGCCGTGTTGCACTTATGCAAAGATAGGGGATGGCAGCGGTGGTGTGCACAGGTTGTGTTTGGATCCTCAAAGTTGTTTTAAACTTTACTTTGACTCTGTGCCCAGTACCTTACAGCAAATCTTACATTTCCCTGTTTTTTTGGTAAAGTACCAACATTTCGAAATGCAGTAAATCTAATGAACGACCATGAGTCAGCACCGTCCTCTCACCAGTTTCAGGACATTTTCTTTTTGTTTCTCTTTCTATCCTCCTTTCTTTTCCTCATTTGTCATTTAGCTAAACAGCTTCCTGAATGCTTTTAGACTGCTCTTTAAAATATAACATTTTCACGAGGGGTAAACTCAAAAAGTACTTTACAAACCTGGAACAGATCAAAGATTTCATCTAACTGCGCTTTTTCATTTTCACAAAGGAAACCAACATCAATGATCTCCCTCCCCTGGCTTCTTACTTCTCTCTCTCTCTCACTCTCTCTCTCTTATTTTCTCAGCTCCAGAGGATAGCTCGCTGCGCAGTATCACATTTCACACTGTAAAGTCCGGATCTCTCTCCCTTTCTCTCTCTCTCTCTCTTAAGATCCCTGCACATGGACTGCAAAGAACAGACACACAATCCCTCACTCCAAAGTCCCAGCAAAGCCCAGCCTGCTCGCGCTTTCACACACAAACTGTATACTTTCACAGGAAACATAAATATACAAGCTGATATGCAGAACCGTCAGCGACCAAGGCTCACAGCAGATAGAAGGCTGGGGTGACACGAGACCCGTGAACCTAATTCTCCAATCCCAAAACCCATATCTTATATATTCTCATGGATGACTGAGGGCTTTCTCTGCCGGGAACTGCCACTACATACATACCACCTAGACACAGACATATAATTTTCACTTCACTAAGCAGTAAAAGAGTGATTTAGTGATGCCCCGAAGAAGAAACTGTCAATAATATATTCTGTTTAAGCTGCAGGGAAACAAACCAGTGCTGCATAGGAAATGCTAGTACTGTGTGTGTGTGTGTGTGTGTGTGTGTGTGTGTGTGTTGAGGGCATCACTGGAATGTTTGAGTGACATGCTCATGCTGTGCTGTAACCTGCAGAAAGATGCCCCGGGGCAGCACACACTCAGTCGCAGGTGGCTCGAACGAGGAGCGCCGCGGCAGGCAGTTCAACATCGGGCAGATGGCCTCTGAGACATCTGCGCGCAACACGGGATGAACAGCGGTTAATGAAAATGAAGATGTGTGGGAGGCCACCACAACTACTGGTAAATTATAAGAAAAGGTGAGAAAAAGTGAAACACCCAAACACATGAACGGAAAAGATCAACCTAGACTGTGCTGTTTTTTTTAGGCAAATTCTGACTATGCGGTGGTCAAAAACACACATCTTATGCCATCTGTGCCAGGGCAACAAAGAAAAATAGCACCATCTGTGAATCCCTGGCAAGCTCTGTGTATCAGTGGCTATCATAAACCACAGTGGTAAAAAGACATACTATAGCTCAGCAGACATTAGGCTTCTCCACACACTCTGACCCATGTAGCTCATGAGCATCTATCACGGTCCACTTCATTCACCATACAGCCCAAAATCTATACAGGCCGCTGAATACTTACAGCATTACAGGCTCATTTCATAACAGTGTCACCTCAGTGTCAGGAAGCTGATCACGAGTTTTTAGCAGCTGAGAGATTTCTATGAGTCGTTTTCAGTTTGGTGCATTATGCATTATGCACTTTGCATCTGTTTTTTTTTTGCAATGCAATGCAATGCACTGAGTCTGCACACTTAAACAAGACTAAGAGTCTCCTGACATTCTAGCGTCTCTGTGGAGCTGCACAGCACAGCCCTGAGCCAAAAGCAAAAGTCGGCCTGGCAACATGCACACTTCAATTCTACTAATATTTTGCAGGTATAGTGTTTAATATGTTCACACACACGTTCAACACAAAGTAGGCTCGTCTGATGGGAATGGTGTTATTTCTACAGTATTTGGTCTTAACCCTTTAACATCCTCACCAAGAAAAAAAGCAATGAAAAAATGTTTTCTTTATATTTTTTATTTCCTTGGGGCACTGATAACAACAATCAGTGTTTTTTTAATGAACAGACCCCAACATTTTTTAAATATTGGCCTGTACCAAATGGTTGAGATGTCGCTTTATGACTTCAGAAATCCTTTTTAGTCGTTCTTTTTCAAGTTACACAGTTATGTTCAGCAAAATATATTAGCTTACCTTTTTACAATTACAGAAAACAGAGGCCTCATGTCAGGAGGAGATTTTGTTCTTGTTAACTTCCTGTGAGGAAACTTGCTAGCTCTGCATACTATTTCCAAAACACAGTGACATCGAGTGTACTTTTTTAGTGTAACATACCTCAACCGAGTAGCAGAGAGGCTGAAACAGGTGGAACTAAGTGAAAGATGTTTTTCAGTAAGATATAGTGAGTCAAAATGTGCTCTACCAAACGGTCGAGCAGAAAGTTAAAGGGATAACACAAAAGCCATCTGACTAATTATTTAAATGAATTGTTTAATGGGCGATGTAATTGCCACATTGACTTTAAAGATAATAACTCTCATGAGGCAAAGAGACTAGTTCTCTCTGCTGGTTATCATTTGAAAAGTAGCAGAATTTTTATTTAAATTTTGAATAATATGAAAACAAGACTACAAATCGAACTAGATGTTCAAACCAGCTTTTAGTATTTGACAGTTCTGACACTTTTCAAACAATCAAAAACGTACTGATGTTTGACTCCCAGCGCTGACTGAGACGTGCAAACTGATCATAAGATCATTTCATCACTCCATCAGAAACTTGAAAAATGCAGAAGGCTGTTCTGTTTTCCAGACCTCAAAAGAAACTGGAAGGACTTTGTGCTGTTCAGCCATCAGGAGGGCTGAACGTAAGATCAAGCCCGCGATTATAAAATCTATAAATAAGCCGAGGTCTGTGGCTGGCCTGGGTCTTAACACGGCGCAAGGTTAGACAGAACGCAAGAAGAACGGAATTAAAAACTAAAGTAAATATAGCAAAGCGGAGACGACAGAACCCAGGAACAACGCTGGCATCCATACTGACAAAGGAGGGGAAAAAAATATAGAAACCAGACAGCATGAGAGAGCCAGAGGGCTTTTTTTTTTTTTGCTCCGCAAGAGAAGTCTCCGCTCAAATCCATGGGAGTTCAAATCTCCAAACACAACTTCACACTCACACACTTGCATAACCACCGTATTTGACCTGTGGTGAAACACTACCAAAAGAGTGCAGCAGCATGTTCTTTCAGTTAAAATAGAGCTGACTGTGGCTTATAATCAATATTTTTTTTACTTCTTCTCCTGCAGGAGACTTTTTGTTGTCCACAATTAAGTCTGAAACACTCACAAACTGGCTCGTATGTATGTGACTCATTCGTATGTGACTCGTATGGATGTAGTATAATGTAACACCTGATAATAATATCAACGTTGTCCTAACATGTCACCCGCTCTGTCATGCCTCAATGCAGATTCACCCACACGGCCAGGAGATGCATCATTTCCTGTCTTCTTCCATTTCTATTCTCTGTCCTTATCGTGCTTTATTAGTTTTCCCGCCTGTCCTCTCAGGAAGCCTCTCTGAGGTGGAGGTTTTTAGTCTTCTGTCACAATTAACTCTCTGTGAGGAGTTTCCTTCCGTTTTCCACGTGTCGTGTTTGCGCTTTGCGAGAATGCTGCAAAACTTGGCATTAACATTCGCCACTGTCACTTCTGATAACAGAGGGGCCGCGAGTGAAAATGACCACGCGTGCACAAAGACACGCCGCCTCCTTCCCTCTGCTAATCGTCCTCTCGCTGCTCTCATCTGAGGCAAGGAGATAACTCGACCAGACCACCCTTGGGCAGCAGCGTGAGGAGGAGGAGGAGGAGGAGGAGGAACAGAAGAATGAAATGGTGCGGACGTGAAGACAGCGCACTCCCTCCAGGCAGGCCAAACCTAACAGATTGACTGTCTGAGTAAATAAAGCGAGGCCGCTGAGGACTGGGCGCGGGGCTTTACCTGTTACCATCCTTTTTTCTGCTCCTTTTAATTAAACTGCAAAAAACCAAAGAAAGCCGGCTCCATCTCTCCTGTTTCCCTGCCAGCGGGATTACCTGGGGAAAGCCTGGGATTCACACTTAAATCTGCGATATAACAGGATGCGAAACGCAAAGCACGAGCGCTACACGTCGTGACAGAAGTGCTGAGAGAATGGGAGTAGTGCAAAATTAAACCTGACTCCCCTGAAAGCCTTGTATGTTGAAACTGCTCCCAATCCCGCCTTATAGGGTGCTCTGAAACAACGGACTGTAGTGCTGCTACACAGATTTCAAATTGATCTCAAATGGCAAAAAAAGAAAAAGAAACACTGCAACTTTTTTTTTACATCGCCAAACTGTTTTGATGATTGCAAAGTGTTTCATCACCCTTCGTCACACAGCGCTCCTCTGAGTGTACTGTTCCCTTCCTGCCTTACTGAGCACCGACAAGAGGGAAAAATGTGATAGTGACGGACTGCCGTATGTTCTACAGGCAGTAAAAAACCTGTCGGAGCAAAGCCAGGTGGAGCTGCTCTCATAGACATATTGTCCTATTCATCCATCAGACCCCTGTTCCTGCAGCCCAGATGAACCTGGGCGACATCCAGCCTGACAAATCTGAATATTACTCATCCTTACTTATGTCCTTGAAATGACAACAGCCATCCTGGGAGAGACCGTTCAGCTAAACACCGCGCGGCATCATCCCCTGATCAAACCGACCCCTGACTGTTTTGCCCACAGATTTTTCTCTTGCGAGGGTAACACATGAAGTAAAATGAACCGCTGGGATCATCAAGATAAGGCATCGCCCCAAAAACACACCCCGGTGTCCAATCCAATCAATTGTTCCTGCTTGAAAGACCTGCCTCGGCCCAATTTGACACATGGGTAATAAAGGCTCCAGCTCAAGTCGTTATCCTTTAAGGACGGCGAATAAGGGAGGAGGAGGGATTAGCAGGCAACTTTGGACAACCCCACCCCCACGGCGAGCTGGACATGCCGCAAGGACAAAAGGAACTCTGTACGCTCAATAACTCGTAAAGAAGGGAAAGTCAAACACAGCACATCCTTGTTGGAGCGGCAGAAGCTGTTAGTCCAGCGCCGTTGCTAATTAGGATTACTGCTTTGAAAAAAATAAAGGGTTCAAGTAAAATAAAGACACTTCGCTGTTTGAAACCAAGCTTCAAAAGCTCAGACACGGTCCCTCCCTATCATCTCTCCATCAGAAACTCGGCTGATCCGTCAGATTTTTCCCTTTTCCGAGGTTTCCTTGTCTGCTCTCCACTCTGATCTGACGCAGCTTCAAGTGAGAGCACATTTTGGAGACACGAGAAATTTACTCTATTATTTTAAGTCTATCAAATAACCCTGAAATAACACAAAACATAAAAGCATACATAAATGGCGGCTCCTTCTTTGTTTGATTTCACTCTGCTGAGACGTTAATCACACTTGTTCTCAGAAAGTATTTGGGGCCCTTGAGTTCGGTGTTTCTCTGCGGGTGAGTGAGTGACCTTTGCAAAACTGTTGATGCTTCTGCTCCCTCTTTGACGCTAAACTGAGGACTCAGATACAAAGAGGCCCGTTTGAGATGTTTGTATTTTTGCAGATTACTGCTTTGAGGAGAAGCAGCCAAGAGAGCAAGCGATGATTCAGCAGCCCCAGACGTCTGTAATCACCACTTCACATCTTCTGCTGCCTCCTTTTCAACGCAGTGCAGATCTCTGTTTTCCAAAAATATCTGAGTGCTCAGTATGGCTGCTGCTGCTGCTGCTGGAGACATGGGAATTTCTTGTCTGTTTTAACATGCATTTCATCCTTACTTTCTCTATCTCGATGTTCCATCACTTTAAATGAGATTTTTGGAGGGAGCTCTTAATCTACGTAAAGCCTGAGGTGTGAGCAGTGAGGCGTGGATTCGCTCTTTCTCCAATTCTCATCATCATCATCACTGATGATCCCACCTAATGTAATCACTGTTAGTTCGGGCTTGTGTTCAGGTGGCCTCAGTCCTGGGGAGGATCAGCCAAATCTCACATTAGTTAAACGATCGCCGGGAGGAGCAGAGGCGGTCTGACAACGGGATCCATCGGGGGGGCAGAAATTTAAGACGCCATGCTCGTCTGACAGGTCCCCCACAGCTACGTTTTCATCCAGGTCTCAGAGCTTTTTTAAGTAAACGTTTGAAATGTCACCGTGAATTACTTGTGTCTCCTTCACCAGGAGGCTTTCTGTAAATAAACTGCAGCTAAATACAAAAGTCAAATATAAATTATTATTTTCTGACTGCCAACTGGAGGTACTGACATTATGACATAATCCAAATATACCCATAATTTTGATATGATGAATTCATGCCTTAAACACAGAAAACAACTATATGTAGGACTATCTACTGTAGAGGCTGTGGCAAATTAATATTTCAGTGCGGTTGTAAACCACAGAACTATTTATCAAGCTGATCTGACCGAGCATACACCATCGAAATCATTGACAAATATGTTCCCTACTGATTAAATCATTTCCATCTCAAGTGAGTTTAAACACTTTTGGTGATATTTAGGGAATAACAGCATCATCTGGTTGCTAAATGACTGGTTTATAGGAGCTCTGGGCAAAACCTGAGGTGGTAACGGGGAGCTGAGGAGGAAACAAGAAGACATGTAGAGGAAGTTTTGCACGTGAAGCTGACAATATCCTGAATTTTTCTGCGGATTAGCTCAATTAACTTACAAATTTAGCGCATAGCAACCAATCCTATTCACGGGGTCTATTAACACCTTTAGAGCCAACGCCTCAACGCCACAGTGCACCTTCACATCCTAACAAGTCCCCCCATTTATAGTCATTATAAAGCCCCACGGGGAAGGACATCTCTAATAAGATCATGCACCCTGTCATGGTGCGAGAATTCTCCGGGAAAAGATCCCAGGAACATTCAGATGAAATGACCCGGCGACCATGCCTGATATCAATCATGCTGAACGCCCCCGTGAGTTACGCTCAGATGCGCCATAAAAAGGACTATCCACCCATCAACCTCGGGCTGTTGTGAAAGACACTGAGGCCGTGTGGTCACTTCAGTTCCTCTGTTGAGTCTCCGGCACTGTGCATGGCAGCTGTATTAAATCTCAAATTTCCTGCTTTTAGCCAAGAAAAGAAGTTTCTCAGTTTTCTTCGAACTAAACATACCCAGTTGAGTTGACCCAAATGAGTAAGGAACCCCCCCCAAGAGAAAAAAGCCCGACCTGCTCGTCTTTTAGATCTCACAAAAAAATCAAAGCACCACCTCCTCCTTGTAGGACGTCTTCCCCTTTAGAGGCTTCGACGGGATTGACTCCGTAAGTCTTATTAAGCATCTCGAGCCGACGGGTGCCACGCTGGGGTCGTGCCAGCTCAAATCTATTACACGAGGTCGCGAATGAGAGGGTGGATTGATAGCCTGCCATTCACAGAGGAGGGGCGGGAGAGAGGACCTTACGCAATGTGGACTGATAACCGTGTGATCTTTATTGATCGGCGCTCCCGTTGGGCATAAACCACATTACATCGCTTGAGGCTTGCCTTGTTTTGGGATTACTTTTAACCCAACCGTGAACTTTTTTTTTCTCCTCCCCTCCGACTGACACTCAGGAGTTCCTGTTGAGATGCAGCAGCTTCAACCCTTCAAACTCTCAGTAAAAATCAGATTTGCTTCTTTCCTCCGGTCGCACTGGTTGTCGGCTCCCTCCGCCCAGCAGCCAGGCTGGAGCCGGCCTTGCAGCTGTCCACAGTCCAGCATTACATAACCAGGCTGCATCACAAACCCCCCCTCCAGCCACTCTGCAGCCTCTCCACCATGACACTGTCACCCCGCTGTGGAGACGACACGAGGACAAAGTTGGACGCCCGCTTAAGGGACACGCACTCCCTCTCTTCTAAGATCTGCGTGTCAAGGGTCAGGTTAATGAGGTAACGCGGTGCTGTAATTGCTCATTTGCTTTCCCCCGCTCCCCCGCAGCCCCATTCACCTTTTAAACCTCCATTCAAACACACACACACACACACGGCAAAGTGCTGCTCAGAAAGTGTGGGTGGGCGTGCTGAAGCTTGACGTGAACCGAGCCTACAGAACGGCTGACCCAGTTTCCCATCACGCTTTGCTCTCGAACAGTATGTACCGTTTTGCGAGTGTTAAACGTGCGAAGCGCCTCTGATGCGAATTCAAGCCAACCCGCTGAACACAAGGCAGTAACGGACACGTTTGACGCTTTGAATATCGCACTGTCACATCCTCAAACCTGTTCTGCGAGGTGATCACATGATTAGCATAAAACAAAATACAGCTGAAGGATTTTTGTCTGCTCGAAACTGCACCTCTGAGGACAAGAAAACGCTGGAAAAACGGAAAATTTATTAAGTCTCCAGCAAAAAGAAAAAGTGGGGGTTTCTTCGCAG